>OX183134.1:5214046-5814046 GCA_945261195.1 Cryptosula pallasiana | reverse complement strand
TGTTGGTGAGGTTGTAATGGTCAAAGACTCTTCTAATGTCAGTGAGTGGATAGGCCACTGTTGGTGAGGTTGTATTGGTCAAAGACTCTTCTAATGTCAGTGAGTGGATAGGCCACTGTTGGTGAGGTTGTAATGGTCAAAGACTCTTCTAATGTCAGTGAGTGGATAGGCCACTGTTGGTGAGGTTGTAATGGTCAAAGACTCTTCTAATGTCAGTGAGTGGATAGGCCACTGTTGGTGAGGTTGTAATGGTCAAAGACTTTTCTAATGTCAAGGGGAGTCGGTAAAACTGCGCAAATGTTTGGTAGTTGCTATGACTAGTTGCTAATGGGGAGAACACTCTCACAACTCTGTTGACAGACAATCATACACGAAATTTGATTGGCGATTTGGAGAACAAACTGTTTTTCTCTTCAGTGGATTGGTTGTTGAGTTGTTTTCAAAAACTTAAAACGAGATTTTGGAATTTGAATTGAAGACAGAACCATCTAGGAAATCTTTTACATCATCAAGTGATAAATATTGGTCGGCTGTAGTGGGTAATTATTAGAACAATCTAGAATTGTGAGACAAAAGGCAACATTAATATGAATGAATGAGAGAAGTAGCGCTCACCGATGGAATGTGATTTGAAAATTAAATTATCAAAACTCTTCAACTTATCTGACCAAACAACAATATTTAGCAGTAAATATTCATTTAAAAATGGAGTTGTGGCCCCCTTGACTAGCTAGTAAAATAAAACACTCTTCTCTGAATACCCTCAACTTCTTTTTACATGATCGCCATAAAAATGAAATCTAAACTGGTAATAAAAGCAGCATATTTTCCAATGACTCAAATGAGACCAAATCAGAGTAGACTCAGACAAAGGATTATTAGAAAATATTGGTGGAGAGAGAAGGCAGAGTAGAGAAAGGCAGTATAATATTAACATCTATTTACAATACTCACTAAACAGTATAAAGTAAAATCACACTGCACAGATATACACTATACACATATGAGCTAAGTAAGCCGGCACTTTTAGTCTGAGAAAAGCAAGAGAGACAACTACATAGGCTGAGAGTATACCAGACAGAACTAAATTAACTTTGGGCTCACCGTCAGACTGTCCTAATCTTTGTGGGGCTACAGATTCTCTTGGTGTCAGCTCGGACTGAGCAGAGCAGACGCAACAGTTTACTGAGCTTACAAGTCCCATCGCTAATTGTGCCGTTACAGAATACTGCATGCCCGAAGGTATTGTTGCTCATCATGCCTGTGTATGTTAACAAGATATGCCCATGTAGGGATGGCTACTAATACTAACAGTAATATTCTCTCTAACAATAGAGTCTGCACAGATAAGAGTACAAACACAGGGAACCATATGCACTTCCAGGAGCAGAGGAATAATACAAAAGTTTCTTTCCCTCCAGATAGAAGACAAGTCAAAACTTCTAACTTATAGGTTACTTCATAGAGAGCAGACAACTCAGCCTAAAACTGTTGTTATTGCTGTAATTATTACTTACACCTGGTTTCAGGAAAAATTAAACATTAATGATGGTTTCTAAGGCTGCACCAACACAAGCTTTTCACTGTAGCAGCAACTTTAGTGCTGGCATTTGAAACCGAGCGTTCAATCTATTGTTTTGTGAGTTCCTCCAAACACCAACCCTGTGTTTATAAGAATAAAATCAACTGAAGATGTTTTGTTTATTTTGGGCGTTTTGGATACAGCAACCGTAGAAATTGCAACATTCAGAAACTCAACGTCGAGTGCCAAAGAACAGGGAGGAAACAGAGGTAGGCAGAGTCTCGACAGAATGTGCAAGTCAGCCGTGTTCTATCACTGTATGTGATGTCACTGTTCTATGACAAGGTCAGCACAAACAGAATTATCACTGCACTCTTCCAGTTTAATGGTTCATGCACATCTGCTGACTGCCTATTGAGTTGCTTCTACCAATGAAAAATGGTAAATAGGGTATACATAAAGTGGATATCTAGTATATATATACAGTGTACATACAGTGTACATAGGATATACATAAAGTGGATATCTAGTATATATATACAGTGTACATACAGTGTACATAGGATATACATACAGTGGATATCTAGTATACATACAGTGTACATACAGTGTACATAGGATATACATATAGTGGATATCTAGTATATATATAGTGTACATACAGTGTACATAGGATATACATACAGTGGATATCTAGTATATATATACAGTGTACATACAGTGTACATAGGATATACATACAGTGGATATCTAGTATACATACAGTGTACATACAGTGTACATAGGATATACATACAGTGGATATCTAGTATATATACAGTGTACATACAGTGTACATAGGATATACATACAGTGGATATCTAGTATATATACAGTATACATACAGTGTACATAGGATATACATACAGTGGATATGTAGTATATATACAATGTACATACAGTGTACATAGGATATACATACAGTGGATATCTAGTATATATACAGTGTACATACAGTGTACATAGGATATACATACAGTGGATATCTAGTATATATACAGTGTACATACAGTGTACATAGGATATACATACAGTGGATATCTAGTATATATACGGTGTACATACAGTATACATAGGATATACATACAGTGGATATCTAGTATATGTACAGTGTACATATGATATACATACAGTGTACATAGGATATACATACAGTGGATATCTAGTATATATACAGTGTACATACAGTGTACATAGGATATACATACAGTAGATATCTAGTATATACAGTGTACATACAGTGTACATAGGATATACATACAGTGGATATCTAGTATATATACAGTGTACATACAGTGTACATAGGATATACATACAGTAGATATCTAGTATATACAGTGTACATACAGTGTACATAGGATATACATACAGTGGATATCTAGTATATATACAGTGTACATACAGTGTACATAGGATATACATACAGTGGATATCTAGTATATATACAGTGTACACAGGATATACATACAGTGGATATCTAGTATATATACAGTGTACATACAGTGTACATAGGATATACATACAGTGGATATCTAGTATATATACAGTGTACATACAGTGTACATAGGATATACATACAGTGGATATCTAGTATATATACAGTGTACATACAGTGTACATAGGATATACATACAGTAGATATCTAGTATATACAGTGTACATACAGTGTACACAGGATATACATACAGTGGATATCTAGTATATATACAGTGTACATACAGTGTACATAGGATATACATACAGTGGATATCTAGTATATATACAGTGTACATACAGTGTACATAGGATATACATACAGTGGATATCTAGTATATATATAGTGTACATACAGTGTACATAGGATATACATACAGTGGATATCTAGTATATATACAGTGTACATACAGTGTACATAGGATATACATACAGTGGATATCTAGTATATATACAGTGGATATAGGATATACATACAGTGGATATCTAGTATATATACAGTATACATACAGTGTACATAGGATATACATACAGTGGATATCTAGTATATATACAGTGTACATACAGTGTACATAGGATATACATACAGTAGATATCTAGTATATATACAGTGTACATACAGTGTACATAGGATATACATACAGTGGATATCTAGTATATATACAGTGTACATACAGTGTACAATAGGATATACATACAGTGGATATCTAGTATATATACGGTGTACATACAGTGTACATAGGATATACATATAGTGGATATCTAGTATATATACAGTGTACATACAGTGTACATAGGATATACATACAGTGGATATCTAGTATATATACAGTGTACATACAGTATACATAGGATATACATACAGTGGATATCTAGTATACATACAGTGTACATACAGTGTACATAGGATATACATACAGTGGATATCTAGTAGATATACAGTGTACATACAGTGTACATAGGATATACATACAGTGGATATCTAGTATATATACAGTGTACATAGGATATACATACAGTGGATATCTAGTATATATACAGTATATATACAGTGTACATAGGATATACATACAGTGGATATCTAGTATATATACAGTGTACATACAGTGTATATAGGATATACATACAGTGGATATCTAGTATATATACAGTATACATACAGTGTACATAGGATATACATACAGTGGATATCTAGTATATATACAGTGTACATACAGTGTACAATAGGATATACATACAGTGGATATCTAGTATATATACGGTGTACATACAGTGTACATAGGATATACATATAGTGGATATCTAGTATATATACAGTGTACATACAGTGTACATAGGATATACATACAGTGGATATCTAGTATATATACAGTGTACATACAGTATACATAGGATATACATACAGTGGATATCTAGTATACATACAGTGTACATACAGTGTACATAGGATATACATACAGTGGATATCTAGTAGATATACAGTGTACATACAGTGTACATAGGATATACATACAGTGGATATCTAGTATATATACAGTGTACATAGGATATACATACAGTGGATATCTAGTATATATACAGTATATATACAGTGTACATAGGATATACATACAGTGGATATCTAGTATATATACAGTGTACATACAGTGTATATAGGATATACATACAGTGGATATCTAATATATATACAGTGTACATACAGTGTACATAGGATATACGTACAGTGGATATCTAGTATATATAAAGTATATATACAGGGCTCATACAAAGAACGTACCGGAGAAACACAGGTGGAGTACAATCTACATCAAATGGACATTAGATGAATCATCTCACCTATAAAACTAGCATTCTTTAATGTCATCCTTTGGTTCTGCTGTCGAAGGGTAGAACGTGGAAGCCCATATCAATATTATCGTTCTTCTGGAAGCAACTGCTGATGTTTGGTACATTCAGCCTGGGAACTGTAGGTATCACTGTGTTTACCTGTAGGTACTACTTGTCTGCTGTGGGATGAGAGTTTCTGGGCTTTTGGGTGCTTTTGTAGACCGAGTTTAGGTATTTCAGCTGAACACATTGTTCTCTACACAAAAACAAAACTTAGTTGATAATAATTGTGTTGTTGTACCCCAGACAGTAAAATGGTATGAACTATTTACTTGTAATTTATATGAAACAGGATAGTGACATGTTTAATCAGGGATTAACGGAAGTCATAAACAAACTTAAAACAAACTTTATGGTTAATCATTTTATAACTTTCAAGCGCTTTCGGGTGTAAAGCTTATTTGGTAGTTGTAAAGTATTGCTTTTTTTAAATTTATACACAAATAAGTTCACTAATTGAGGAACAACATTTGATTAATCCAGAGTTATATTACATTAAAGTGGTGTACCAGTACCAACAAACACAAACTTCAATAAAAATACAATGAAATTTTATTATTATTACAATCATAATTATTATAGAAGCAACAGTTCTTGATGATGATGGGTGAAACGCAATTTGCTGGTATAACGATTCCTTGATTTTTATAAATGAGCTCGTCTCGCTCAGTTAGTTCATCTCTAAATGACCATTAGTCTTTACCTACATTATGACACATTCTTTTTTTGTCGGCCAGCCTTTGGTCACCACTTTCTTCAGCATGCAGTATCTTTCGTCATCCATTACATTGGTGTTTATTTGCAGAAGCCTTTCAATGGAGATGTCTGTAGCCTCCTCAGGTTCACTATCATCGATGTCAGAAAGGAGTGTCTCAATTTTAGACTTCTGTTAATCAGCAGCCGAATTGATATCTCTTGCAGAGGCCCTCGATACCATATCTGCTACTATATGCTCCTTTCCTGGCTTGTATTCCATGTCGAATCCATAGCTCTGCAGGGATAATAGCATTTTCTGTGGTCTCAGCGGGGACTTCTCCATCCTTTTCTTGAATATGGATTTCAGTGGTGAGTTGCTCAGAATACCCATAAATCTTTCTTGTCGTATATGTACCGGTCAAACTTGCTGTACACAAATATCACTGCAAGGCATTCAATCTCCAATAGATGATACTTCTCCTCTGTCACGTAAGTGTTCTGGATGCAAAGTTTATCGGTTTGCCTTCTTGAGCTGGTACTGCTACCTGTCCTTTAGTGCTTGCATCACATTATATGACAGCAGGTTTGCTTGAGTCTTACTATCGTAGGAGAGTGTCTTCACTAATGGCGTCCTTCAGGTCGTTGTAGGCTTTTCTTTCCTCCTCACCAAACTAAAAATCTTCATCTTCTATCCGCTCCTTAGCCACTTTTCTTAGCTTCTTGGCTAGGGATGAAAGGTGTGGCACAAAGTTAGAGATATAGTTGGCTGGTCCGATGAATCTCTTGACTTCTGTCGGCTCAGTTGGCTTAGCATGTCCTTCAGGCTGTGAACCTTGTCTGGATCCGGCTTGATACCCGCTTTTGTCAATATTTGTTCCATGCAATTGATCTCAGCTAGATGAAGCTTTATTTTTTCTCTGTTGATCTTCACTCCTGGTTTTCTGATTCTTTTTATCAAGTATAGGAGCTTTTTGTTAGGACATGACAATTACTACAGATGTATACATTATTTGTTATGCGCTATTAACATATTATCACATGGCTATGCTTTATGGAAATGTTACATATTGCTTATTGTAATAGCTATGGATTATACTTTTGCTATACCAGCTCCCTGCATATATATAAGTGGGATATCTTTGACCATTTCATTGTATTGTAAACTCTGGTTAGAAAATACACATTCTATGAGAACACAACAATTGGCGACAAGGATGGGATTATTCAGCTGGAGATTTCTTTACTTCTGCATCGTCACTTGACATCTGTTTTACTTCTTGATATATTACACTGCTTAAAAGAAATTGTTTTGAGCAGTGGACATAGTTTAAATTATTACAATCAACATGTCTACTCCTACTGACCAGCTTATTCAACTACTCACTCAGCAGATGGCGCTTCAAAGGGAACAGATGGAGCAGCAGAGAGAGCAGCAGAAGGAGCAGACGGAACAGATGGAGCAGCAGAGAGAGCAGCAACAGGAGCAGATGGAACAGCAGAAGAGAGAAAATCAACAGCTGATGGAACTACTTACACAGAAAACACAAGCTCAAGCAGGAGGAACAACTCCGAATTTTACTGCTTTTGATCCCAACGTAGAGCTGTGGACAGACAAACTTAGGGGGATAGGCTCCCTGAAGTCTGTCTGCAACAGGCGGCAGTGGGGCCGTGAGGCTCTGGAGGCACATTAAATCGGTGATATAGCGCTGTGGGAGGAGCTGAAGGCTCACTGTGTCTCGAATCCTGAATTAACAGGATACTGTGGTACCGTCTAGTCGGCTCGACAGTACTACAGCGAGTGGTACGTGGATGACAGTCTACACCTAGCCAGCGTGGAATGGCAAAGGTAAGCCCATATCCTGGAACGCTGGTGAACAGGCAAGGCTGGTGAAAACGGTCAGAGTTCATATACCCATAGCAAAGTGGGGTATGGATCAGACCGTCGGTTACCTCTGGGGGCCTAACCCGCTCTAACAGGTCAAGGTGATTGCTATCGACTGGGTCACCAGCCGGTTGGTTCGCATATGCAGTAAATCCCACAGGGTTGCGCGACCAGCTCAATGTACAGTCAGGCCCTAGTAAGCCAAAAGCGAATGCGTTAGTAGGCGAGCTAGGTGGAAAGGTACTCAGCCTAGGCTGCGCCCACGACTCCAAGGTGAGGTGGGAGGCCGAAGAGTATAAGCGTACTTGCTACGCTTCAGGACATTCGTAGGAGCTAATTCTATTACTGAAGAAAGAATACCGCAGATTTTTCTGATCAATCGAAAGTTATCTACAAACAGTTAACAGATTGGTCAGATCAGCAAACTCCTAAGAAAGAAGTCAACAAGCTAACAATGGAGGAAATTGAGGATTACATGATGACTCAATATAATCCAAGAACTTTCATCATCAGAGAAAGATATCGTTACTGGAGCAATATGAAAAGAAATCCAGGAGAAACAATTCAAGAGTTGGCAGCAAGAATCAGGCATGATGCTACAACTTGTGACTTTGCATCTATTACCGACGTGCAGGATGAAGCTTTACGCACTAGATTTATTTGCTCTGTCGAGAATGAATCAATTTTGAAAACACTCTTCAAAATTAAAGATGAAGAACTCACTTTTGCCAGAACTATTGACATCGCCATAGAGATGGAAGAAGCGGCAAAGGTAGCAAAAGAAACTGTACATGGGGCAGCAAATCCTGTACAAATAGTAAACAAGAAGAAGACAAATCCAATGCCTGTAACTAATTCTACTCGGCAGAGCTGCTACAGATGTGGGAAAGATAACCACAAAGCTGTCGAATGTAGATACAGGAATTCGGTTTGCAATTACTGTAAACTTACAGGACACCTGGAAGTCGTCTGCCGAAAAAAGCAGAAAGGTGCTAAAACTTTGAAGTTGGTCAAGGCAGTCAAAACATTCGGCACAAATTCACAACTTCAAGTTCATGTCAATTTACAAGGTCATCCAATTACCTTCGAAGTAGACACAGGAGCAGGAGACAACTTCCTATCTATGGACAACTGGAAGAAAATTGGCAGTCCAGCACTAACAACGACACAAGTATGCTATGAATCAGCAACCAAAGATCGGATTAACATCCTAGGAGTTTGTCTTATAAACACACATCAGGAGTCACGTCAACATAAGCAACAATTACAATTTGTCGTGAGCAAAGTACCTAATCTTAACCTTCTTGGAAGGGAGGGTATACGGCAACTTGGCATATCTGTTGACGGATTAGTACATGGAAAACAAATGCAACCGATCAATCAAATTAAACTTGATAGGAATCTACAAGCAGCATGTAAAAAACTTACTTCAGAATTTCCTGATCTCTTTAAACCAGAATTAGGATGTCTGAAGGATTTTGAGCTGGAAATACGCTTCAAAGACGAGGCCACACCTGTATTCTGCAAAGCCAGACCGGTACCTTTTGCCACAAGAGGATCTAGCACAAGCATATGATGCTGGAATTGCAAAAGGAATATGGGAACCAGTTCAGTTCAACACATATGGGACACCAGTTGTACCTATTCGAAAAGCACTGCTGCCAGGACAAACGAAAAGGAAACTTCGTGTATGTGGAGATTACTCTGTAACAGTCAACCCTCAACTGAAAACACACAGACAACCTATTCCATTACCAGAAGAGTTGATGAGGAAATTGGGAGGAGGACATGGCTTCACCAAAATTGACTTAGCAGATGCATATAATCGGATTACTTTGGCTCCAGAAAGTCAGAGGAGATTAGCTCTCAGCACACACAGAGGAGTTCTACTGCAGAAAAGATTACCATTTGGGATTAGCTCTGCACCAGGATATACCCAACAAATTATGGAACAACTTACTCAGGATCTTCCAGAAGTAGCTGTTTATCTTGATGATATTCTTGTAAGCGGAGACACAGCTGAAGATCACCTGAGGAATCTTCGTGGAATTCTACAACGACTTCAAGAAAAAGGACTATGATGTAGACTGGAGAAATGTTCATTTGCTCAAGAAACTGTGGATTACTTGGGACATCGATTATCTAACCAAGGAATAGCGAAAGGAGCTGGAGTAGAAGTATAAAAAAAATGCCAGCACCGACAAATGTAGCTACACTCAAATCATTTCTGGGATCCATACAGTTTTATCACAAATTTCTTCCAGAACTTTCTACAATAACAGTGCCACTACAACAATTGCTGAAGAAAGGAGAATTGTGGCACTGGAAAAAGGAACAACAAACATCATATTCAAAGCTAAAGGAAATGCTATGTGAGGAGACAGTATTGGCGCACTTCGACCCTTCTCTGGAGATTGGGATTTCTTGTGATACATCGGAGGTGGGTCTTGGAGCTGTTCTGTTTCACAGATACAAGGATGGAAGTGAAAGACCCATCTCTCATGCTAGCAAGACACTGACCAGTACTCAGGGAAGATACAGTCAAATACAGAAAGAAGCTCTAGCAATTATATATGCACTCAACAAGTTCCATCAATTTATCTATGGGAGGAAGTTCATCTTGGTAACGGATCACAAACCACTACTAGCACTGTTTGGACCTAACAAAGCTACTCCAGCACTCGCAGCAAACAGACTAGCAAGATGGGCACTTACTCTAAATCAATATGACTATACCATTGAGTATAGGAAAACATCTAATCATGGAAATGCAGACGCACTCAGCCGCTTGCCCATTGGATCTGATGACAAGTTTGATGGGGAGGAAGAAGGTGAAGATGTTGATACGGTCTGTACAATCAAAAACATTGGAAGTCAACTGAAACCAACAGACCAACAGAACACAACACTTTTCTTCATGATTAGTCCTTGCATCTTTTTCTTCTTTGCCAACCCCATCTATCAAGATGTCGTCTGCAATCACTTCAACTCTCTCTAATCCATCTAGCACCAAATCTAGCCTCCTCTGATATTCTTCATCGCTTGAAGATAAACCTACAGGAAGGTGGTTCCAGCAGTATCGCCCCAGTGGAGTCAAAAATGTTGTTAGCTTTCAGCAGCTTTTACCAAGTTTCACTTGAAAAAGTTCATCGCTCTCACCCAGCAGGGAGACACATTTGGGTTTGGTCAGCTTTGGCACGACCTTTTCCAGGGTGTGCACAGGGTTATAATTCCAAACGATGGCTTTATTCAGGTTTTTGGGATCGATGCAAAGGCGTATAGTACTGTTGGGTTTCCTCATTTTAACTCGCAAAGATATCCGTTCAGTTGGTTCATTGACTTATGACAGCACTTCTGCTTTCTCAAGTTTTTAGACTTTCTTCATGACACCCTCTCTCATCATAGCATGGGTTCTTCTTGGTCTATGTTGGATAGAGGGTACTGATTTATCAATCATAGTGTTGTATTATACTGGCATCAGTTCAAATCCCTTGAAGGCACAACCATAGTTCTGTGTTAGCCACTCTCTGGTGACTCTGGGGGCTATCTGTACTGCATAAACGGTGTTGTATATTCTTCTCATACCAATATTCAAGCATGCATCGACTCCTATGAGTGGGTATGGTCGGCTGTTGGTCTTTACTATTTCAAACTTGATTGGTCAAGATAGTTCTTCAAAATTGATAGCTGCTTTTCCGTAGCTACGCATCGGCATTCCATCATAATACGCCACAACCAGTTCACTGAGGTTCAACGTTCGTCTTCCAAGTTTCTCATAGTCACATATGTCATCACATTTCGAGCCGCTACAGTATCGAGTTGATAATCCAGCTTGTGCTATCCATGAGTCAGCAGTATCAACAGTCTTTTTTCAACTTTGCTCACAGTAGGTTGTTCAATTGAAAGTAGCTCCTCATACATTATGTGGTTGTGTGGTCCACTAGACATCAGTTGGACGTCAGCTTTTGACACATCCGCTTTCTTCCACTCTCTCGAAGTAATTTTTCCTCTGACAATATCTGCATATGGCCCCATGAGCTGGAGAGTTGTATTGGCATCAGGTTCTCTGGGTCTTCTGTTTGACGGGTGCTCCTTGCGCTTATACAAACTCATCTTATGTACTGTCTCTGAAACTGATGCATCTCCTAACTCATTCATGAGTGAAACTGCTACAGCACTTTTCCTTGCAATTTTGATAGCTAAATCAAGTGTGAGGGACTCTGCCCATACTTTCAGCGGCAATTTGTCTCTCAAGTTCATATCATCCAGTCCCCGTACCAATGCATGGCAGGTTAATTCATCGGTGTGAGCATCAAATTTACATAATCTAGCTTGGGTTATTTTATTGACCCAGGGAAAGCCATATTCAAAGAAAAAGAACTTCTGTACCTCACCATTAGCTACTTTCCGCCACGCATGGTCATAGGACACCGCAAAGTAGCCAATGGTGCGGTATAGAAGATTTTTGTATTTATTTGAATATGACTCTTCAGTAAAACTATTTTTTGTCTACATAATGTGATTGCTTTATGATAAATAGTATACCACTGGGTCAATAAAATAACACAGAATCTGAATGACATATACTGAAACCATGGTGCAATAGGAAATTGCAGATTTACAATGCATTTTCAACCCGTTATCCTTCAAGTCCACAGCTATTTAGGCAGTGCAATGATTGGCTAAGCCTGTGCGGTAAATGGTGTCCATTTGACACCTTTTTTAATTTTGTTTCTAGCATCTTCTGTTGCAAAGTTATTAAAAGATTGACTATTATGAAGTTTTTTACAAGCTACTAGCTATACTAATTATTAATTATTATTAAATGAAATTACCTCTCAAAGTAAGTAACGATGTATAGGAAATGACTCCAGCTAGCCCAAGTTTGTGAGAGGAGAAACAACTTACAACAAAAAGCTTGAGCTGAAAGATCAGCAAACACACATATAGAATAACAAAAAGAGTAAGGGTGAACAACTCAAAAGAAAAAGGCAAAGTGTTGTACACAAACAGAATTGAAAATTGCTGACAAGCTTGGAAACTTGGGAATCCAAGTTAAATTTAGATAAAATTGATGACAGACAATGCAAATTTAATCCAATAGAAACAGGGTAAAAAACCATATATAAGGAGTAGTTCAGCTAAATTGAAAGGGAGTTCAACTCAAGAGAGCATTAAGTGAGGAGCTTTTATAAGCGCTGGAATCTCAGGAGAGGAAGAGATTGCTGGATTTTCTCAATTGGATTTCAGAGGGCAACAGTAAAGGAGCTACAGTTTTGACGGGATTGGAAGGAGAAACAGGAGCTACAGAATTACACATAGAGGAACGGAACAATTAGTGGTAAGCGGATTTTATTTTGACATTAGCTTTAGATAGCTGTGGTGCATAGACCCACTAGTTGAATAGTGCCGATAGCAAGCATTAGTTTGTGAAGGAAGTGGTAGACATGTGAAACAAATTGATATAGGTATTTGGTACTTCAAAGCTGACAGTTGGATTGATTGTTTTAACTGCTTGCAGTGTATACGGGTGTTTAGATTGTACCATAAGTTCTCGAAAAAAGTATTGTGTTTTTTATTATAGGCAAATAAACTTTTGGATCAAAGGATACGTTTACTTATTTCGGTTTTCTTTGTAAGGCGCGTTTGTGTACATACGGTAGATAGCAACAGGTAGCTCACTCATAGCGATATATACCTATTATATAGAGAAGCTTGAATAGGGTAAAAATCAGCAATTACACGCAGGAGCAAGTTCTTGGGATATATTTGGTAAAACATTGGAAGACATTAGCGCAATCGACTTTTCTTTTATTGCTTACATTTTTTTTTATTGTTGTATTGAATAGACATCGTACATACCCCAATTATTGATATACTGTTTGTTTAGATACAGTCTTTACGATCAAGCATTTATTTTCATAAAACAACAGTAACTGACACCAAACTCCTTTACGGTTTGGTGGGGTTGTGGTGGCAAATAGCTATATTTTTGGTTTGGCTGGCTATTTGGGGTAAACTCACTTTTTGAACGTGGGTTTGCTTGGGCTCAACTATAAATAATAATATTAATTCAATTACAATCATATCATATTAACACATTTATAAATAAATAATATTGATTTCATCTTTGAATATTTGCATTGAACAAACTATAAATAGTAAAGCAATCAGAAAACCATAAAAAAGATTTTATTTATTTATCAGTTTGAACTTGTTTACATATTAACTTCACCGATATTATTGATATTGATTAGTCAGTCAGACAGGTTGTTTTGACAACCAAAAATTAATATTAGAGGACAACCAAAGGGAATATTTTACTTTAGTTTTCAGTTTAATTTTTGTTTACAAATTAATCTTATTGGTGTTATTGATATTGGCGAATCAGTCAGACAAGTTTTTTTGACAACCATCTGCAGCGGACTGTGTATAGCGCTGATAGAAATGTCACAGCTGTTCATTGTTTACGAATTTTTTTGTTTATATTTATATTTTCAGGAGGGTAGGGACAGGCCACATACTCGTAACCTATTAGTCTCAGTCTCGGACTGTTACAAACGGCTACTGAGTGCGTGTAACAAATTGGAAATACAGTCCTCTGGCTTACGATCTCATCAGTTAGCAGTTTGACTTATTACTGTTTACCAAATTTTATTATTATTTAGTTTTTTATTAATTCTCGTTTCATCATATTTATTGATTTTACCCAATCTACCCTCTGACAGTTTAACCGTTGTATGCTGCGCAGCTCTATTACCAGAGAACGACCGTAATTGGTAGAGGACAACTCCCAGTTCATGACCTACAGGAAGAACAACAAAGGTGACAAACATTGCTCTTTGTGATGAGCTATCCAATATCTTATATAATCAGGCTGTTGTTACACCTATTTATGTTGTCCTGCATTAGCCACCCTTCTTTCATATATAATACGAAGGCTATATGCAGACAAAGGATGTTATGTAATCTTTCATAAAAATACTGGCTGCTGCTGCCTCACAACTCAGAGGAGTTGGAGGAGCACAGGCACAAGTAACGAAGAATACAAGCTATACTACTCTCACACACTCCCTTTCTCTCTTATTGCTTACATGAAGACATCAATACCTACTGCAACAATAAGAGTCTTGCAATAGATTACAAGCCTGCGAAGCACGCAGTCCAGCACTTAGTCCATTCTGGTACCTGGGGGAGGTGTAGGTGCCTGCTACCTAGTGAACTGCACATCACTACAAAATCCTGCACAATAAACAATAATAAAAAACAACAAAAAAATAGTCATTATTATTTTTTATTAATAATAATAATAATTAATTAAGAAAGGATTAAAAAAAAACTTTTAAAGGTGCTGATGATGATGATGACCGTGATGGTCACGATTCATGTGGTTGTTGTACAACAACAGTTGGCTACACAAAAGTGGAATAATGTGCAGGATTTCACTGTGGGGGTGTGAGTTGGTAGCTCGGCCTACCTGCACAACCTCCCGAACTGTGATGGCAAACTGTGTCTATCGCTTCAGCAATACAACCCGCCCACAGGTCGACTAGTATCCTTGGGAGTGGTGCATTACCATCCTAGTTTACTATCTAGCTGTCGGTTGCGTTAGCTATTCTAGTGCAAGGCAGAGGCCGAACTTTGAAGGGCGAACTAGTCAAAGCTAGGTTCGGCCAGCAGAGGTTCGGCTGATCTGTTTCAGTGCAAGGCAGAGGCCGAACTTTGAAGGCGAACTAGTCAAAGCTATGTTCGGCCAGCAGAGGTTCAGGCTGATCTGCTTATTAATTACTACTCGAGTAATAGAGCATTCGTTGTACGTGCATGTACTTAGCGCAGTGAAGTTATTGTTAGAGAACAAAGAAACTTCTGAGAGTGTGCAAGCTGACTCTGACTTTATTAACCATGACATCAGTATTTACAAGAACAGTTATGTAATACAAAATTGACAGACAAAGGAAGCCACACCTAGCACAGCCAATTGGCTAGAGTGTGCCAATACAAATACAGTAGGTGTGACTAGAATAATTGCATGAGTGATTGGCTAGAATGGGCTAATGGCAAACAGTGGGTGTAGCTAGGATAAATGCATGAGTGATTAGCACATGGTAAACATATACGATTGAATGGTAAGGTAAGAATATATAAATGTACATAGAGTTATTGTCTTTAGAATGTAAACATAGAACTGTATAATGTAGTCGGCTTAGACTGTACGTAGAATTGTAACTTAGTGTGTAGTGCAATGTAAGATGGCGCCGGTCCTTCACAATAATAATAATTAACTAATAAACTATAATATATATAACTACTATATAATAATATTGTGCAGGATTTCACTGTGGGGGTGTGAGGTGGTAGCTCGGCCTACCTGCACAACCTCCCGAACTGTAATGGCAACTGTGTCTAGTGTGCTAGCGATACAACCCTTCCACAGGTCGACTTAGTATACTGGAGAATGGTGGTCGACCATCTCAGTAGCTAGTGAACTGCCGGTTGCGTTAGCTGTTGTTTGTGTATGCAATGAGTTCGAACTTTGAAGGGCGAACTAGTTGGACTAGGTTCGGCCAGCAGAGGTTCGGCTGTCTTTTTGTAGTGCTGTGCAGAGGTCGAACATTGAAGGCGAAGTTAGACAAAGCTAAGTTCGGCCAGCAGAGGTTCAGACTGATCTGCCTGTATATTACTACTCGAGTAATGGTGCGCAGTGAAGTTATTTGTATGTACAAAGAAACTTCTGAGAGTGTGCAAGCTGACTCTGATTTATTGATACAAAACATCCATATTTATGTACACTGTTACATAACAAAGTGATAGACAAGTGTTTAGACAAAGGAGGCCACACCTGGCACAAATGATTGGCCAGCGTGTGCGAATAGAATATAAGAGGTTGTACTAAAGTGATTGCATGACTGAATCCACATGGGTAACATATAAGTTTGCATGGTTAAAATAATAATGATAAATGCACATAGAGCTATCGGCTCTAAAGTGTATACAATAAAAATAAGAATGTAGTTAATGAGTGTCACATAGGATTGCTCGATCGATAGAAGGTAGACTGAGTGAATGTTTACATAGAACTGTTCCGATAGAACTTACTAATAGAGTGTTTTAAGATGGCGCCGATCCTCTACAATATATATATATCAATTTGATCAATCAAATTTTAATAATAATTATAATAATAATTAATAATAATAATAATAAATAATATAATAATTTATTATTTTAAAAGATTTCAATTGATTTCCCAAACAAGAGTTTTCATTTGTAAGTTATGACTATTAATAATAAATAATTTTACACCATAAACAGTTTCAGCCATCATAATCATCATCAATATAGGATCATTCATTCAAAGTCATAATCAATCAATGCTGATTGGCATAAATTCTTTTAGTCACCAAAAATTATTTTTCTGGTCGAAACTGCAACTATTAGGACCTTGACCTCAAAAATATTGCCTGGCTTCAATAACCAGTTAGGAAATCCAGGTATTGATCAACTAATCAGTCAGCGAATGAAAACATTCTGTCACCTTTTGTCTGCACAACTTTGCTTGCTGACGGTCACTCAGGCTATAAGCAGTGCGGTTTGTGGTGAAAGATATTTTCAAGCGTTTTCAACAAAATGGCGGGTAAACTTAAAACTTTAATAAGTTTTGAGTTGTCTCCTTTTCACCATTATGTTGACCAGCTTTTGTTGATAACCAACGATTAATCGCTGGTTTATAAAAGTTATTAGTGAAGTTGAATTATCCATCAAGCTGTGAATAAACAAAACTTGGTTGAAGTAGCAATGGCAGGGTTGGTAGTGGTGAATCATGAAGGTGTAATATTGTAAACCAATATTCATTTTTTATTAGTTATCTGTCACTGCAACATAATAATTACCACTGATCTAGACATTGGCTACTTTTATGGAAGTAGACAACTCCTCAAATGAGCATAAAGATGATGTTATGAAACACATGCAATGAGTGTTGTTAGAATGGATGTCAACATAATTACTTTCAGCTGGTTGCAAACATTTCTTGCAGGTTTGTTGACTTTTGTTTTAAGAACTGTCTATTTTAGTTGAAGGTTTCTCAGTGCTTATTTTTTGCCCTTTCTAAGCATTGATTTCCAATAAAATTAGTGACCTTAACTGACAGCATCATGTATCAATTTTTTTACTACAGCAATTAGTTGCACTATATTTCTCCAATTCATATAAAGTGAATGAGGAAGTAAAAACGTACAGATAACTATGGAAAATTAGCAATCAGTAAAAAAAAATTTTAAAAAGAAATATTTATGTTCAGATTGCACAAATGTATAGAATGCATAAACTGTTCATAATCTGTTACCATTAGTTCTCTTCCCCCTTCACCTCTCTCATTTCTTGTATGGCACTGTGTATTTATAGGTTTTTTTAGTGTTATATTTCTACAAAATAATATAATTTCCGATTTTGAAAGATATGCACACACGCTCATGTTTCTCATTGGAGAAATAACTTTCTAGCGTTGAAATGATTGATAAGTTTGTTACACAAATTGTTTTATTTCACACAAGTATGAAGAGTGCATCAACAAATAATTGCAAAGTTTCGTGTAGACAAATAACTTCTGAGAAAATTTTCATAGTTATCACTCATAAGGAGCTTCAACTTTCGAATAATTTAATTGTAAGCTTATTGGCGGTCTTCCAAAGTCAGCGTAAGTGAAAGTGTGAAGAAGGTTGTTTTTAGGTTTTGCTTCACCCAAAAAATACTCTGAATTGATTTAAATACTATTCATGGGTGACAAAACCATTATCCTCTAAGTAAACTTTGCTGTGTTTTATTAAAAATTCATGATTATTGTAAAACGTTGTAACAAACATATGTAGATTACTGCAAGAGACATCCACAATCAGTTCTATTTTTCATATATACTACATAACAAACATTATCTGTTCTTGAGTGAAAACTATAGCAAATGCAGAAAGTAGGAGAACAATACAACAGCTTATTGTCTATTACATAGCAGACACATACTTCTAACTTGATTGATTTAAGGATTGATAGAAAAAGAAATAATTTATTGGTTGCTAGAGCTTTATAATTATTATAGTAGTTTATTACTTAATTATTATTATTATTCCACTTTTGTGTAGCCAACTGTTGTTGTACAACAACCACATGAATCGTGACCATCACGGTCATCATCATCATCAGCACCTTTAAAAGTTTTTTTTTAATCCTTTCTTAATTAATTATTATTATTATTAATAAAAAATAATAATGACTATTTTTTGTTGTTTTTTATTATTGTTTATTGTGCAGGATTTTGTAGTGATGTGCAGTTCACTAGGTAGCAGGCACCTGCACCTCCCCCAGGTACCAGAATGGATTAAGTGCTGGACTGCGTGCTTTGCAGGCTTGTAATCTATTGCAAGACTCTTATTGTTGCAGTAGGTATTGATGTCTTCATGTAAGCAATAAGAGAGAAAGGGAGTGTGTGAGAGTAGTATAGCTTGTATTCTTCGTTACTTCTGCCTGTGCTCCTCCAACTCCTCTGAGTTGTGAGGCAGCAGCAGCCAGTATTTTTATGAAAGACTACATAATATCCTTTGTCTGCATATAGCCTTCGTATTATATATGAAAGAAGGGTGGCTAATGCAGGACAACATAAATAGGTGTAACAATAGCCTGATTATATAAGATATTGGATAGCTCATCACAAAGAGCAATGTTCGTCACCTTTGTTGTTCTTCCTGTAGGTCATGAACTGGGAGTTGTCCTCTACCAATTACGGTCGTTCTCTGGTAATAGAGCTGCGCAGCATACAACGGTTAAACTGTCAGAGGGTAGATTGGGTAAAATCAATAAATATGATGAAACGAGAATTAACAAAAAACTAAATAATAATCAAATTTGGTAAACAGTAATAAGTCAAACTGCTAACTGATGAGATCGTAAGCCAGAGGACTGTATTTCCAATTTGTTACACGCACTCAGTAGCCGTTTGTAACAGTCCGAGGCTGAGACTAATAGGTTACGAGTATGTGGCCTGTCCCTACCCTCCTGAAAATATAAATATGAACAAAACAATTCGTAAACAATGAACAGCTGTGACATTTCTATCAGCGCTATACACAGTCCGCTGCGGATGGTTGTCAAAAAAACTTGTCTGACTGACTCGCCAATATCAATAACACCAATAAGATTGATTTGTAAACAAAAATTAAACTGAAAACTAAAGTAAAATATTCCCTTTGGTTGTCCTCTAATATTAATTTTTGGTTGTCAAAACAACCTGTCTGACTGACTATTCAATATCAATAATATCGGTGAAGTTAATATGTAAACAAGTTCAAACTGATAAATAAATAAAATCTTTTTTATGGTTTTTTTTATTGCTTTACTGTTTATAGTTTGTTCAATGCAAATATTCAAAGATGAAATCAATATTATTTATTTATAAATGTGTTAATATGGTATGATTGTAATTGAATTTATATTATTATTTATAGTTGAGCCCAAGCAAACCCACGTTCAAAAAGTGAGTTTACCCCAAATAACCAGCTAAACCAAAAATATAGCTATTTGCCACCACAACCCCACCAAACCGTAAAGGAGTTTGGTGCCAGTTACTATTGTTTTATGAAAATAAATGCTTGATTGTAAAGACTGTATCTAAACAAACAGTATATCAATGATTGGGGTATGTACGATGTCTATTCAATACAACAATAAAAAAAAATGTAAGCAATAAAAGAAAAGTCGATTGCGCTAATGTCTTCCAATGTTTTACCAAATATATCCCAAGAACTTTCTCCTGCGTGTAATTGCTGATTTTTACCCTATTCAAGTTTCTCTATATAATAGGTATATATCGCTATGAGTGAGCTACCTGTTGCTATCTACTGTATGTACACAAGCGCGCCTTACAAACAAAACCGAAATAAGTAAACGTATCCTTTGATCCAAAAGTTTATTTGCCTATAATAAAAAACACAATACTTTCTTCGTGAACTTATGGTACAATCTAAATATCCGTATACACTGCAAGCAGTTTAAACAATCAATCCAACTGTCAGTTTTGAAGTACCAAATACCTATATCAATTTGTTTCACATGTCTACCACTTCCTTCACAAACTAATGCTTGCTATCGACACTATTCAACTAGTGTGTCTATGCACTACAGCTATCTAAAGCTAATGTCGAAATAAAATCCGCTTACCACTAATGTGTTCCGTTCCTCTATGTGTAATTCTGTAGCTCCTGTTTCTCCTTCCAATCCCGTCAAAACTGTAGCTCCTTTACTGTTGCTCTCTTAAGTCCAATTGAGAAAATCCAGCAGTCTCTTCCTCTCCTGAGATTCCAGTGCTTATAAAAGCTCCTCACTTAGTGCTCTCTTGAGTTGAACTCCCTTTCAATGTAGCTGAGCTGCTCCTTATATATGGTTTTTGTACCCTGTTTTTATTGGATGAAAGTTGCATTGTCTGTCATCAATTTTATCTAAAATTAACTTGGATTTCCAAGTTCTCAAGCTTGTCAGCAATTTGCAATTCTGTTTGTGTACAACACTTTGCCTTTTTCTTTTGAGTTGTTCACCCTTACTCTCCTTGTTATTCTATATGTGTGTGTGCTGATCTTTCAGCTCAAGCTTTTTGTTGTAAGTTGTTTCTCCTCTCACAATCTTGGGCTAACTGGAGTCATTTCCTATACATTGTTACTTACTTTGAGAGGTAATTTCATTTAATAATAATTAATAATTAGTATGGCTAGTAGCTTGTAAAAAACTCATAATAACCAATTTTTTTATAACTTTGCAACAGAAGATGCTAGAAACAAAATTGAAAAAAGTGTCAAATGGACACCATTTACCGCACAGGCTTAGCCAATCATTGTACTGCCTAAATAACTGTGGATTTGAAAGATAACGGGTTGAAAATGCATTGTAAATCTGCAATTTCCTCCCGCACCGTGGGCCCTTAAGGTTTCAGTATGTGTCATTCAGATTCTCTGTTATTTTATTGACCCAGTGGTATACTATTTATCATAAAGCAATCACATTATGTAGACCTAAAATAGTTTTACTGAAGAGTCATATTCTAAT
Source organism: Cryptosula pallasiana (assembly GCA_945261195.1). Taxonomy (NCBI): domain Eukaryota; kingdom Metazoa; phylum Bryozoa; class Gymnolaemata; order Cheilostomatida; family Cryptosulidae; genus Cryptosula; species Cryptosula pallasiana. The sequence continues at coordinate 5,792,462 of OX183134.1, read as the reverse complement.
AAATACGAAAATCTTCTATACCGCACCATTGGCTACTTTGCGGTGTCCTATGACCATGCGTGGCGGAAAGTAGCTAATGGTGAGGTATAGAAGTTCTTTTTCTTTGAATATGGCTTTCCCTGGGTCAATAAAATAACCCAAGCTAGATTATGTAAATTTGATGCTCACACCGATGAATTAACCTGCCATGCATTGGTAGGAGGACTGGATGATATGAACTTGAGTGAAAAATTGCCGCTGAAAGCATGTGCAGAGTCCCTCACACTTGATTTAGCTATCAAAATTGCAAGGAAAAGTGCTGTAGCAGCCTCACTCATGAATGAGTTAGAAGATGCATCAGTTTCAGAAACAGTACATAAGATGAGTTTGTATGAGCGCAAAGAGCACCCGTCAAACAGAAGACCCAGAGAACCTGATACCAATACAACTCTCCAGCTCATGGGGCCATATGCAGATATTATCAGAGGAAAAATTACTTCGAGAGAGCCTGCGAGTGGAAGAAAGCGGATGAGTCAAAAGCTGATGTCCAACTGATGTCTAGTGGACCACACAACCCCATAATGTATGAGGAGCTACTTTCAATTGAACAACCTACTGTGAGCAAAGTTGAAAAAAGACTGTTGATACTGCTGACTCATGGACAACACAAGCTGGATTATCAACTCAACACTGTAGCGGCTCAAAATGTGATGACATATGGTGACTATGAAAAACTTGGAAGACGAACGTTGAACCCCAGTGAACTGGTTGTGACGTATTATGATGGAATGCCGATGCCTAGCTACGGAAAAGCAGCTATCAATTTTGAAGAACTATCTGGACCAATCAAGTTTGAAATAGTGAAGACCAACAGCCGACCATACCCAGTCATAAGAGTCGATGCATGCTTGAATATTGGTATGAGAAGAATAGACAACACCGTTCATGCGGTACAGATAGCCCCCAGAGTCACCAGAGAGTGGCTAACACAGAACTAAGGTTGTGCCTTCAAAGGACTTGAACTGATGCCAGTATAATACCACACTATGATTGATAAATCAGTGCCCTCTATCCAGCATAGACCAAGAAGAACCCATGTTATGATGAGAGAGGATGTTATGAAGAAAGTCTAAACTCGAGAAAGCAGAAGTGCTATCATAAGTCAATGAACCAACTGAACGGATATCTTTGCAAGTTGAAATGAGGAAACCCAACAGTACTATACGCCTTTGCATCGATCCCAAAAACCTGAATAAAGCCATCATTTGGAATCACAACCCTGGGCACACCCTGGAAAAAGTCATGCCAGAACTGACAAAACCCAAATGTGTCTCCCTGCTGGGTGAGAACGATGAACCTTTTCAAGTGAAACTTGGTAAAAGCTGCTGAAAGCTAACAACATTTTTGAATCCACTGGGGCAATACTGCTGGAACCACCTTCCTGTAGGTTTATCTTCAAGCGGTGAAGAATATCAGAGGAGGCTAGATTTGGTGCTAGATCAATTAGAGAGAGTTGAAGTGATTGCAGACGACATCTTGATAGATGGGGTTGGCGAAGAAGAAGAAGATGCAAGGACTAATCATGAAGAAAAGCTCCTATACTTGATAAACAAAATCAGAAAACCAGGAGTGAAGATCAACAGAGAAAAAATAAAGCTTCATCTAGCTGAGATCAATTGCATGGAACAAATATTGACAAAAGCGGGTATAAAGCCAGATCCAGACAAGGTTTGCAGCCTGAAGGACATGCTAAGCCAACTGAGCCGACAGAAGTCAAGAGATTCATTGGACCAGCCAACTATATCTCTAACTTTGTGCCACACCTTTCATCCCTAGCCAAGAAGCTAAGAGAAGTCGCTAAGGAGCGGATAGAAGATGAAGATTTTTAGTTTGGTGAGGAGGAAAGAAATGCCTACAATGACCTGAAGGACGCCATTAGTGAAGACACTCTCCTACGATACTAAGACTCAAGCAAACCTGCTGTCATATAATGTGATGCAAGCGCTAAAGGACAGGTAGCAGTACCAACTCAAGGAGGTAAACCGATAAACTTTGCATCCAGAACACTTAAGTGACAGAGGAGAAGTATCATTTATTGGAGATTGAATGCCTTGCAGTGATTTTTGTGTACAACAAGTTTGACCGGTACATATACGACAAAAAAGATCTATGGGTATTCTGAGCAACTCACCACTGAAATCCATATTCAAGAAAAGGATGGAGATGTCCCCGCTAAGACTACAGAAAATGCTCTTATCCCTGCAGAGATATGGATTCGACGTGGAATACAAGCCAGGAAAGGAGCATATAATAGCAGATATGGTATCGAGGGCCTCTGCAAAAGAGATCAATTTGGCTGCTGATTAACAGAAGTCTAAAATTGAGACACTCCTTTCTGACATCGATGATAGTGAACCTGAGGAGCCTACAGACATCTCAGTCGAAAGGCTTCTGCAAATAAACACCAATGTTATGGATGACGAAAGATACTGCATGCTGAAGAAAGTGGTGAATGAAGGCTGGCTGACAAAAAGGAATAAGTGTCAAAATGCAGGTAAACACTTCCGGACGTTTAAAGATGAAATAACTGAGTGAGACGAGCTCATTTATAAAAGTCAAGGAATCGTTATACTAGCAAATTACATTTCACCCATCATCATCAAGAACTCTTGGTGCTACAATAAACATGATTGTAGTAATAATAAAAATTTATTCTATTTTTATTGAAGTCTCTGTTTGTTGGTGCTGGCATACCACTTTAATGAAATATAATTGTGGTTTAACCAAATGTTGTTCTTCAATTAGTGAATATATTTGTGTATAAACTTAAAGAGCAATGCTTTAAAACTACCAAATAAGCCTTACACCTACCTGAAAGATATCCACTGTATGTATATCCTATGTACACTGTATATATACTAGATATCCGCTGTATGTATATCCTATGTACACTGTATATATACTAGATATCCACTGTATGTATATCCTATGTACACTGTATGTACACTGTATATATACTAGATATCCACTGTATGTATATCCTATGTACACTGTATGTACACTGTATATATACTAGATATCCACTGTATGTATACCATATGTACACTGTATGTACCCTGTATATATACTAGATATCCACTGTATGTATATCCTATGTACACTGTATGTACACTGTATATATACTAGATATCCACTGTATGTATACCATATGTACACTGTATGTACCCTGTATATATACTAGATATCCACTGTATGTATATCCTATGTACACTGTATGTACACTGTATGTATACTAGATATCCACTGTATGTATATCCTATGTACACTGTATGTACACTATATATATACTAGATATCCACTTTATGTATATCCTATGTACACTGTATGTACACTGTATGTATACTAGATATCCACTGTGTGTATATCCTATGTACACTGTATGTATACTGTATATATACTAGATATCTACTGTATGTATATCCTATGTACACTGTATGTACACTGTATATATACTAGATATCCACTGTATGTATATCCTATGTACACTGTATGTATACTGTATATATACTAGATATCTACTGTATGTATATCCTATGTACACTGTATGTACACTGTATATATACTAGATATCCACTGTATGTATTTCCTATGTACACTGTATGTACACTGTATATATACTAGATATCCACTGTATGTATATCCTATGTACACTGTATATATACTAGATATCCACTGTATGTATATCCTATGTACACTTTATGTACACTGTATATATACTAGATATCCACTGTATGTATATCCTATGTACACTGTATGTACACTGTATATATACTAGATATCCACTGTATGTATATCCTATGTACACTGTATGTACACTGTATATATACTAGATATCCACTGTATGTATATCCTATGTACACTGTATGTACACTGTATATATACTAGATATCCACTGTATGTATATCCTATGTACACTGTATGTACCCTGTATATATACTAGATATCCACTGTATGTATATCCTATGTACACTGTATGTACACTGTATATATACTAGATACCCACTGTATGTATATCCTATGTACACTGTATGTACCCTGTATATATACTAGATATCCACTGTATGTATATCCTATGTACACTGTATGTACACCGTATATATACTAGATATCCACTGTATGTATATCCTATGTACACTGTATGTACACTGTATATATATTAGATATCCACTGTATGTATATCCTATGTACACTGTATGTACACTGTATATATACTAGATATCCACTGTATGTATATCCTATGTACACTGTATGTACACTGTATATATACTAGATATCCACTGTATGTATATCCTATGTACACTGTATGTACACCGTATATATACTAGATATCCACTGTATGTATATCCTATGTACACTGTATGTATACTGTATATATACTAGATATCCACTGTATGTATATCCTATGTACACTGTATGTACACTGTATATATACTAGATATCCACTGTATGTATATCCTATGTCCACTGTATGTATACTAGATATCCACTGTATGTATATCCTATGTACACTGTATGTACACTGTATATATACTAGATATCCACTGTATGTATATCCTATGTCCACTGTATGTATACTAGATATCCACTGTATGTATATCCTATGTACACTGTATGTACACTGTATATATACTAGATATCCACTGTATGTATATCCTATGTACACTGTATGTACACTGTATATATACCAGATATCCACTGTATGTATATCCTATGTACACTGTATGTACACTGTATATATACTAGATATCCACTGTATGTATATCCTATGTACACTGTATGTACACTGTATATATACTAGATTTCCACTGTATGTATATCCTATGTACACTGTATTTATATCCTATGTACACTGTATATATACTAGATATCCACTGTATGTATATCCTATGTACACTGTATGTACACTGTATATATACTAGATATCCACTGTATGTATATCCTATGTACACTGTATGTACACTGTATATATACTAGATATCCACTGTATGTATATCCTATGTACACTGTAGGTACACTGTATATATACTAGATATCCACTGTATGTATATCCTATGTACACTGTATGTACATTGTATATATACTAGATATCCACTGTATGTATATCATATGTACACTGTATGTACACTGTATATATACTAGATATCCACTGTATGTATATCCTATGTCCACTGTATGTATACTAGATATCCACTGTATGTATATCCTATGTACACTGTATGTACACTGTATATATACCAGATATCCACTGTATGTATATCCTATGTACACTGTATGTACACTGTATATATACTAGATATCCACTGTATGTATATCCTATGTACACTGTATGTACACTGTATATATACTAGATTTCCACTGTATGTATATCCTATGTACACTGTATTTATATCCTATGTACACTGTATATATACTAGATATCCACTGTATGTATATCCTATGTACACTGTATGTACACTGTATATATACTAGATATCCACTGTATGTATATCCTATGTACACTGTATGTACACTGTATATATACTAGATATCCACTGTATGTATATCCTATGTACACTGTAGGTACACTGTATATATACTAGATATCCACTGTATGTATATCCTATGTACACTGTATGTACACTGTATATATACTAGATATCCACTGTATGTATATCATATGTACACTGTATGTACACTGTATATATACTAGATATCCACTGTATGTATATCCTATGTACACTGTATGTACACTGTATATATACTAGATATCCATTGTATGTATATCCTATGTACACTGTATGTACACTGTATATATACTAGATATCCACTGTATGTATATCCTATGTACACTGTATATATACTAGATATCCACTGTATGTATATCCTATGTACACTGTATGTACACTGTATATATACTAGTTATCCACTGTATATATACTATGTACACTGTATGTACACTGTATATATACTAGATATCCACTGTATGTATATGGAAGCCATTGGCACACCCACAAGTTCATGTTTCAATGTAACCAACTCTGTAGTTCTCTCAAGCACTACTACTAGTATAATAGTGGCCCACACAAGAGTCCTACCTACCAAAGATATTCATCTTTTAAACTAACATTATTTGTATCATCTTTGTTACTTTTTGTTATCACTTGAGATGGAGACCATTTACGCGCAAATGGTTGCTTAGGAACTCTCTGAGACCACAAGTGTATGGCTATTAGATTGGATCTTAGTGGGGATAGTGACTGTCCTTCTCAAGCGATTCTTTTACCTGAAACAGTTTGTCACCGGATGGAATTATATACAGGTGTTTGTTTCATGTTTGTTATTTAATTTGTTTTTGTATCCTCTTTTTTATTTTAAAATGCATTAAGAAGGAAGAAAATGCACTATTTGAAAATCGGAAACTTGGAAGGTTTAAAATTGGAAATTAAGACAGTTTCCTGTTGAAAGGTTTAAATTCGCAATCTGAACTAATAAAAAGGTGACAATAATTTCTGTGTTTTTACAAAACAAAACCACATCCCTAGATACCGTGACCACAGACTTTGAAAGTTTTCAATAGTTGTATGATTGTACGATAAATGCCAACGACTTTAGTTTATTTATCTGCCCTCTTTTTAATCTTGACATTGAATGTCACCGTTGGGCCTGGAGACAATATGGGAGAAAGCTTGTTTTGGTACAGCCTTAGAAACCATCAATAATGTTTAATTTTTCCTGAAACCAGGTATAAGTAATAATTACAGCAATAACAACAGTTTTAGGCTGAGTTGTCTGCTCTCTATGAAGTAACCTATAAGTTAGAAGTTTTGACTTGTCTTCTATCTGGAGGGAAAGAAACTTTTGTATTATTCCTTTGGTCCTGGAAGTACATATGATTCCCTGTGTATGTACTCTTATCTGTGCAGACCCTATTGTTAGAGAGAATATTACTGTTAGTATTAGTAGCCATCCCTACATGGGCATATCTTGTTAACATACACAGGCATGATGAGCAACAATACCTTCGGGCATGCAGTATTACGTAACGGCACAATTAGCGATGGGACTTGTAAGCTCAGTAAACTGCTGCGTCTGCTCTGCTCAGTCAGAGCTGACACCAAGAGAGTCTATCGCCCCACAAAGATTAGGACAGTCTGACGGTGAGCCCAAAGTTAATTTCGTTCTGCCTGGTATACTCTCAGCCTATGTAGTTGTGTCTCTTGCTTTTCTCAGACTAAAAGTGCTTGTTTACTTAGCTAATATGTGTATGTATACTGTATATCTGTGCAGTGTGATTTAACTTTATACTGTTTAGTGAGTATTGTAAATAGATGTTAATATTATACTGCCTTTCTCTACTCTGCCTTCTCTCTCCACCAATATTTTCTAATAATCTTTTGTCTGAGTCTACTCTGATTTGGTCTCATTTGATTTTATGGAAAATATGGTGCTTTTAACGGTTTAAAATTCATTTTTATGGCGATCATGTAAAAAGAGGTCAAGGGTATCCAGAGAGGAGTGTTTTATTTTACTAGCTACTCAAGGGGGCCACAACTCCATTTAGAAATAAACATTTACTGCTAAATATTGTTTGGTCAGATAAGTTGAAAAGTTCAGATAATTTAATTTTCAAATCACATTTCATCGGTGAGCACTACTTCTCTCATTCATTCATATTAATGTTGCCTTTTGTCTCACAATTCTAGATTGTTCCAATAATTACCCGCTACAGCCGACCAATATTTATCAGTTGACGCAGTAAAAGGTTTCCTAGATGGTTCTGTATTCAATGCAATTTCGAAATCTCATTTTAAGTTTTTGATAACAACTCAGCAACCAATCCACTGAAGAGAAAAACAGTTTGTTCTCCAAATGGCCAATCAAATTTTGTGTATGATTGTCTGTCAACAGAGTTGTGAAAGTGTTCTCCCCATTAGCAACTAGTCATAGCAACTACCAAACATTTGAGCAGTTTTACCAACTCCCCCTGACATTAGAAGAGTCTTTGACCATTACAACCTCACCAACAGTGGCCTATCCACTCACTGACATTAGAAGAGTCTTTGACCATTACAACCTCACCAACAGTGGCCTATCCACTCACTGACATTAGAAGAGTCTTTGACCATTACAACCTCACCAACAGTGGCCTATCCACTCACTGACATTAGAAGAGTCTTTGACCATTACAACCTCACCAACAGTGGCCTATCCACTCACTGACATTGGAAGAGTCTTTGACCATTACAACCTCACCAACAGTGGCCTATCCACTCACTGACATTAGAAGAGTCTTTGACCATTACAACCTCACCAACAGTGGCCTATCCACTCACTGACATTAGAAGAGTCTTTGACCATTACAACCTCACCAACAGTGGCCTATCCACTCACTGACATTAGAAGAGTCTTTGACCATTACAACCTCACCAACAGTGGCCTATCCACTCACTGACATTATAAGAGTCTTTGACCATTACAACCTCACCAACAGTGACCTATCCACTCACTGACATCTTGTTTTGTGCATTTATTTTATTATTTATAATTAAAATGGTTTTCAAAGTGCCAACTAGAAACTTCTGAGCGGTGTATGAGTATGGGATAACTTAGTTCTACAATCATCCAGTACTTACGGGGGTCATCACAAACTCCCTAATGTTTTGGCCAAATAAGGTTGAGGGTCTTTTAGGCGATCGTTTGCGACAAATCCATAAATACACCAATAGCTGTTTCTATTAATGTTTTTATTAAAATGTCTACTTGAGGCTTTAAAAAGTCACTCATACAAATAATTACGCCAGAAGCTTCACTACAATTTGGTACCAAAGTTGTTTACTGAAATCAAAGTTGTAAATTGAGCTGCAGCGGCTAAATATACCTTTATTTCTGAAGAACTCAAAGAGGTAGAGTCCAAATTTTGGATTTCCTGTAACGATCCAATGAAAGGATGGCAGCAATCGATGCTGAACACATGTTGTACAAGTAATGTGTGTTGGTATTGTAGGAGATGGTGGTGTACGGGGCACCCTACCTAGTCAAAGCATGACTAAAGCTGATGAAACTGTTAAACCAAAGTCTAAGCACAGACATGACTCCAAGTCTGTACAGGAGTGAGTGTTGTATGTCTTATAGATGTCAAGTAGCTCTGTATGTCATATGCTTTTGTATAATGTGTGTCGCATGCTTATGTATAACGTATGTCACATCCCTTTGTATAACGTATGTCACATGTCGATGTACGCAACTGTATGTTAGTTGACAATGTATCATACAATACTTTGTATGTCACATGACCCTGTATGTCACATGACCCTGTATGTCACATGACCCTGTATGTCACATGACCCTGTATGTCACATGACCCTGTATGTATTACACACTAAAGGTTCATGGCGAGAAAGAAGAAAGAGAGGCGTCAAGTACTAATGCGTGAACTAGAAGAGAAGAGAAATCAACTACAGCAGAAGATGGAAAGGAAAGAGAAGCTAAAGGTTTGTAACTTTGAATGTTGTGTTATGGCTGGCTGTTAGATCTTGTTAGCTATCTCTATAACTTTGTATGTTGTGTTATCGCTGCCTGTTAGATCTTGTTAGCTATCTCTATAACTTTGTATGTTGTGTTATCACTGGCTGTTAGATCTTGTTAGCTGTCTCTATAACTTTGTATGTTGCGTTATCGCTGGCTGTTAGTTCTTGTTAGCTATCTCTATAACTTTGTATGTTGTGTTATCGCTGGCTGTTAGATCTTGTTAGCTGTCTCTGTAACTTTGTATGTTGTGTTATCACTAGCTGTTAGATCTTGTTAGCTATATCTATAACTTTGCATGTTGTGTTATCACTGGTTGTTAGATATTGTTAGCTATCTCTATAACTTTGTATGTTGTGTTATCACTAGCTGTTAGATCTTGTTAGCTATATCTATAACTTTGCATGTTGTGTTATGACTGGCTGTTAGATCTTGTTAGCTATCTCTATAACTTTGTATGTTGTGTTATCACTGGCTGTTAGATCTTGTTAGCTATCTCTATAACTTTGTATGTTGTGTTATCACTGGCTGTTAGATCTTGTTAGCTGTCTCTGTAACTTTGTATGTTGTGTTATCACTAGCTGTTAGATCTTGTTAGCTATATCTATAACTTTGCATGTTGTGTTATCACTGGTTGTTAGATATTGTTAGCTATCTCTATAACTTTGTATGTTGTGTTATCACTAGCTGTTAGATCTTGTTAGCTATATCTATAACTTTGCATGTTGTGTTATGACTGGCTGTTAGATCTTGTTAGCTATCTCTATAACTTTGTATGTTGTGTTATCACTGGCTGTTAGATCTTGTTAGCTATCTCTATAACTTTGTATGTTGTGTTATCACTGGCTGTTAGATCTTGTTAGCTGTCTCTATAAGTTTGTATGTTGTGTTATCGCTGGCTGTTAGATCTTGTTAGCTATCTCTATAAGTTTGGATGTTGTGTCATCACTGGCTGTTGGATCTTGTTAGCTGTCTTTATAAGTTTGTATGTTGTGTTATCGCTGGCTGTTAGATCTTGTTAGCTATCTCTATAAGTTTGGATGTTGTGTCATCACTGTCTGTTAGATCTTGTTAGCTGTCTCTATAAGTTTGTATGTTGTGTTATCGCTGGCTGTTAGATCTTGTTAGCTATCTCTATAAGTTTGGATGTTGTGTCATCACTGTCTGTTAGATCTTGTTAGCTGTCTCTATAAGTTTGTATGTTGTGTTATCGCTGGCTGTTAGATCTTGTTAGCTATCTCTGTAACTTTGTATGTTGTGCCATCATTAGCTGTTGGATCTTGTTAGCTTTCATTATAAGTTTGCTGTTGTAAAACTTTCTTAGATGTTGGATGAGCGCTGCAAGAAAATGGTGAGCCGCAGGTCTTGTAAGCCTACCCCACAAGCTAGAGTAGCAGAAGCAGCAATCCCTGCAACTTCTGCAGGCATAGCTGTAGCTCCACAACCTGGTCCTCCTGAAAAGGGTCTGTGGACACCCGATGTAAATGGTGACACCTGTACTGTTAGTACTGAGGCTGGTGAGTGGGTCTTTTAGCTCATATTACTACTTCCACTGTTTCATTGTGTATTGCTGTTAGCTGGTTGAATGTTAACTATTCAATTTGATTCATCTCTCTAGCTGTAGAGGTCCCATTGCTCCTGTGTATTGCAGAGGACCACAGTCTAAACGGTGGCATTAAGGATGGTGACACAAGCCTTGCTGAAGCTAACCTACAAGTACAAACTCCTAAACATGATTCCAGGTGGGTAATACAGATTTGTCACTAGTTTATTGAAGAGAATGTTAATTTAGTCTCTAGTGTTGCTGGAGGGTTTGGTTTGTACTTCTCACTAGAACTCTGCGTTGGTTTCATTTGATGGTAACTTGTGCTGGTACGTGTGTAAGTACATGTGTTGGTACATGTGTTGGTACATGTGTTGGTACCTTGTATAGGTACATGTGTTGGTACATGTGTTGGTACATGTGTTGGTACATTGTGTTGGTACATGTGTTGGTACATGTGTTGGTACATGAGTTGGTACATGTGTTGGTGCATGTGTTGGTACATTGTGTTGGTACATGTGTCGGTACATGTGTCGGTACATGTGTTGGTACATGTGTTGGTACATGTGTTGGTACATGTGTTGATACATTATTCCAAGTGCCACATACCCTTACATTGTTATCACTCTAGTTATTATGTTCTGCAGTTAAAAACAAAAAAGCTCCACAAAACCCTTTTTAGCAACTCCTTCTATTCATGATTTGCACTCTTTAGCTGAAAACTGTTGGTTGCCGCTAACAACTATATAAATATATTCACTTTTCTTGGACAGAAAACTTCAAACAGTTTTGTATTTACTTACAAATGGACCTCAGCAAAGGTCTTTCGTCCACCATTACATAAATTAATGACCATTTTATCTCTCTAGTTTGAGTTGCGCTTTTTTATATACTTTATAGCCCTAGCGCTACCATGAGCAGTAGGCGGGGCTCTTCCTTAATATCTTGTACTAAGGCCACGGAGAAGGAAGTAAAAGAACAGTCTACTACAACAAGACATCTAGTATGCACTGAAGCAATGCCCATTGACTTCACTACCCTATCCAACCAGTTCACATGTACACCTCCCAGCATCCTTCAAAGGTATACAAAATCCTTTTATCACCGTTGTGGACTACTACATGTTGTTTGTATAGCTTATTAACTGACCATTTCTCATCGAGTTAGTCTAACCGAGGCATTGAGTAGACAACTCCTCAATCAGTTGGTGATTCATAGTTTTGTATCGAAGCTTGCTTTTCTCTAAGTTAGTAAAATTATTTAAACGTTTACAGGCATTCTCTTGTTAGTATATTCTATGAAAATTCGTGTTTTGTACGACAGTTGTTTTTTCTGCAGTTTAGGAATTGCTGATTTCAAAACAAGTTAAATTATGAACCTTTTTACATGCTTTGCATTATTTTGTGATGTCCATTTTGAGTGACCTGTTTTCTTATCGCAATGTAGTGACAACTATAGTTTTAAAGAGGGTGTTTGTTAGAAATCTTTTAATATTAAATGCACACTCATGTAGCCATTAAATCTATGCTTTGAAAGAGAATAGCATGGCTTGTACATTTAATTGTTAGAAAAATGTTCATTTATATTCTCTCTCAAGTAAAACTGTTTGCAATTTGATATTTTGGTTGCGTCCAATATCTGCTTTGTATCTGCCTTCATCTTATTTGTTTGTATTTTTAAGGTTAACTTCTCTCGGATTCGTTGGTCCTGCTCAACCAAATCCTAAGTTGGTAATTAGAATGACTATGGTGCAAGCTGACCTTGCAAACTTGGCGATGTCAAGGTCAAGCAGTAGAGGGTTTAGCTGCTTCATTGCTGCAATGAATAATTGCTGGACTCTAAGAGCGCAAGTCAGGCACCAACTGGCACACAAGCCCTCCTATGATGTAGAGTGCACCAGGTTCTCTATTCTGTCCCAGCCGGTAGCCTTAGCCCAGGTACCGACGTGTGATAGGGAAAGGCAAGAGCATCAGATTATGTCTGTAAGGTATGTAATATCTGAGTATCTCAGGCTAGAGAGTGTTGGTTGAGCTAATTACTCTTGTGATTTCATAAGTTTACAGAATAAGATTAGATTTGAAGTACTGCAGAGTTTAATAAATATATTATCTATAGCTCACCAGAATATATTGTACAGATGAAGTTTCATTATACTAAAACAAGACTTTATATGCGATGTAGTCCTATTGTTTAGGGTAGTTATTGTTAAACAAAGTTTTAAAGACTTGTGCCTGGTTTGCCTTGGATGAAAAGTTATTTAGACGCAAGTTATACCCAAAAATAAATTTGGAGTTACTTACCTATGTGAAATAAGACAACTCCAACTCACACAGTGACTGGCCTTGTTTTCTTTGTTGCGTAAATGGTTAAAGCCCTTGTGCGTAGACATTTTGATAGTAAAAGATTTAAATTATTTTTGATATGATCAAAGGGTTATGTTAACAGATCATAACCTCAAATTTTCATCTCAATCAGTCGGGTATTTCTGTGTATTTCACTTATACAAATATTGCTTTATTTATGAGCTATTGCATGGTGTGTGGAGTTGCCTCCTACTATATGGACACCGATGAGGTTTGTGCTCACTGAGCTTTCACTTTGATTGGACTAGTGGACCAGTTCATTGATTTGATTGGCTAAGTGTACAGTCAAAACCCAAATCAGATGCACAGTCAACACTTGAAAGCGAGTTTTTGAGCTCTATTTTAAAGGTTGTTACTAAATTGAGGTACTTTTTGTCAACTGAAAAAGCTAGCTAGAAGCTTCAAATTGATGTATGGCATGGTATAACTAGTTTTATTGGTGTGATATTCAGTCAAATCCACTATTCAATCTGTATTTATGCGAAGTGGCATTGTGACAATATATATATATAGTGGTTTATATCGTGTCATGTGTGGTTTGTTAAAAAGTTACAGTCTGAGATTGTATGAATGACAATAATAAAGATTATTAGTATCAATTATTCATTACTATTATTTATTATTTCACTTCTGCGCATCAGTGCCCGCTAGAGAAATTGGAATTATTACTTCCTGTTTTAGTTCTAATGTTAGACCTACCTCTTACAAACCAAATAAGGAGGCAATACAAATGTTATCTGCTATGACCTACAACAATTACTTGGCACCTGACGAGTTATCCTTTGATCCTTTACCCACGTATGACTTGTCCCCACCTTGCAACCCTGCTATACAAAAAGTGGCATTGTGTGCAGTTCAGGAAGTGTTTCAGGTAAAAGATCATTTTCCAATCGCACTGGAATTTATGTGATCTGTGTCATCAGGTGCTTGCGCCACTAGCACTGTGTGTGGTATATATCAGGAGGTGCTTGTACTACTGTCACTGTGTGTGGTATGTATCAGCTGGTGCTTGTATCCCTTACACTGTGTGTGTGATATGTATCAGGAGGTGCTTGTATCCCTTACACTGTGTGTGGTATGTATCAGGAGGTGCTTGCATCCCTTACACTGTGTGTGGTATGTGTCAACAGATGTGTGCATGTATTATTGTCACTGTGCGTGGTATGTATGATATGTATCAGCAGGTGTTTGTATCACTTACATTGTGTATGGCATGTATCAACAGGTGTTTGTATTAATGTCATTGCGTGTGATATGTATCAACAGGTCGTGTACTGCATAATTACTGTCACTGTGTGTGTTGTATGTATCAGCAAGTGCTTGTGTGATTCATATTTTGTGGGATATGTATCAGCAGGTGCTGGTATCACTGACACTGTGTGTGGCATCTATAAGCAGGCGCATGTGTGACTGACACTATGTATGGCATGTTTAAACAGGTGCTACACTTTATTTCAGGACTATTCAGCGGCTCAAATAAAATCCGAACAGTTTGGTGATTTGCTGAGGAATGCATTTAACGCTGTAAGTGAAAACAGCTTGGCAGCACCTGTAGTTCCGAGATCAACTTCCAACTATTCCATTGACAGCGTCAGCAGTGAATCAGACAGTACGGCAGGTAGGTACTGCTCTTTCCGTTGCGTTGTGGATGAGTCATCTGAGTAAACTTTTCTGTTAATGGTTGGATCATTTTATCAGCGAAAGTAAAACAATGATTGAGAAGTGGTTTTATGTGGTGGAACCTTGTGATGGATTTTACTTTGTTGTTACAAGGGTGAATGCTAGCCATTTATTTATGTGCTTATTTATGTTTGTGTGTTTTATGTAGTGGAATGTATGAGGGAATATGTTATGTAACTGTTTGTGTGACGATTTATATATTATGTCTGTCATGGTTATTGTATGTTTGTGTTTTGTCTGTAAATTACTTGAGAGCATTCATCATTGTCTGTTTGTTTCTCACTGCAGTGTTTCTACAGTTATATGTTGACTTTTGCAAACTCAATAACAGCAAAATTATAAGGTTTTTATGGTTTGTTCGCGGAACTGAAACTACAGGAATGTTAGCAGTTCCTTTCAACTCGAGTGAACGTTCAGACCAAACAACTTCGAGCCATAGAAACGTACTTGTTATGCGCTGCAGCAGCATTATGTATGTAGTGTATAAATAGAAGTATTCACTGCTGACGGTTCAGCTAGCTGCCAGTAAATGCAGTGATGTCACAATAGGGTAAAGTATACATAGACTTTGTCTACTACCGAATGCTTTAATTGGTTGACAGAGTCATCGGCAGACACTGAGGAGCTGACAGCACTGCAACAACAGTTGGAAGAAGTAAAGAAAAGGCACTCTCTGATGAAGAAGGCTAAAAAGAGGTTAGAGTTTGAGATTAAGAGAGATGCTTACAGGAAGCAGATAAAGGTATGTAACATTGTATACAATAAGTTATATGTTATTTTGTGTCTGTAGTATATATAATATTGTATGTACTAACTTGTATACTTTGTCTGTAGTATATATATAATATTGTATATACTAACTTATATACTATGTCTGTAGTATATATATAATATTGTATATACTAACTTATATACTATGTCTGTAGTATATATATAATATTGTATATACTAACTTATATACTATGTCTGTAGTATATATATAATATTGTATATACTAACTTGTATACTATGTCTGTAGTATATATATAGTATTGTATATACTAACTTATATACTATGTCTGTAGTATATATATAATATTGTGTATACTAACTTGTATACTATGTCTGTAGTATATATATAATATTGTATATACTAACTTGTATATTATGTCTGTAGTATATATATAATATTGTATATACTAACTTGTATACTATGTCTGTAGTATATATATATAATATTGTATATACTAACTTGTATACTATGTCTGTAGTATATATATAATATTGTATATACTAACTTATATACTATGTCTGTAGTATATATATAATATTGTATATACTAACTGTTTAGTACTACGAAGACGATATCCGTAGAATGCAGAAGGAGATGCAGAAAGATATGTCAGCAAATGAGTCGGCAGCGTGTAGCTATGTGTTATCTGCTTCCAATTCTCTCATCAGGTCGCAGGTAAGCCTTAGATTTACTACAGTTTATTGCTGTCTGTAGACCAGAATACAGTGGTATATACATCTATATATATGTATGTGCAGTGTACAAGTATATACAGAATACAATGGTATATACATCTATATATATATATGTATGTGCAGTGTACAAGTATATACAGTATACAATGGTATATACATCTATATATATGTATGTGTATTGTACAAGTATATACAGTATACAATGGTATATACATCTATATATATGTATGTGCAGTGTACAAGTATATATAGTATACAATGGTATATACATCTATATATATGTATGTGTATTGTACAAGTATATACAGTATACAATGGTATATACATCTATATATATGTATGTGCAGTGTACAAGTATATATAGTATACAATGGTATATACATCTATATATATGTATGTGTAGTGTACAAGTATATACAGTATACAATGGTATATACATCTATATATATGTATGTGTAGTGTACAAGTATATACAGTATACAATGGTATATACATCTATATATATGTATGTGTAGTGTACAAGTATATACAGTATACAATGGTATATACATCTATATATATGTATGTGTAGTGTACAAGTATATACAGTATACAATGGTATATACATCTATATATATGTATGTGTAGTGTACAAGTATATACAGTATACAAAGGTATATACATCTATATATATATGTATGTGTAGTGTACAAGTATATACAGTATACAATGGTATATACATCTATATATATGTATGTGTAGTGTACAAGTATATACAGTATACAATGGTATATACATCTATATATATGTTTGTGCCGTGTACATGTATATACGATATGTTTGTATATACAAGTTTGGATGAATTGTCTCTCTCATGTTTTATTAATTATTTACCTCCACTGATTTAGCTCTGCATTGAGCGGTAAATAGTATGGGTTATTCTTCTGTAGTTGGTTTAAATCTGCTGCACCATTAGGTTGTTACTGTCAACAGCTCGTGTATTCTCTCATAACGTAATATTTGTCTCTGTTTGTGGAAAACCGTGAGATATGTGAGTGAATTAGTGTTTAGTCACTCTGTCAAGGTCAAAAGTAGGTCAGGTAGACTGGCAGTATGCAGTCAGCTGTCAACCGCTGTAAGTTGGAGCTAATTTTCTTGGTCTACAGGCTATATTTACTACAGCTATAGATGTGGTCTACAGGCTATATTTACTCCAGCTATAGATATGGTCTACAGGCTATATCTACTACAGTTATAGATATGGTCTACAGGCTATATCTACTACAGCTGTAGATATGGTCTCCAGGCTATATCTACTACAGCTATAGATATGGTCTACAGGCTATATCTACTGCAGCTATAGATATGGTCTACAGGCTATATCTACTACAACTATAGATATGGTCTACAGGCTATATCTACAACAGCTATAGATATGGTCTACAGGCTATATCTACTTCAGCTATAGATATGGTCTACAGGCTATATTTACTTCAGCTATAGATATGGTCTGCAGGCCATATCTACTTCAGCTATAGATATGGTCTACAGGCTATATCTACAACAGCTATAGATATGGTCTACAGGCTGTATCTACAACAGCTATAGATATGGTCTACAGGCTATATTTACTCCAGCTATAGGTTTGGTCGACAGGCTATATTATTCCATGACTGTTGCAGACAAAGATGGCTGCCAAGAACAGTCGTATGCTTGACGAAGATACTGACTACACAAACAGTAACGGCTTTGAGGATAGAGACTGTCTATCTGGGCATATAGTTAACAGTGTTAAAGATCTCCTACGGGTGAGCTTAGCCTATTTCCTCTTGCATTACCTCAGCTAAATGCCTATTTATGCCAGCTCACCAAATGTTGTTTTGGTTTGTTAAAGTTGATAGCTTGGACCGTCTTGTTGTAGTATTTCTTTTCTAGTCTTCTGTTAGACTTGCTGATTAGTCTTCATCTGTCTACTGTTCAATTTAGTCTACAACCACTTTGAACTCTCTCAGTCAAGTTGGGGTTGTTAGCCTTCAGATTATTTTATACCAGCAACTAATGTTGTCTTGTGTCTCTGTAGTGGTCAAAAAGGTTGGGAAGTGGACAATCAGTCTCCTGCAGATCTCTGTCTATGACTCCTTCACCCACCAGGTATTCTTGGTTATTTATTGGCACCTTCATACGCGATCAGTTAGTAGCTAGTAAGCTAGAGCTTTGTTAGTCTTTATTCATTTCCTTCATCTTTTGGGGAAAGCAAGTTGTTAAGCTAAATAGCCTAAGGCCACTGATACTCACAAATCTATGGCCACAGGCTAGTAGTAACATTTACTATGTTTGTATCCCCACCCACACCCCTAGCGAGCAATGATGGCTTTGACAAGTAACCAACGATTGGTTCGATGGTTTTTTTACAGTTTCCATTTGTTGAGATAAAAGCTGTCCGGGTCAACAAGTATTTTAGGACAACAAAAGTGGTCTATAGTTTAACAAGAAACTTCACATTGTTGAGTTTTTGAATGAATTGATTAGCTTTAGTAGGTCAAAGGAAGCTCAAGGCCAAGTTTTGTCTCTTTTTATTTGCCTCACAGAAAACATACGAGCCTCCAAACATAACTCATCTCTTTTGGTAGTAAATCTCCTGAGTTCCTGGCGTTCTCTACCGAGTCGTGTGAGGTTTCACAGCAGGCGCTTGGGCACAGTTCTTGTATCAAAGAGGCAGGAAAGTCAGCAAAGAACTCGGATGAAGTGAGTGAAATGGAGACGACAGAAAGCAATGCCACAGCTGCTGTAGATTCAACTGCTAATGAGCTCCACGTTGAGGGTAGTAACTGCATAGGTTAGTTTATTTGATAACTCTATTGTTTACTAGACTTATTTATTGGATATATATATCTATTGATTACTATATGACTCTTTGTAAATTGATCTATTTTGTCTGCGATGGAATAGTTGTATTATCATTTGTTTAGCTATGTTGTCTTGGCGGTTTTGTTTTTTATCGCTTTATAGAATGAGTTGACATTGGACAACTCTGCTTCTTTTATGGTGTTTTTTGTACAATGAATAACTCTATCGCACAGCTTTATGTTTTATTAAAGGGGCACCAGCTGGTTTCGATCTCAGTGTCATAGATTAGACAGCTCCTATAA
Source organism: Cryptosula pallasiana (assembly GCA_945261195.1). Lineage (NCBI taxonomy): Eukaryota > Metazoa > Bryozoa > Gymnolaemata > Cheilostomatida > Cryptosulidae > Cryptosula > Cryptosula pallasiana. The sequence continues at coordinate 5,772,738 of OX183134.1, read as the reverse complement.
GTTTGATGTCTCTCAGTTCATCATTAGACGCTTTGTTGACTGAGTGTGACATCACATCCTGTTGGCTTTGCTGTTTCCCTCGGTCCAAACAAGTACATTACATTGTATATTCCTTTTTATAGATAATAGACAGACAACTCCTAAAGCTATAGCTGTTCCCTCTGAAGATGAACCTGAGGTGAGCGAGGCAGATTCAGGAGAGGTACAGACTAGAGTTGTCTCCCATGATGCGAGCGAGCCAGGAGTTGATCCATTCAAGGAATCTGTAAATGTTAGTATCTGCAGGTTTCCTGAATAGTTTACTAACAACTCTAAGTTCTTGTTACTTGTAAACTAGTAGTTTAGCCTTTTGGTGTCAGTTTTCTGTGAAAGGTGTTCCCCTTGTTTTAGTGAGTCATGTAATTGTTACAGCCCTCGGTTGATGCTTTGTATTTTATAACTGATACAAGCCGCGTGTTCTATAGCCTGTGAGCCCCTGGAAGTCCTCCACTAAGCTAGCATTTGTTGAGGAGGAAAGACACAAACAGTGCACACAGTCAAATGAGGAGATAGGCAATGTGTTTGGTGCCAGCAACAGTTACTTGTTGGATGATTTTGGTGAGTCTCTGTTGTAGCCTCTGTGTGTAAGAGTTTAGGTCACCCTTACTGCGGTTGTACTCTTGGTATTTTTGGTTTAGGTCCTGAGTCTGAGCCTGCATCCACTATACCTATGCTCGTGTCGTACATACCTCAAAAGGAATCAGAGGTAAAGTTACATTTATATATAGTGATCTGTCTTCTGTAGAGACTCAACCAATTGTTGACATCGGGTTCTGTTTTGTGCTGATTGATGTTTTCTGGGGAAAGCCATGGAAGCTTTCACAAGTTCTCTTTTGTTAGTTTTAGACATCAAAGTTACTGCTAAGGTGTAGTTGTTAGTTGCCGATAGATATTTGCTAGTGGAGCCATGTTTGTTGTACATAGACATCTGTATTCTATTATCACATACAACTATGTGTTTGTATTGTGTGTTGTTTTAGGTGCGAGCAATAGCAGACGCTGCACTGGATATATTCTGGTCAGCGCGTTGCCGTGGGGAATCCTGGGATAGTCTGGTTCCCACTGACCAATACCTGGACACCAAGGATAAACTTGGGTTGCAGGCAACATCTACTTCATCTTTCAAACATTTATTGTTTGATTTGATTCGTGAAATGCTCTGTGATATTTATCAAGTGAGTTTTTGTATTGTAACAAATGTAGTCCGTGTTACAGCCGGTATCAGTATTACTTCTACTGCTACTACTGCTTCTACTGCTTTTACTGCTTCTACTGCCACTGCTACTGCTTCTACTGCTTCTACTGCCACTGCTACTGCTACTACTGCTACTGCCACTACTACTGCTACTGCTTCTACTGCCACTGCTACTGCTACTACTACTGCTACTACTACTGCTACTACTACTGCTACTGCTACTGCTTCTACTGCCACTGCTCCTACTACTACTACTGCTGCTACTGCTACTACTGCCACTACTACTGGTTCTACTGCTTCTACTGCCACTGCTACTGCTACTACTACTGCCACTACTACTGCTACTACTACTACTGCTGCTACTGCTACTACTGCCACTACTACTGGTTCTACTGCTGCTACTGCCACTACTACTGATTCTACTGCTGCTGCTACTACCACTACTACTGCAACTACTACTGTTGCTGCTGTTCCTGATGCTAGCATTTGATTTATTTCGCCAGTTTTTCGGTCAAAAACTGTTTTCACTTCCATCATGTTGAAAGGTTTCATTTTTGTAGACAGTCCTGCTGTTTGGAATGGTTTGTTTGTATGTTATTCTTTGTTGACTTTTTTTTTTTAGAATGAGAAGAGTTTTGTGACTTCAACCAATCAGAGGCTTAGTAGAGGACCACTCTACAGATACTATAGGCACAGGCAACCACCCACAACATTAGATCAGTGAGTGTCTGAGGCTTCTTGTACATTTGTATTACTCTATACAATAGCGCAGTTCTTTCAGTACAACATTACTTGTTATATAATTGTACATCACATGAGCTGGTACCCTTAGACAATAGAGAACATGTATGTGCAGGTATATTTGTAACACTACTGCATGCTGTTGTAGACTGAGAGAGGTAATACACCGAAACATGTATCCAACGGTAACTGGGAATACAGTTCCCTCATCGACTGCATCTCTAGATAATGTGGATGCACTTCTAATGCAGGTTTGTTTATCTTCTCTCCCTGTCATGTGACCAGTTTCTCTCTTGTGATTGGCTAAGTAGTTTCGATAGCAGACTAACCTTTTATTGAGCATACCTTCAGGAGTACTTGTATAGATTAGCTGACTCAAGTCAGTACATATTTTTGTTTGTTGGTTTAAATCATCGGAAATTGTCATCGGTGTCACCTGCTGATTGGTTTGTGGTGTACAGGAGCTGAGAGATGAGGAAGTAAGTTGGCTGCAGTATGAAGAGGATGTTGAGACAGTCAGAAATGGTTTAGTGGACCAGATCTTTGAAATTTTATTGAATGACAGCATTTCCGCCATTAAAGATGCTTACAATAGAAAACACAACATCCAGGTGGGTTTTTGTATGTATCATTTATATACGGTTTTGTAGGTCATGTGCATGTGTTTATACTGGTTTATAGGTCATACTATGTACTGTTATGTAGGTCATGTACATGTGTATATACTGGTTTATAGGTCATACTATGTACTGCTATGTAGGTCCTGTACATGTGTATATACTGGTTTATAGGTCATACTATGTACTGTTATGTAGGTCATGTACATGTGTATATACTTGTTTATAGGTCATACTATGTACTGTTATATAGGTCATATACATGTGTATATACTGGTTTATAGGTCATACTATATACTGTTATGTAGGTCATGTACATGTGTATATACTGGTTTATAGGTCATACTATATACTGTTATGTAGGTCATGTACATGTGTTTATACTGGTTTATAGGTCATACTATGTACTGTTATATAGGTCACGTACATGACCTATATAACAGTACATAAGTCTCTACATGACCTATAAAACAGTACACAAGTAGGCGTGATCTATGTGAAAATACGTATCATGACCTATATAACAGTATAAACACATGTGTTTATACCGGTTTATAGGTCATACTATGTACTGTTATATAGGTCATAATATGTACTGTTATATAGGTCATGAATATATATTTGTGTAATGTTATATAGGTCACATATATACTTATGTACTGTTGTGTAGGTCATGTCTATGTTTGTGTACTGTGATCGAGGTCATGTATATACTTATTTACTGTTATATAGGTCATGTATATACTTGTGTAATGTGATATAAGCCACGTATGTACTGTTACATAGGTCATGTATGTACTGTTATATAGGTCATGTATGTACTGTTATATAGGTAGTATCTGTCCTTTTATAAAGATAATGCTATGTTACTGCTATGCTGATTGATAATATTGCTACTGTTGTCTTTGTAGCCGACAGAGTGATAAACCTGAAGACATTTTGTGTCACCTTACCCCGTGGAGCCAGATGAATGGGATGGCATACTGATTGGTCAGCAGGACCTTATTTCTCCACTTTAACTTTTTGTTTATTTGTTTTGTGTTTTTGTGAGAAAGAGTGAGTTTATTGTGTGAGAACATTTAAACCCTTTGAAGGTAGAAAATAGGCGTGTGTTAAAGTGTAAGCACGCCTGGTTGTTTGCAGCATAGACCTAGCAAAGAACTTTTAGCATAAAACAGTCATACAAAGATATGTTAGTTAATGTTTTATTTGCCGTCCTTCACACATTCCGCCCCATTGGCGACATAGCCCCAATAATTTGACTGCAACGGAAAAACACTCTACAAGTTTGTCCTTCATGCATCCTGATATTCGCGGCGCATCCTCGCCTTGATGTGCTCTGCCTTCTTGAGTAGCTCGTAGGCTTCTCGTGTTACTTGGTACAGCTTCTTCTCATACTTTTCGATCCTTCTGAGTCTTTCCCTTCTTCTTGCCTGCTCCTTTTCCTCCTCATGCTCTAGCGCTGACCTCTAATGTGTATTTGTTCGCTCTGTCCTTAGTCTCTGTTCTTGGTGTTCGACCTCTCTTTCGGGTGTGTACTTTTTATCTTTCACACCTGCGTCAACTTTCTCTGGGGTTGTCTCCCTTTTTTTCTGGGAGGGGATGATTCCCTCTTTACTCCTAGTCGCTTTTGGATTGGCATCTTTTCTATCGGTGGCCGATTCTCTTGGCTAGGGGTCGAGGTGCCAAATGGTGGTGGTTGACTCCACCCAATAAATTTGCAAACTTCGGCGTAGGTGGACTTGCCAACTTCGTTTAATGGTTTGTTCGCCTCTCCATGTGCTGCCGCTCCATTCTGACTTCAGATGTGCTTTAAGATGGCATCCCTTGAGGAGGTTTTTTTTTCACACAAGCATTGAAAAAAAAGGTAAAGTGTTTCCGAGCATGGTACACTACCCTTTCTCTAGAGTGCTGAAGTTGGCATATTCGGCACCTCCACTTGTCCTTGTCCCCTGCCGTATCTACTGCCCTTTTTATGGCCTGCAGTGTCTCTCCTGTGAGCCATATCTCTCAAATATTTGTGGTAGTGGTGGTTTCTTTTGCAACAGAAATACTCTGTATACGTATGGGTGCTTCGATCTTGGTATTGGTTAGCAAAACCTCTTTATGAGGTATTCTAACATTTACCCATCTAATGCCTCCGTCAGTGACTGTTTAGATACTGCGGTCAACTTCTCAAATGCTCCTGTAGATGAGATGTTGAACTTGTCCTGTGTAGTTGTGTCCTGTGCCCTGCCGCTTCGATTATGGTGGCAATAGTTTCTCTGGGTGGGAATCGTTTCTTCGCCAACGGAGAGGGAATAATTCCTCGATCTTTGTTTCTTCTTGCTTTTCCCGATGTACCACTTTTACCTAGTCGTTTTCCTCCGGATTTTCTCCTGTTTTCTTAGCTTATTTTAGGGGAATGATTCCTCCTGGGGATCCCTTCGTCTCTTGGGGGGTGTTTCTCCTCTACTGGCCCCCTCCCATCATCTCATAACAATGATAATCGTCAAACCTCCCTGGCCTATTTCTTTCCCTTTGTGGTCGGTCTAAGGGGAATGGTTGTCCTGGTTGGCTGACTTGGGCTGGCCAGTCTGCTTCAACAAGAGGGGTGGTGTCCCCTTGTCACAGAGGCTTTCCTGTGGTTATTGGTGGGGTAGTGCTTCCTTCTCCCCTATGATCGATCTCTATGGGTTCTCTCATCTCGCTATTCCTTTCTTCTATTCTTGTCTGCTCTTCCCTTCCTACTAGGGTAAGTGTTGGGGGATGTTGGTATTGTTCTTTTATGGTTGTCGGTTGAGGTAAGGGTAAGGGCTGGACTGGTTTGGCCAGGTCCCCGGGCTGAGGATTGGTTTTGGTGGCCTTCCCCTCCTGGTTCCTTTCATGTTGGTCCTTAGAGCAGGCTCCTTGCATGGTGGGGCTCTGCCCACTGGTTCTTCGCAAGTTCGATAGTGGCGTAGTTTCCGTCCATTTTGGATTGACCATTGCCCCTTCCTCTCTATTTTGTATGTGTGATTGGGGAATGCTTCAGTGACTCGATAGGGGCCCACAATTCAGGGTTGTAGTTTAGGATTGCTCCTCTTCACCCTCCTTTTATTTTCTATTACTATCATCTCCTTTTTTGGAACACCGGGGGCTCATCATTCTTTTGCTGCCGTACTTCCTATTACCTCTCTTGGAGGTAGTGATGTGCCTTCTGCCGATACTCCTGTACCTTTACTTCGTATTCCGTGTTATTTTGTTGATCCAGTGGAGGGGGGGCTCCTTGTTAGCTGTTTCGGGAGACGTACCTCTTGTCCCACTATCAGCATGTTGGTGGTTTCCCACGTAGCCAAATATGATGTCCCTAGGCATGCACTCATGATCTGGGGGTAGGCTGTCCCATTTGTCTTTTCCTTTTGGCGGGATAAGGGCGCATAATGCGTCTCTCAATGTGCGATTTTGCCTTTCGATCACCCCATTTCCCTGTGGGTGGTAAGAGGTCGTCCTTGTCTTCTTTGTCCCCCACAGGCTACATATCTCTTCCAGTAATACTGACTCAAACTGAGCTCCTTGGTCGGTGTGTAGCTGTTCTTGGAGTCCCTAATAGGCGAATATGCGTTCATCTAGGGCGGTGACCACTGTGAGTGCCGTTGCATCAGGCAGTGCAATGGCGTCCTGCCGCCGGGAAAAGTGGTTGGTGAGGACCAGTGCCAACCGGTTTTTTCCCTTTTTCAATGGAAGAGGTTCCACCAAGTCCACCGTCAGCTTCTGGAATGGTCGACCTGCATACATTTGCTGCCGGTTTGGGTTCTCTGTTTTTCGTCCCTTCTTGGCCACCTGGCAGACTTGGCACTCCTGGATCTATCTTCTCACCAGTGGGAGATGCCGGACCAGTATCAGTCGAGCAGAATCCTTTGCCTGGTGCGGTGTACTCCTGCAAACGCCAGCCTGTGGGTGTCCCGGATGACCTGGGTTCTCCTGTTGGGAGGGCACGAGTTGCATTGCTTGGGCTTAGTGGGATGGTGGAATAATATAGTCAGCAGCCCGTCCGGGCGCATCCTCATAGCCCCCCTTCTTTCATATAGTGTCCAACGCTCTGGTCCCCCTTCTGTCAGTTCTCCCTCTGTTATGCTGCCAGGCTGTCTAACCTCGTTTTAGAACTGTGCTAAGGGTCCAGTTCCCTCCCTCTGCTCTTGGTTGGGAGGGTCATGTTTTGCTCTGGGGAAGTGGCGGTGAGGTTGACCTGTTTTTAATCTGTGTGTCGTGGTTCCTCTGGCTGAGTCATCTCTGAGTGGGAGGGTCCGCCATCCTTCTGTTCAATGGAGCTGCACTGCCAACAGTCTATAAAAGGTCCTCTATGAATGAGCCCGTCGGCTTTGCTGTGTCGAGTCCCGGCTCGGTGGTCCAACTTGTAGCGAATTTCTGCTTGGGTCTCCAACCATCTTGCTGTTTCGTTCGATAGCTCCATTCTCCTGCACAGCCATCGCAATGACGCATGGTTGGTGCGGAGTGTGAATTTCCGCCCATACAGGTAGGGTCGGAAATGTTTCACAGCCTTAATAACTGCTAGCAATTCCTTTTTGGTGACGCAGTAATTTTTCTCTGCCTGGGCCAGTGTCTTGCTGAAATAGACGACGACCCGCTCCTTTTCTTCCTGTAATTGTGACAGGGTGGCTCCTACTCCTACAGTGCTAGCATCAGTGTCCAGAATGTATCGGGCCTGGGAGTCAGGGTATCCTAGCACTGGTGTCCGGGTGAGCCTATTTTTGAGTTGTTTGAACACGTCTTGCTGCTCCTTTCCCCATCTCCATAGGACTCCTTTTCCCATCAGGGTCGTGATGGGCTTGGCTATCGTTGCATTGTCAGGAAGGTACTGGCGGTAGTAGCTGGCTGTCCCCAGAAAGGCCTGGAGCTCTTTCACCCCCCGATTGTGCTATGACCGTCAGACTGCCTCCACTTTCTCTGGGTCTGTTGCTGCTCCTTTTGTGCTCGCTACGTGTCCCAGGTACTTCACCTGTTTCTGGAGTATCTCACACTTTGATGGCTTCACCTTTAAGTTGGTTTGCTGGAGGCACCCCAGTACCTCTCCCAGTCTCTGCATGTGAGTGTCAAAATCAGGTGCGATGATGATAACGTCGTCCAGGTATAGCAGTAAGGTCTTCCAGTGGAGGTCCTTGAGTACCTTCTCCAAGAGTCTCTGGAAGGTGGCAGGGGCGGACGTTAGTCCGAAAGGAAGCACTTTCCACACCCAGCGTCCATTTCGGGTTGTGAAGGCGGTGTTTTCTCGAGCTTCGGCATCCATGGGTACCTGCCAGTACCCGCTTTTCAAGGTCCAACGTAGTGAAATATTTTCTTCGGCTAGGGCGTCCAGGAATTCGCCGATGCATGGCATTGGGTAGGCATCTCGATTGGTGATGTCATTGAGCCACCGACAGTCAACACAAAATCGCCAGAAGTTGTCCTCAACTAAACCAACGAGGGAGCTCCAGGCTCTGTCGCCTGGTTTTATTAGGTCCTTGTCGAGAAGGTCCCTGATCTGCTGTTCTTCCCTGGCCTGTTTCTCAGGGCCCAGACAATGAGGGGGCACCGGATGGGGCGGGTGCCCTCCCTTGTGGGAATTGAGTGTTCCGCCAAGGTTGTCCGCCCGATGTTGCAGTCGTGCCTGCTGAACACCGTCTGGTACTGGAGCAGTAGTTCTTTCAGTTTCCTCTGCTGCCGGAAGTCTTACACCCTTTCCTGGCCTGCCTGAACACCTCTTGCAGGTGAGGGGGTATCTCTCCACTTGCGGGCCCTGGTCTGTCCGGGACTCCCATGTCTGTCAGGGTCTGGATCCCGTCGTCTTCTACACCTGTGAAAGTACCAATCACTTCTCCTGCAGGGAGCCTTGGAGTGTCTTATGTGGGGTTCAGGCATCGCGATACTGCCATTCCATGGGCATCTGGCCTGTTCACACTGGTAGCGATGGGTATCCCACCTTGTATGTTTTCTATCACCCCCTGTAGGTACGTCTCTTCGAAGTTGAGGTGGCATTGATTGGTAGTCCTTGTCTGTGGGGGTAGCTCGATGTCCTGTCGGACCTGTACTTTGGACACCAGGCTCTTCCCATTTCGGTCAGTGCAGGTTAATTCCTTCCGTTGGATGATCAGTGCGGGACGGTCAAAACCTAGTTGAAACTCCTGGCTAGCTAGGAAAGGCATGCCCAGAATTACATCCTCGTTGATCTGACTTACTAAGAAGGCTTCGTTTAATCGGATATGCCGTATTCTCCTGTTCAAGGCGAGTAGTCCATAGAATGGAAGCCTTGTCTCGTCGGCCGTGAGACCGTGAGAGTTGTAGTTTTGTAGTTGTTGCTGTATGTGAGTGGGTAGGCGGTCAAAGACACGTTTAGCCAGCAGGTTGATGTTACAACCTGTGTCAATTAGGTAGGTTACAGCTTCTCCTTCCACTCTCCCGGGTAAGTAGTAGCTGGAGCGGTAGGGTCGCTCTATTTGATTCAATTGGAGGGTGGCGGCTTTGGAGTAGGTTCCCTCAGTTTGTGTCTGCTTATCCCTTGTCCTGGGCCTTTGTGGTTCCTGCTGCTCGATGGTCTCTGTTTCCCCTGTACTTGGCGCTGCGGAGTTGGCCAGGTTGGTCAGGCTCGCAAAGCGATTGGACAGGGTAATTGGGGGATGGGTCAGAAGGTCCAAGGGGGTGTCTGTTCACTGTGCCCTGCTCTGTTCGTTAGGGTAGAACCAGTCTCCTCATTTTGCAGTAGCCCGTTTGCAGCCAGCAGACCTCTCTACTGCTGTGGTCTGTATTCGTTTCCCTGGCGGCTGGGCCAGGGGTGGTTCGGCATTCCCTTTGGGTTTTTCATACTCACTGGCAACCCAGCACCTCTTGGAAGTGTCTATCTTTTTCTCCAACTTTAGGATCGCTTCCTTTCCAATTTTTCCACTGTGCGAAGAAGTTGTGCCAGAGGATCTTGCACCTCCTTGCACTTGACCTTCCCTTCCTCTTGGGGTGTTTCTTCTTCCAGTGGGTCAGCTTCCGCTGTTCTGACACAGGGTGCTCCTACCTGCTGGTGTGGTACTTGCAAGAACTCGTTGCTGGCCTGAATAGCTTCCTCCAGGTTTTGAGGGCAAACGGGTAGATAGGTTTGACCCAGGGTGCTGTGGAAGATCTGTAGTGTTAGCTCCTCTTTGTTTTGCCGGGGCAGATTGCCATGGGTGGCATCGATAAGGCGTTCCACTGTGATGGCATGGTCTCTTACGGTGTCCTTGGGAGAGCGGCGATAGCTCAGTAGTCTGGCCTGGACTTCAGACAGCGTCATCCCAACCGTAGTCTGTAGTGTTCTCACTATGTCTGCCGTGGTCTCTCCTTGTCCACATTGTTCGGCCTTGCTGGTCAGGGTTTGACGTAGGTGGATGACAGTCTCTTCTGGTTGCCATTGGTTGGCTGCTGTCACCTCCTGGAACTGGTTTAAGAAGAAATGCACGTCTCCAGTAGTAGTGGTTGTCTAATATGGTAAAAACATAGGCGTGTATCAAGGTGCAAATAATAGACATATAAAGTGTACAAACAGAAGGCACCGCCCAGTAGTAGCGGTGGATTAATGAGGTAGAAAATAGGCGCGCCTATTTTCTACCTCACACGCGTGTGTTAAAGTGTAAGCACACCTGGTTCTTTGTAGCATAGAACTAGCATAGAACCTTTAGCATAGAACAGTCATACAAAGATGTGTGAGTTAGTGTTTTCGTTGCCGTCCTTCACACAGTCTCTTTTTTATACATGTACTACAACTTATCGATGTTCTAGATGTTGTGGTTCTGGTATTTTTTTTTTCTATATTTGTGCATATGTCCATGAGTGTTTTCTTTTACGGCAGTTTTATGTGTACTATTTTTGTTGCACTTTCTTTTTATACCTGTAACTCTGTGCTGGCAATAAAATGGTTTATGATCTCATTTAGAATTTTTGTTCTCAGAGTTGTCTGCTCTTAAGTACCTAGTTTTCCAAACGTTTTGGTTATTCGATTTGGACTTTAATTTCTGCAAACACAGATAGTATATAGAAGTTAGTTGGAGCAGTTGCAGTCAAAATATGGAACAGAGAAACAGAATTGAAAGTAACTGACATACATTAATAATAACTAACTTCAATCACTAAATCAGTACCACTTAGCTTTTTGGTTCATTATCAACTGATTATTTCTTCTCTTTTTATGTTAATAAGTTATTTTAGTCAACTGGTATTTTGGACTTCAGAGTTGATGTTGTTGTCGATTAGAACATTTATGATACTGATGTGGAGAACAAACTGAATCCATGTATGCAAGGATAGTGTGAAAAAAGCTACTCCTAGTGACTGATGGTACACCAGAGTCACAAATGTGTGAGACGATAGCTTAAGATTATGAAGTTAAAACAAATACATACTCGACAAACTCTCACCTAAGTTATTAATCATTTATTTTATTATTATTTTTATTGCCATCACCCATCATCAAAGTTCTAAAATGATTTTAGATCATGGGTTCGTGCTCGAGTATTGAGAAATAGGACTGAAAGAAAACCTGGTCTTCACCATATTACTGGTTCACCTTCTACTGTGTGATGTAATGCTGCTGCATTGCCTGGCGGGAATCCTTTTGAACCAACTTGGAAATTACCACTTAATAATCAGCGTATTTTATTTCATTTTGTCACCAAAAATGAAATTGTTGTATTCGTCAGCCCAACAACCATAGTTTCAGATACTTCTGCTAGTTTTTATTCATCCGTTGCATCATCACTCCAGTCAGCAGCGATTGACCACCCACACAGCTAACTAACTGACTCCTTCAAGTCACAAAGTAAAACAATCTAGTAGTGAAATGAAGTGGTGTGAAAGGCATCTCAACAATAACCAGTTTAAAGTAACCATATCTAGTTATTTACTATTATATCCAACTAGTAGCTCAACTAGTAGCAACCTCCAGTACTACCGGAGTACTAGGACCTCCAGTAATAGTACCTCCAGTACTACCGGAATCTAGTACCTCCAGTAATAGTACCTCCAGTACCAGTACCTCCAGTAATAGTACCTCCAGTACTAGCACTTCTGATACTAGTACATCTAGTATTATTATTTCCAGTACTAATTATCTCCAATATATTGGTGTCTGGACACAATAACATGGATTAACCAGAAACAGAAATGTATAACTAGGTAGGTATGAGGAAAACTGACAAAGCTATCTGGTTTGTCTCCTCAAAAATACTTTGGATACTCGTTAGCACTGAAACCTAGGAGCATATCAACATATCAACTACCTCAAGTTCTTTTTTGGAATAATACTGCCAACACAACCCAACATAGATCAGTTTATTGTAACTAAGCAACCCAAACCTCTTGAGGTAATGTAAGAACCAAAGGCTACCAGCCACTTAGAAAACAATATTTATAATGTAATACTTAGCCCGTGAGTACAAGTCAACTGGACAGCGTTTGGGGTGGTAATAAATCTATGATTATGGTTCAGTTTTACTGACATTTTAGGGCTAACATCAGCGAGAGCGAGTTTTGAAGGTGATAGCATATTATATGCTGCCAATTTTTTACTCTCTTCACAGATCCACATATTTTTCAAACATTTTTTTTTGTTATTGTAAACATACAAGCAAGGGGGAAACTTTTACCTCATGTAGGATGAGATGGAGGTTTGGTAGTTGTATTGTGTAGTAATCGTTATTGAATGCAGTTAGAGGAATTAGGGCCTGAAATGACAGTAGAGGTTGTGAAAGAATGGAAAAATGTAAATGGGTCAGTAGCGGAATATGAATAATAGATTTATTATAGTATTAGTACTAGTATTTGATAACAACTAGTGTTATAATTGCTTAATTACTCACCGGGTGTGTTAGTTACTACAGGACAAAGGTATGTTAGTCATTGCAGTACAAAGGTATGTTAATCATAACAGTATAAATGTATGTTAGTCATAACAGTATAAATGTATGTTAGTCATTAGAGTACAAAGATATGTTAGCCGTTACAGTACAAAGATATGTTAGTCATTACAGTAAAAAGGTGTGTTAGTCATTGCAGTACAAGGTATGTTAGTTTTATAGAGTACAATGGTATGTTAGTCATGACAACACAAAGGTATGTTACCTACTACAATACAAAAGTACGTTAGTCATAACAGTACAAGGTAATATTAGTGATAACAGTACAAAAGCAAGTTAGTCATTACATTATGAAGGTGTGTTAGTCATAACAGTACAAAGGTATGGTAGTTGCTACGATACAAAGGTATGTTAGTTCAGTTGCTACAATGCAAAAGTATGTTAGTTACTACAGTACAAACGTATGTTAGTTACTACAGTACAAAGGTGTTATAGTCATAACAGTACAAGGGTATGTTACTCATTGCAGTACAGAGGTATGTTAGCTACAAAAAAACCAAGGTGTGTTAGTCATAACGGTACAAATGTATGCTAGTTACTACAGTACAAAGATATGTTAGTTACTACGGTACAAAGGTATGTTAGTTACTATGGTACAAAGGTATGCTAGTTACTACAGTACAAAGATATGCTAGTTACTACGGTACAAAGGTATGTTGGTCATAACAGTACAAAGGTAAGCTGGTCGTTACAGTACAATCTTTGTACTGTACTGAAACTACATTTTCGAGTGTAGCTCACACCTTTCAAGTTGGCCTGAGAATAAAAGGAGAAATTTATTAGACTCGTTGTTTCACATTGTAACCACTCAGTTTGAGGGTATCGATGGAGTGAATTTTTAGACACAAAGTCAATAATTTAGCTTGTTTTATTGGTTCAGAAAGCCAACTGCTGAGGTAAATGCAAATTAAACATGTACAGGAAGTACTATGTCAAAAAAACTAAGGCTATGTGTCGACAGATAACAATGTCCACCTGAGCCATCTCAAAGTCTAGTTTTTTATTCACAAAAATGTAATAGTAAAGTTTGCTTGAGGATTTTAGGAGGAGATTCAATATCAAGAAGAGATCAATTTTTATTTTAGCACATAAAACTGATGTTAGTTTATGAACATCAGTTTTATGTGCTAACTAGAAAATGATTATCCATTTAGTAATAGTAATTGCTTATGAATGGAAGAGTTTTTATTGTTGTGTTGTACCAAGGCTTCTTATTGGTTGACTGCTGATAGACTGAGTTCAGTAAAGATTCGTTGACGTAACACAGTCCTAGGTCTCAACTTCCTTGCTTGTATTATATAACTATTGGTTTGTATTACATCATTTATAAATGAAAGAGCTGCTGCCTATAAATATGGGCTGTCAGACAGCGAGTCATAGAAGTGCTGACAAGAAATAAAGCGGGTTACAACATGAATATTGTACACAGTATATTGTTGTTAGTTACTATATCAGTGATGTATGCCACAGCTAAATCTATACATTGTACTAGAAGATCTGATGTTGAGTTGACCTCTCTATTGTTAGAGCGAATAAGAATTAATGCTACAGCTAGAGCTATCACACCTTCCATATTGGGTAAGTGTTTGTGTTTCTATATACTCTTTCCACTAACAAACAATAACTACTACTAGTAAACATATCACTACCAGCAGATACAATGCTGTAGGCATTATGTCTATGACAAAGATCACAGACGGTTCCCACAGTATATACTAAAGGCACAATCACTTTGTCCCAGCCAACCATTTGGAGGGGAACCTTCAGAGATGTACTGTTGTAATTGATTTGGATCGAAATATTTCAAACGTAGACTCGCTCACTCTTCAATTGCAACATTAACATTACATTATGGTAGATACATTGAAGGAAAGAACTTCGATGAGTGCAGTCAGATATTAGTCATGCGTGAATGATTGCCTACCAGTGCCTAGTAGCCAAAGCGTACTAATACATGGTCAACTGGAAATTCCCACATTCCGCATTAGCGACCATAACACACCAAACTACTAGAGGAAAAATCTACTATGATATTGTGTGATAAGCGGACAAGACGTCGTGCAATAAATTCCATACTAGAAGAATGTATGATTGAATATTATCATTGAACTATAATTTTAACTTTAAATAATTTTATAGGAATTGTCATTGTCCATTCACCAACATCATGCGGTGTTGTTTACACATCTTTGTTTGTCTGCTGCACTTGTAAGATGGTTGTAATTTACCATGATGTTTTAAGGTTCCTGCATTCTGATTGGTTAATGTTTTTGAGCTATTTTGTATAAAAGCTCCTTGGTTGTTATTGTTCAGTACAGTTGTCTTAGTGAGATGTTTCCAGATGAATTAGCCAAAAAGAGGAGAAGAGAAGTTAATACCCCACTCTTCCTAGTGAGTCTGCCTGACTACAGTCGTTTGAGCATTAGGTGCTCAACTTGTTAGAAGGAATAGAAGGTTGCTCTGGAGCCAAAGTGTTATAGATCTTTGTTTCCTTTGCATTGATAGAAGACAAGCAGAATTAGAAAGGGCATTGGCCCTCAAACTATTGCAATTAACACAAACAACTGTCATCAGTATATTACTTCACTACACATATACCTCTGTATGAGTTGTATGTAGTATATTACTTCACTACACAAATACCTCTGTATGAGTTGTATGTAGTATATTACTTCACTACACATATACCTCTGTATGAGTTGTATGTAGTATATTACTTCACTACACATATACCTCTGTATGAGTTGTATGTAGTATATTACTTCACTACACATATACCTCTGTATGAGTTGTATGTAGTATATTACTTCACTACACATATACCTCTGTATGAGTTGTATGTAGTATATTACTTCACTACACATATACCTCTGTATGAGTTGTATGTAGTATATTACTTCACTACATATATACCTCTGTAGGAGTTGTATGTAGTATATTACTTCACTACACATATACCTCTGTATGAGTTGTATGTAGTATATTACTTCACTACACATATACCTCTGTATGAGTTGTATGTAGTATATTACTTCACTACACATATACCTCTGTATGAGTTGTATGTAGTATATTACTTCACTACACATATACCTCTGTATGAGTTGCATGTAGTATATTACTTCACTACACATATACCTCTGTATGTAGTATATTACTTCACTACATATATACCTCTGTATGAGTTGTATGTAGTATATTACTTCACTACATATATACCTCTGTATGAGTTGTATGTAGTATATTACTTCACTACACATATACCTCTGTATGTAGTATATTACTTCACTACACATATACCTCTGTATGAGTTGTATGTAGTATATTACTTCACTACACATATACCTCTGTATGAGTTGTATGTGGTATATTACTTCACTACACATATACCTCTGTATGAGTTGTATGTAGTATATTACTTCACTACACATATACCTCTGTATGAGTTGTATGTAGTATATTACTTCACTACACATATACCTCTGTATGAGTTGTATGTAGTATATTACTTCACTACACATATACCTCTGTATGAGTTGTATGTAGTATATTACTTCACTACACATATACCTCTGTATGAGTTGTATGTAGTATATTACTTCACTACACATATACCTCTGTATGAGTTGTATGTAGTATATTACTTCACTACACATATACCTCTGTATGAGTTGTATGTAGTATATTACTTCACTACACATATACCTCTGTATGAGTTGTATGTAGTATATTACTTCACTACACATATACCTCTGTATGAGTTGTATGTAGTATATTACTTCACTACACATATACCTCTGTATGAGTTGTATGTAGTATATTACTTCACTACACATATACCTCTGTATGAGTTGTATGTAGTATATTACTTCACTACACATATACCTCTGTATGAGTTGTATGTAGTATATTACTTCACTACACATATACCTCTGTATGAGTTGTATGTAGTATGTTACTTCACTACACATATACCTCTGTATGAGTTGTATGTAGTATATTACTTCACTACACATATACCTCTGTATGAGTTGTATGTAGTATATTACTTCACTACACATATACCTCTGTATGAGTTGTATGTAGTATATTACTTCACTACACATATACCTCTGTATGAGTTGTATGTAGTATATTACTTCACTACACATATACCTCTGTATGAGTTGTATGTAGTATATTACTTCACTACATATATACCTCTGTATGAGTTGTATGTAGTATATTACTTCACTACATATATACCTCTGTATGAGTTGTATGTAGTATATTACTTCACTATACATATACCTCTGTATGAGTTGTATGTAGTATACTACTTCACTACACATATACCTCTGTAGGAGTTGTATGTAGTATATTACTTCACTACATATATACCTCTGTATGAGTTGTATGTAGTATATTACTTCACTACACATATACCTCTGTATGAGTTGTATGTAGTATATTACTTCACTACACATATACCTCTGTATGAGTTGTATGTAGTATATTACTTCACTACACATATACTTCTGTATGAGTTGTATGTAGTATATTACTTCACTACACATATACCTCTGTATGAGTTGTATGTAGTATATTACTTCACTACACATATACCTCTGTATGAGTTGTATGTAGTATATTACTTCACTACACATATACCTCTGTAGGAGTTGTATGTAG
The DNA here is from genome assembly GCA_945261195.1 of Cryptosula pallasiana. Lineage (NCBI taxonomy): Eukaryota > Metazoa > Bryozoa > Gymnolaemata > Cheilostomatida > Cryptosulidae > Cryptosula > Cryptosula pallasiana. The sequence goes on along the minus strand of OX183134.1, from coordinate 5,755,585 downwards.
TATATTACTTCACTACACATATACCTCTGTATGAGTTGTATGTAGTATATTACTTCACTACACATATATACCTCTGTATGAGTTGTATGTAGTATATTACTTCACTACATATATACCTCTGTATGAGTTGTATGTAGTATATTACTTCACTACCCAAATACCTCTGTAGAAGTTATCTTCCTTAGCACTTGTATAAGATTATTCAGGTATTACAAACTGCTATACTAACTACCAAAATAACAACCTGTAAAATTCTCAATAATACAAGTAATATGGCAAAAAAAGAATTGCGTCAGTCGGGAATCAAACCCGGATCTATTGCTTGGAAGGCAACAATGCTAACCTTTACACCACCAGCGCTTGATGATTTCATAGGTAGTCCTGGGTACAGTTGACACGATGTCAGACACCTGAGCTGTTAATTTACTCCATGACACAATTTAAGAGCTAGTAACCGTAGAAAAAGTTTAAAGAATCATAGAGTAGAAGCCCACTCAAGTAAATCATACAAAAAGTAAAATAAATCTATCTTAAATATTATGATTAACTTGTGAATTGAATAATTGCATTTTTCTATAGACATGATACAAAACAGAGGAAAAAAAATCGATGACAAAAAGAACTTAAAAGGTAAAACCATTTTTGTCATAAATCGGATTCTCTCGTTAGACTAAAATACAGCAGGAGGGCAGAGGTTTATTTGAAAGAATAAAAGTTCAATAATCTGCTTGACGCTTTTTTGTGAAACTGAGTGATAAAATAGATACATTGTAATGGATTTCTGCCTGGATATGTACAGGAAGTAGTTTCAGCCGATCAAACAATACAAATACAACAATAGATACAGTAGTGCACATACTTAAATAGATAGGGTGCTTGTGGCAATGTAAGAGGCTATTAGACTAGTTAGCCTGAGCCATTGACTCACCTCGTGTGAGCAACTTCTACATTGTACCCTGCAGGCTATACTGACCTTGTGATATCTGTGGGAGAGAGAGGTTTTGTTAGGCTGTGCTACAAGGTGTGGACAATTCCTAGTTAGTGGAAGCCTTACAAGCCTGTTCCACTACACTACCTCCTCCTACTGCTGCCTCTAGTGCTGCTGCCTCTAGTGCTGCTGCCTCTAGTGCTGCTGCTATTGTTCCCTGTTGCCACCAGCTGCATCTCTCCAGTTTGTAGCTAGAAAAACTGGCTTCTATCACGTTCAATATTCAACTTTCGTAGACACTCCCACTGCCTAGAACGGTTTGTTTGTGTATTATTCCTTGTTTACTTTTGGTTTGATAGATTGAGAAAAGCTATGAGACCCCAACCAATCATAATCTTGGCGAAGGCCCTTCAAATCAACAGATACTACAAGCACCATGGATGAAATATATGATTGCCAGCCGCAGCTGCGTAATAGAACTTTGTAACGAGCCAAATGCAGCCGTTTGTGGGAGAAGCAATAGTGCTCCGAACTTTTCAAGACCACTTGAATCTCGATGTCAATAATGTTTCTTATTGGTTTTTATACCATAATCTACGCTGGGGGATGGTTTAATAGTTTTCGTTATTCAAATATTGTTACTTACAATACCATATCCGCTCAGAGACCAACCTGAATATACCAACGATATCATACACGTAATCTGTGGTATGTGGCAGACCAGTTTTCAACATTTATTGATTCTACCAGTCAGTGTCTGAGGCCTCTTGTATATTTGTATTACTCTATACAACAGAGCAGTTCTTTCAGTACAACATTACTTGTTATATACTTGTACATTACATGAGCTGGTACCCTTAGACAATAGAGAACAAGTATGTACAGGTATATTTGTAACACTACTGCATGCCGTTGTAGACTGAGAGAGGTAATACACAGAAACTTGTGGCCAACAGCAACTGGGAATACAGTTCCCTCATCCCCTACATCTATAGATAATGTGGCAACGATTATAATGCGGTTTTGTTTGCCTTCGCTCCCTGTCATGTGACCAGTTTCTCTCTTATGATTGGCCAATAGACTTTCGAGCAGACAAACTTTTTGTTGAGCAGACCTTTAGATATAGCTGTATAGAGTTGGTGATTCAATTCAACCCATATCAAGGTTTATTTGTTTAAACTGCCCAAAACATGAAATGGTGGTCCCCTCTGCCTTCTCCTGATTGGTTGGTGGTATACAGGAGCGGAGAGGAGACAACTTGGTTAGAGTATCCACAGGATGAGCATGCAACCAGAAATGGTATAGTGGACGATATAATTACAAGTTTATCAAATGATAGAAATTATGCTATCAAAATTACAATAAAAAAACAACATCCAGGTGGGCTTTTGTATGTGCCACGCATGTACTGTTATATAGGTCATGCATGTACTGTTATATAGGTCATGTATGTACTGTTATATAGGTCATGTATGTACTTCTATGCTGCATTCTATACTGGTTGCTAATATTGCTACTGTTGAACTTGTAGCCGACAGAGTTACAGTTTTAAGCGGTTGATCCATCCAGATCTGCTCTGTGAGCGCTTTGTGGGCGGAGCCATAGCTTTAGGAGTTGTCTGTCTATTATCTACAGTTGAAAATACTCCATGTTATGTACAGCGCACTTGTTCTAAACGGAGGGGTAAGAAGCCAATTAACAGGAAATGATGTCACACTTACCAATCAATCTATGCATTGATAAGGTTAGAGACATCAAACTTCTAGGAGTTGTCTCAGATCTTACCCTGAGATCTAAATCAGCTGTTGACTGTTTAGTGAAGTCAGCTGAGCAATAGAGTCATTCATTGTACAAACCAACACTAAAACAGAGAGAAATAGAGTTGTCTAAAGTCAACTCAACCAATAAAGGGATACAAGAGATATCAATACAGAAGCAGTTGGTTATCCAGCAGCCAATAGAGTGAAGTAGTAGTGAGGTATAACTTTGTGGTAGAAAATAAAGTTGACCATGAAGCAAATCAATAGACATCTAAGGTGTAGGGTACACAATAGAAGCAAACCAATAGACATCTAAGGTGTAGGATACACAATGGAAGCAAACCAATAGACATCTAAGGTGTCAGGTACACAATAGACGCAAACCAATAGACATCTAAGGTTTAAGATACACAATAGAAGCAAATCAATAGACATCTAAGGTGTAAGGTACACAATAGAAGCAAACCAATAGACATCTAAGGTGTAAGATACACAACAGAAGTAAACCAATAGACATCTAAGGTGTAGGGTACTCAATAGAAGCAAACCAATAGACATCTAAGGTGTAGGGTACACAATAGAAACAAACCAATAGACATCTAAGGTGTAGGGTACACAATAGAAGCAAATCAATAGACATCTAAGGTGTAGGGTACACAATAGAAGCAAATCAATAGACATCTAAGGTGTAAGGTACACAATAGAAGCAAACCAATAGACATCTAAGGTGTAAAGTACAGAACAGAAGCAAACCAATAGACATCTAAGGTGTAGGATACACAATAGAAGCAAACCAATAGACATCTAAGGTGTCAGGTACACAATAGAAACAAACCAATAGACATCTAAGGTGTAAGGTACACAATAGAAGCAAATCAATAGACATCTAAGGTGTAAAGTACAGAACAGAAGCAAACCAATAGACATCTAAGGTGTAGGATACACAATGGAAGCAAACCAATAGACATCTAAGGTGTAGGATACACAATGGAAGCAAACCAATAGACATCTAAGGTGTCAGGTACACAATAGACGCAAACCAATAGACATCTAAGGTTTAAGATACACAATAGAAGCAAATCAATAGACATCTAAGGTGTAAGGTACACAATAGAAGCAAACCAATAGACATCTAAGGCGTAGAGGTCTAGCTTACTAGCTACTAACTGATGGCGTATGAAGGAGCCAATAAGTAACCAAGAATCCCTGGTAGGTGAAGGAGTCATAGACAGAGATCTGCAGGAGACTGATTGTCCGCTTCCCAACCTTTTTGACCACTACATAGACACAAGACAACATTAGTTGCTGGTATAAAATAATCTGAAGGCTGACAACATCAACTTGACTGAGAGAGTTCAAAGTTTTTGTAGAATAAAATCAACAGTAGACTTAGCCTAAGTCTTAGGCCTACATTTCAGGCATTTTTTATAGTTTGCTTGAAATATGCTGTACGTTTTCCACTGGGAGTTGCGTGCTCTTTGTTATCATAGCAACTTTTGAATAGATTTCATTGGATGATCAGTTTAGTGGGCGGGGTTTTTCGTGTTGGTTTGTTGGCCTAAGTTAAAGGGATTGCTTCAGCGACCAAATGGTCTTCGGTGCAAAGATTGTAGTCTACATTAACTACCCTCTTTGGCCCATAGCTTGATCAGCTATGTTGTGCTTTGAACTTTTGATTAGACTTCAGTTTATTTTCGTTTCTTCTTATTATTGATATTTATTATTATCAGTTATTAGTTATTTTAAAGCCAGCACCAACAAAGACAGGTTTTAAGAACTAAAAGAAAGTAGTATCATTATTTGTATAATGTTGTTTAATATATTGTTTTCATTATTGGGGGGGGGGGGAATAGAAATGAAAAATGATACAGTAAAAAGATTTTCTGGTTTGTATTGTACGACGAATACAAGATATAACATAATGATTTGAATAATAATTACGACGTAAGAAAATCTGATCAAGAATAACACCTGACAATAATAATTATATCATAAACAAGAAATTCTCCATTGAAATACCATACCAAAGACCTTGCTTGCTAATACCATAAAACAAATTTTCAAAGTAATAAGGCAGCCAAAAACTCATCATTCATATTCTGTATGGACACAATGGCAAGTGGTCCTGTTCAACGTAGATAAAATCCTGTATTAGCTACCAAAAGCGATGTAATTGGCCATTGGGTGTGTTAAGTAGGCACTCCCAAATTGCCAGAAACACTTGCAAAACGCAAGAAGCAAGTTGCAGAATATAAAGTCAAACTTGCACAAGCTAACCTCTTGTGAAACAAGGCTAAGAAGGCTAAAAGCCAAGAAATTTTCCATCCCGCTGAACAGTATGCGATTGAATACTTGTATTTGTAAACGGTAAAACAACGAAACTTCTGGAGCGAGTCAACAATTTGTATGATAAGTTATACAATTGGTAGTAATTGTTTGCACCTGGTTTCCTTGGTAACCACTTCCGCTCACACAACTGGATGTACACAAGTGTGAATCAGTAGACCAACACAAAAACCCCGCCCACTAAACCGATCATCCAATGAAATCCATTCAAAAGATGCTAAGATAACGAGGGGCATGCAACTCCAAATAATAAACGCACAGCATACTCAAAGCCAAATACACATATGGTGGCCTAAAACTTAGGCTACAGTAGATAGATGAAAACTAATCAGCAAGTCTAACAGAACACCAGAAAAAAAACACTACAACAAGAAGATCCAAGCTATCAACTTTAACATACCAAAACAACATTTGGTGAGCTGGCATAAATGGATATTTAGCTGAGGTAATAAAACAGGAAATAGGCTAAGCTCACCCGTGGGAGATCTTGTACACTGTCCACAACAAACCCTGATGAACAGCCTCTATCCACAAACCCATAACTGTGTGTATGGTCAGCATCTGTGTCAACCAAATGAGTGTCCTTGGCAGCAGCCATCTTTGTCTGCAACAGTCGTAGATATATATAGCCTGTAGACCAAGTCTATAGCTGTATTAGATATAGCCTGTAGACAATATCTATAGCCGTAGTAGATATAGTCTGTAGACCATATCTATAGCTGTAGTAGACATAGCCTGTAGACCATATCTATAGCTGTAGTAGATATAGCCTGTAGACCATATCTATAGCTGTAGTAGATATAGCCTGTAGACCATATCTATAGCTGAAGTAGATATAGCCTATAGACCACATCTATAGCTGTAGTAGATATGGCGTGTAGACCATATCTATAGCTGTAGTAGATGTAGCCTGTAGACCATATCTATAGCTGTTGTAGATATAGCCTATAGACCATATCTATAGCCTATAAGCACCTGCTGATACATAGTGCCAGTGACACTACAACTACTGTACATACCACACACAGTGCCAGTGACACTACAACTGCTGTACATACCACACACAGTGCCAGTGACACTACAACTGCTGTACATATCACACACAGTGACAGAGACACTACAACTGCTGTACATACCACACACAGTGACACTACAACTGCTGTACATATCACACACAGTGCCAGTTACACTACAACTGCTTTGCATACCACACACAGTGCCAGTGACACTACAACTGCTGTACATACCACACACAGTGCCAGTGACACTACAACTGCTGTACATATCACACACAGTACCAGTGACACTACAACTGCAGTACATACCACACACAGTGCCAGTGACACTACAACTGCTGTACATACCACACACAGTGCCAGTGACACTACAACTGCTGTACATACCACACACAGCGACAGTGACACTACAACTGCTGTACATACCACACACAGTGCCAGTGACACTACAACTGCTGTACATACCACACACAGCGACAGTGACACTACAACTGCTGTACATACCACACACAGTGCCAGTGACACTACAACTGCTGTACATACCACACACGGTTTCAGATGCACAAGAACCTGCTGACACTTCCCACTAAGGTTCAATTTCACAGAGCGGGATCTTTTACCTTGAACACTTTCTGTAGAACGCACAGTATCCCTTCATGCAAAGAATGGCTGCAAGGTAGAGACAACTCATGCACAGGTAGTTCATCAAAGGACTTCTCAGGTCTCAGGTCATTGCTGTGACGTGTGGCAGACGGCCATGTACCATTTCCTCACTTTGTGTGGAAGTGGCAGAATTCACATTGGAACTAAAACAGGAAGTAATATTTTAAATGTATTCAGTAGGGATATGAAGTATTATATAGCAGTAATAATTAATACTGATAGTCAATATTGTCACCATTCATGCATTACCAACTCTAAACTCCAAGACCAGCCACTTGTGATACAATGTAGGTTACTATAAATATTTTATTGTAACCCCACTCATCGTTGAAATGAAAGAAGCAACCAAATAAAACTCTTGTCGAAAAGGGATGAAAGTTCTACTCAAAGATTTCTTAAGCAGATAGCTCAGTCAATGGATAAATTTCAACGGCGTATGCAGGAGACTATGTTCACACAGCAAAGAAAACCAAGATGTATGAATTGGAGTTGTCTTCCTTCACATGGGTAGGTAACTCCAATTCAAACACGAGTTAGCCTCTCCTTTCGCAATGACATAGTATATAAGTTAGTATATACAATATTATATATATACTACAGACATAATATATAAGTTAGTATATACAATATTATATATATACTACAGACATAGTATACAAGTTAGTATATACAATATTATATATATACTACAGACACAGTATATAAGTTAGTATATACAATATTATATATATACTACAGACATAGTATATACGTTAGTATATACAATATTATATATATACTACAGACACAGTATATAAGTTAGTATATACAATATTATATATATATACTACAGACATAGTATATAAGTTAGTATATACAATATTATATATATACTACAGACATAGTATACAAGTTAGTATATACAATATTATATATATACTACAGACATAGTATATAAGTTAGTATATACAATATCATATATATACTACAGACATAGTATACAAGTTAGTATATACAATATTATATATATACTACAGACATAGTATATAAGTTAGTATATACAATATTATATATATACTACAGACATAGTATATAAGTTAGTATATACAATATTATATATATACTACAGACATAGTATATAAGTTAGTATATACAATATTATATATATACTACAGACATAGTATACAAGTTAGTATATACAATATTATATATATACTACAGGCATAGTATATAAGTTAGTATATACAATATTATATATATACTACAGACATAGTATACAAGTTAGTATATACAATATTATATATATACTACAGACATAGTATACAAGTTAGTATATACAATATTATATATATACTACAGACATAGTATACAAGTTAGTATATACAATATTATATATATACTACAGACATAGTATACAAGTTAGTATATACAATATTATATATATACTACAGACATAGTATATAAGTTAGTATATACAATATTATATATATACTACAGATATAGTATATACAATATTATATATATACTACAGACATAGTATATACAATATTATATATATACTACAGACATAGTATATAAGTTAGTATATACAATATTATATATATACTACAGACATAGTATACAAGTTAGTATATACAATATTATATATATACTACAGACATAGTATATAAGTTAGTATATACAATATTATATATATACTACAGATATAGTATATACAATATTATATATATACTACAGACATAGTATATAAGTTAGTATATACAATATTATATATATACTACAGACATAGTATACAAGTTAGTATATACAATATTATATATATACTACAGACATAGTATACAAGTTAGTATATACAATATTATATATATACTACAGACATAGTATATAAGTTAGTATATACAATATTATATATATACTACAGACATAGTATACAAGTTAGTATATACAATATTATATATATACTACAGACATAGTATACAAGTTAGTATATACAATATTATATATATACTACAGACATAGTATACAAGTTAGTATATACAATATTATATATATACTACAGGCATAGTATATAAGTTAGTATATACAATATTATATATATACTACAGACATAGTATACAAGTTAGTATATACAATATTATATATATACTACAGACATAGTATACAAGTTAGTATATACAATATTATATATATACTACAGACATAATATACAAGTTAGTATATACAATATTATATAAACTACAGACACAATATAACATATAACTTATTGTATACAATGTTACATACCTTTATCTGCTTCCTGTAAGCATCTCTCTTAATCTCAAACTCTAACCTCTTTTTAGCCTTCTTCATCAGAGAGTGCCTAATCTTTACTTCTTCTAACTGTTGTTGCAGTGCTGTCAGCTCCTCAGTGTCTGCCGATGACTCTGTCAACCAATCAAAGCATTCGGTAGTAGACAAAGTCTATGTATACTTTACCCTATTGTGACATCACTGCATTTACTGGCAGCTAGCTGAACCGTCAGCAGTGAATACCTCTATTTATACACTACATACATAATGCTGCTGCAGCGCATAACAAATACGTTTCCATGGCTCGAAGTTGTTTGGTCTGAATGTTCACTCGAGTTGAAAGGAACTGCTAACATTCCAATAGTTTCAGTTCCGTGAATAAACCATAGAAACCTTATAATTCTGCTGTTATTGAGTTTGCAAAAGTCAACATATAATTGTAGAAACACTGCAGTGAGAAACAAACAGACAATGATGAATACTCTCAAGTAATTTACAGACAAAACACAAACATACAATAACCATGACAAACATAGTATATAAATCGTCACACAAACAGTTACATAACATATTCCCTCATACATTCCACTACATAAAGCACACAAACATAAATAAGCACATAAATAAATGGCTAGCATTCACCCTTGTAACAACAAAGTAAAATCCATCACAAGGTTCCACCACATAAAACCACTTCTCAATCATTGTCTTACTTTCGCTGATAAAATGATCCAACCATTAACAAAAAAGTTTACTCAGATGACTCATCCACAACACAACAGAAAGAGCAGTGCCTACCTGTTGTACTGTCTGATTCACTGCTGACGCTGTCAATGGAATAGTTGGAGGTTGATCTCGGAACTACAGGTGGTGCCAAGCTGCTTTCACTTACAGCAATAAATGCATTCCTCAGCAAATCACCAAACTGTTCGTATTGTATTTGAGCCGCTGAATAGTCCTGAAATAAAGTGTAGCACCTGTTGAAACATGCCATACATAGTGTCAGTCACACATGCGCCTGTTTATAGATGCCACACACAGTGTCAGTGATACAAGCACCTGCTGATACATATCACACAAAATATGAATCACAAAAGCACTTGCTGATACATACAACACACACAGTGACAGTAATTATGCAGTACACGACCTGTTGATACATACCACACGCAATGACAGTAATACAAGCACCTGTTGATACATGCCATACACAATGTAAGTGATACAAACACCTGCTGATACATATCATACATACCACACACAGTGACAATAATACATGCACACATCTGTTGACACATACCACACACAGTGTAAGGGATACAAGCACCAGCTGATACATACCACACACAGTGACAGTAGTACAAGCACTTGCTGACACATACCACACACAGTGTAAGGGATACAAGCACTTGCTGATACATACCACACACAGTGACAGTAGTACAAGCACCTCCTGATATATACCACACACAGTGCTAGTGGCGCAAGCACCTGATGACACAGATCACATAAATTCCAGTGCGATTGGAAAATGATCTTTTACCTGAAACACTTCCTGAACTGCACACAATGCCACTTTTTGTATACTAAGGTTGCAAGGTGGGGACAAGTCATATGCAGGTAAAGGATCAAAGGACAACTCGTCAGGTGCCAAGTCATTGTTGTAGGTCATAGCGGATGACATTTGTATTGCCTCCTCATTTGGTGTGTAAGAGGTAGGTCTAACATTAGAACTAAAACAGGAAGTAATAATTCCAATGTCTCTAGCGGCACTGATGCGCAGAAGTGAAATAATAAATAATAGTAATGAATTATTGATACTAATAATCTTTATTATTGTCATTCATACAATCCCAGACTGTAACTTTTTAACAAACCACACATGACACGATATAAACCACTATATATATATATTGTCACAATGCCACTTCGCATAAATACAGATTGAATAGTGGATTTGACTGAATATCAAACCAATAAAACTAGTTATACCATGCCATACATCAATTTGAAGCTTCTAGCTAGCTTTTTCAGTTGACAAAAAGTACCTCAGTTTAGTAACAACCTTTAAAATAGAGCTCAAAAACTCGCTTTCAAGTGTTCACTGTGCATCTGATTTGGGTTTTGACTGTACACTTAGCCAATCAAATCAATGAACTGGTCCACTAGTCCAATCAAAGTGAAAGCTCAGTGCGCACAAACCTCATCGGTGTCCATATAGTAGGAGGCAACTCCACACACCATGCAATAGCTCATAAATAAAGCAATATTTGTATAAGTGAAATACACAGAAATACCCGACTGATTGAGATGAAACTTTGAGGTTATGATCTGTCAACATAACCCTTTCATCATATCAAAAATAATTTAAATCTTTTACTATCAAAATGTCTACGCACAAGGGCTTTAACCATTTACGCAACAAAGAAAACAAGGCTAGTCACTGTGTGAGTTGGAGTTGTCTTATTTCACATAGGTAAGTAACTCCAAATTTATTATTGGGTATAACTTGCGTCTAAATAATTTTTCATCCAAGACAAACCAGGCACAAGTCTTTAAAACTTTGTTTAACAATTAACTACCCTAAGCAATAGGACTACATCGCATATAAAGTCTTGTTTTAGTATAATGAAACTTCATCTGTACAATATATTCTGGTTAGCTATAGATAATAAATTTATTAAACTCTGTAGTACTTCAAATCTAATCTTATTCTGTAAACTTACGAAATCACAAGAGTAATTAGCTCAACCAACACTCTCTAGTTTGAGATACTCAGATATTACATACCTTACAGACATAATCTGATGCTCCTGCCTTTCCCTATCACACGTCGGTACCTGAGCTAAGGCTACCGGCTGGGACAGAATAGAGAACCTGGTACACTCTACATCATAGGAGGGCTTGTGTGCCAGTTGGTGCCTGACTTGCTCTCTTAGAGTCAAGCAATTATTCATTGCAGTAATGAAGCAGCTAAACCCTCTACTGCTTGACCTTGACATCGCCAAGTTTGCAAGGTCAGCTTGCACCATCGTCATTCTAATTACCAACTTAGGATTTGGTTGAGGAGGACCAACAAATCCGAGAGGAGTTAACCTTAAAAATATAAACAAATAAGATGAAGGCAGGTACAAAGCAGATATTGGATGCAACCAAAATATCAAATTGCAAACAGTTTTACTTGAGAGAGAATATAAATGAACATTTTTTTAACAATTAAATGTACAAGCCATGCTATTCTCTTTCAAAGCATAGCTTTAATGGCTACATGAGTGTGCATTTAATATTAAAAGATTTCTAACAAAAACCCCCTTTGAAACTATAGCTGTCACTACATTGCGATAAGAAAACAGGTCACTCAAAATGGACATCACAAAATAATGCAAAGCATGTAAAAAGGCTCATAATTTAACTTGTTTTGCAATCAGCAATTCCTAAACAGCAGAAAAAACAACTGTCGTACAAAACAAGAATTTTAACAGAATATACTAACAATAGAATGCCTGTAAATGTTTAAATAATTTTAGGAACTTAGAGAAAAGCAAGCTAGGATATTAAACTACGAATTACCAACTGATTGAGGAGTTGTCTACTCAATGCCTTGGTTAGACTAACTCGATGAGAAATGGTCAGTTAATCAGCTATAAAAACAACATGTAGCAGTCCACAATGGTGATGAAAGGATTTTGTATACCTTTGAAGGATGCTGGGAGATGTACATCTGAACTGGCTCGATAGGGTAGAGAAGTCAATGGGCATTGCTTCAGTGCATACTAGATGTCTTGTTGTGGTAGACTGTTCTTTTACTTCCTTCCCCGTGGCCTTAGTACAAGACATTAAGGAAGAGCTCCGCCTACTGCTAAGGTTAGCGCTAGGGCTAGAAATGATATAAAAAAGGCACAATTCAAACTAGAGAGATAAAATGGTCATTAAGTTATGTAATGGTGGATGAATGACCTTTGCTGAGGTCCATTTGTAAGTAAATACAAAAGTGTTTGAAGTTATCTGTCCATGAAAAGCGAATATATTTATATAGTTGTTAGCGGCAACCAACAGTTTTCAGCTAAAGAGTGCAAATCATGAATAGAAGGAGTTGCTAAAAAGGTTTTGTGGAGCTTTTTTGATTTTAACTGCAGAACGTAATAACTAGAGTGATAACAATGTAAGGGTATGTGGCACTTGGAATAATGTATCAACACATGTACCAACACATGTACCTACACATGTACCAACACATGTACCAACACATGTACCTACACAATGTACCTACACATGTATCAACACATGTACCAACACATGTATCAACACATGTACCAACACATGTACCAACACATGTACCGACACATGTATCGACACATGTACCAACACATGTTTCAACACATGTACCAACACAATGTACCAACACATGTACCTACACAAGGTACGGACACATGTACCGACACATGTACCGACACATGTACCAACACATGTTTCAACACATGTACCAACACAATGTACCAACACATGTACCTACACAAGGTACCGACACATGTACCGACACATGTACCGACACATGTACCGACACATGTACCGACACATGTACCGACACATGTACCGACACATGTACCGACACATGTACCGACACATGCACCGACACATGTACCGACAATGTACCGACACATGTACCGACACATGTACCGACACCTGTACCGACACATGTACCGACACATGTACCGACACATGTACCGACACATGTACCGACACATGTACCTACACATGTACCTACAAATGTACCTACAAATGTACCGACACATGTACCGACACATGTACCGACACATGTACCGACACATGTACCAACACATGTACCGACACATGTACCGACACATGTACCAACACATGTACTTACACACGTACCAACGCAGACTTCTAGTGTGAAGTACAAACCAAACTCTCCAGCAACACTAGAGACTAAATTAACATTGTCTTCAACAAACTAGTGTAAATCTGTATTACCCACCTGGAATCATGTTTAGGAGTTTGTACTTGTAGGTTAGCTTCAGCAAGGCTTGCGTCACCATCCTGAATGCCACCGTTAAGACTGTGGTCTTCTGCAATAAACCTATGCACTGGGACCTCTGCAGCTACAGAGATAAATCAATTGGAATAGTTAAGATTCAACTAGCCAACAGCAATACACAATGAAACAGTGGAAGTAGTAATATGAACTGAAAGACCCACTCACCAGCCACAGTACTAACAGTACAGGTGTCACCATTTACATCGGGTGTCCACAGACCCTTCTCAGGAGGACCAGATTGTGGCGCTACACCTATGCCTGCAGAAGTTGCAGGGATTGCTGCTTCTGCTACTCTAGCTTGTAGGGTAGGCTTACGAGACCTGCGGCTCACCATTTTCCTACAGCGCTCATCCAAACTCTAAGAAGTGTTACAACAGCAAACTTATAATGAGAGCTATCTAGTTCCAACAGCTAATGATGGCACAACATACGAAGTTATAGAGATAGTTAACAAGATCCAACAGCTAATGATGGCACAACTTACAAAGTTATAGAGATAGCTAACAAGATCTAACAGCCAGTGATAACACAACATACAAAGTTATAAAGACAGCTAACAAGATCTAACAGCCAGGGATAACACAACATACAAAGTTATAGAGATAGCTAACAAGATCTAACAGCCAACGATAACACAACATACAAAGTTATAGAGATAGCTAACAAGATCTAACAGCTAGTGATAACACAACATACAAAGTTATAGAGATAGCTAACAAGATCTAACAGCCAGTGATAACACAACATACAAAGTTATAGAGATAGCTAACAAGATCTAACCGCCAGTGATAACACAATATACAAAGTTATAGAGACAGCTAACAAGATCTAACAGCCAGCGATAACACAACATACAAAGTTATAGAGATAGCTAACAAGATCTAACAGCCAGTGATAACACAACATACAAAGTTATAGAGATAGCTAACAAGATCTAACAGCCAGTGATAACACAACATACAAAGTTATAGAGATAGCTAACAAGATCTAACAGCCAGTGATAACACAACATACAAAGTTATAGAGATAGCTAACAAGATCTGACAGCCAGTGATAACACAACATACAAAGTTATAGAGATAGCTAACAAGATCTAACAGCCAGTGATAACACAACATACAAAGTTATAGAGATAGCTAACAAGATCTAACAGCCAGTGATAACACAACATACAAAGTTATAGAGATAGCTAACAAGATCTAACAGCCAGCGATAACACAACATAAAACGTTACAAACCTTTAGCTTCTCTTTCCTTTCCATCTTCTGCTGTAGTTGACTTCTCTTCTCTTCCAGTTCACGCATTCGTACTTGACGCCTCTCTTTCTTCTTTCTCGCCATGAACCTTTAGTGTGTAATACATACAGGGTCATGTGACATACACGGTCATGTGACATACAGGGTCATGTGACATACAGGGTCATGTGACATACAGGGTCATGTGACATACAGGGTCATGTGACATACAAGGTCATGTGACATACAGCGTCATGTGACATACAAAGTATTGTATGATACATTGTCAACTAACATACAGTTGTGCATACATCGGCATGTGACATACGTTATACAAAATACATGTGACATACATTACACAAAGGCATGTGACATACGTTATACAAAGTCATGTGACATACGTTATACAAAGGGATGTGACATACGTTATACAAAAGCATGCGACATACGTTATACAAAGGCATATGACATACAGAGCCACTTGACATCTATAAGACATACAACACTTACTCCTGTACAGACTTGGAGTCATGTCTGTGCTTAGACTTTGGTTTAACAGTTTCATCAGCTATAGTCAGGCTTTGACTAGGTAGGGTGCCCCGTACACCACCATTTCCTACAATACCAACACACATTACTTGTACAACATGTGTTCAGCATCGATTGCTGCCAGCTTTTCATTGGATCGTTACAGGAAATCCAAAATTTGGACTCTACCTCTTTGAGTTCTTCAGAAATAAAGGTATATTTAGCCGCTGCAGCTCAATTTACAACTTTGATTTCAGTAAACAACTTTGGTACCAAATTGTAGTGAAGCTTCTGGCGTAATTATTTGTATGAGTGACTTTTTAAAGCCTCAAGTAGACATTTTAATAAAAACGTTGATGGAAACAGTTTTTGGTGTATTTAAGGATTTGTCGCAAACGATCACCTAAAAGACCCTCAACCTCATTTGGCCAAAACATTAGGGAGTATGTGATGACCCCCGTAAGTACTGGATGATTGTAGAACTAAGTTATCGCATACTCATACACCGCTCAGAAGTTTCTAGTTGGCACTTTGAAAACAATTTTAATTATAAATAATAAAATAAATGCACAAAACAGGATGTCAGTGAGTGGATAGGCCACTGTTGGTGAGGTTGTAATGGTCAAAGACTCTTCTAATGTCAGTGAGTGGATAGGCCACTGTTGGTGAGGTTGTATTGGTCAAAGACTCTTCTAATGTCAGTGAGTGGATAGGCCACTGTTGGTGAGGTTGTATTGGTCAAAGACTCTTCTAATGTCAGTGAGTGGATAGGCCACTGTTGGTGAGGTTGTAATGGTCAAAGACTCTTCTAATGTCAGTGAGTAGATAGGCCACTGTTGGTGAGGTTGTAATGGTCAAAGACTCTTCTAATGTCAGTGAGTGGATAGGCCACTGTTGGTGAGGTTGTAATGGTCAAAGACTCTTCTAATGTCAGTGAGTGGATAGGCCACTGTTGGTGAGGTTGTAATGGTCAAAGACTCTTCTAATGTCAGTGAGTGGATAGGCCACTGTTGGTGAGGTTGTAATGGTCAAAGACTCTTCTAATGTCAGTGAGTGGATAGGCCACTGTTGGTGAGGTTGTAATGGTCAAAGACTCTTCTAATGTCAGTGAGTGGATAGGCCACTGTTGGTGAGGTTGTAATGGTCAAAGACTCTTCTAATGTCAGTGAGTGGATAGGTCACTGTTGGTGAGGTTGTAATGGTCAAAGACTCTTCTAATGTCAGTGAGTGGATAGGCCACTGTTGGTGAGGTTGTAATGGTCAAAGACTCTTCTAATGTCAGTGAGTGGATAGGCCACTGTTGGTGAGGTTGTAATGGTCAAAGACTCTTCTAATGTCAGTGAGTGGATAGGCCACTGTTGGTGAGGTTGTAATGGTCAAAGACTCTTCTAATGTCAGTGAGTGGATAGGCCACTGTTGGTGAGGTTGTATTGGTCAAAGACTCTTCTAATGTCAGTGAGTGGATAGGTCACTGTTGGTGAGGTTGTAATGGTCAAAGACTCTTCTAATGTCAGGGGGTGGATAGGCCACTGTTGGTGAGGTTGTAATGGTCAAAGACTCTTCTAATGTCAGGGGGTGGATAGGCCACTGTTGGTGAGGTTGTAATGGTCAAAGACTCTTCTAATGTCAGGGGGTGGATAGGCCACTGTTGGTGAGGTTGTAATGGTCAAAGACTCTTCTAATGTCAGTGAGTGGATAGGCCACTGTTGGTGAGGTTGTAATGGTCAAAGACTCTTCTAATGTCAGGGGGAGTTGGTAAAACTGCGCAAATGTTTGGTAGTTGCTATGACTAGTTGCTAATGGGGAGAACACTTTCACAACTCTGTTGACCGACAATCATACACGAAATTTGATTGGCCATTTGGAGAACAAACTGTTTTTCTCTTCAGTGGATTGGTTGCTGAGTTGTTATCAAAAACTTAAGACGCGATTTCGGAATTGCATTGAAGACAGAACCATCTAGGAAACCTTTTACTGCATCAAGTGATAAATATTGGTTGGCTGTAGCGGGTAATTATTGGAACAATCTAAAATTGTGAGACAAAAGGCAACATTAATATGAATGAATGAGAGAAGTAGTGCTCACCAATGGAATGTGATTTGAAAATTAAATCATCTGAACTTTTCAACTTATTTGACCAAAGAACAATATTTAGTAGTAAATGTTCATTTAATGATGGAGTTGTGGCCCCTTGAGTAGCTAGTAAAATAAAACACTCCTCTCTGGATACCCTTGACCTCTTTTTACATGATCTCCATAAAAATGTCATCTAAACTGGTAATAATAGCAGCATATTTTCCATAGACTCAAATGAGACCAAATCAGAGTAGAGTCAGACAAAGGATTATTAGAAAATATTGGTGGAGAGAGAACACAGAGTAGAGAAAGGCAGTATAATATTAACATCTATTTACAATACTCACTAAACAGTATAAAGTTAAATCACACTGCACAGATATACACTATACACATATGAGCTAAGTAAGCCAGCACTTTTAGTCTGAGAAAAGCAAGAGAGACAACTACATAGGCTGAGAGTATACCAGACAGAACTAAATTAACTTTGGGCTCACCGTCAGACTGTCCTAATCTTTGTAGGGCGATAGATTCTCTTGGTGTCAGCTCCGACTGATTGGAGCAGACGCAACAGTTTACTGAGCTTACAAGTCCCATCGCTAATTGTGCCGTTACGTAATACTGCATGCCCGAAGGTATTGTTGCTCATCATGCCTGTGTATGTTAACAAGATATGCCCATGTAGGGATGGCTACTAATACTAACAGTAATATTCTCTCTAACAATAGGGTCTGCACAGATAAGAGTACAAACATAGGGAATCATATGTACTTCCAGGAGCAAAGGAATAATACAAAAGTTTCTTTCCCTCCAGATAGAAGACAAGTCAAAACTTCTAACTTATAGGTTACTTCATAGAGAGCAGACAACTCGGTCTAAAACTGTTGTTATTGCTGTAATTATTACTTATACCTGGTTTCAGGAAAAATTGAACATTATTGATAGTTTCTGAGGCTGTACCAAAACAAGCTTTCTCCCATATTGTCTCCAGGCCCAACGGTGACATTCAATGTCAAGATTAAAAAGAGGGCAGATAAATAAACTAAAGTCGTTGGCATTTATCTTACAATCATACAACTATTGAAAACTTTCAAAGTCTGTGGTCACGGTATCTAGGGATGTGGTTTTGTTTCTTAAAAACACAGAAATTATTGTCACCTTTTTTATTAGTTCAGATTGCTAATTTAAACCTTTCAACAGGAAACTGTCTTAATTTCCAATTTTCAAACAATGTGTTTTCTTCCTTCTGAATGCATTTTAAAATAAAAAAGAGGATATAAAAACAAAATAAAGTACAAACATGAAACAAACACCTGTATATAATTCCATCCGGTGACAAACAGTTTCAGGCAAAAGAGTCGCTTGAGAAAGACAGTCACTATTCCCACTAAGGTCCAATCTAATAGCCATACACTTGTGGTCTCAGAGAGATCCTAAGCAACCATTTGCACGTAAATGGTCTCCATCTCAAGTGATAACAAAAAGTAACAAAGATGATACAAATAATGTTAGTATAAAAGATGAATATCTTTGGTAGGTAGGACTCTTGCGTACGCCACTATTATACTAGTAGTAGTGGTTGAGAGAACTACAGAGTTGGTTACATTGAAACATGAACTTGTGGGTGTGCCAATGGCTTCCATATACATACAGTGGATATCTAGTATATATACAGTGTACATACAGTGTACATAGGATATACATACAGTGGATATCTAGTATAAATATAGTGTACATACAGTGTACATAGGATATACATACAGTGGATATCTAGTATATATACAGTGTACATACAGTGTACATAGGATATCCATACAGTGGATATCTAGTATATATACAGTGTACATAGGATATACATACGGTGGATATCTAGTATATATATAGTGTACATACAGTGTACATAGGATATACATACAGTGGATATCTAGTATATATACAGTGTACATACAGTGTACATAGGATATACATACAGTGGATATCTAGTATATATACAGTGTACATACAGTGTACATAGGATATACATACAGTGGATATCTAGTATATATACAGTGTACATACAGTGTATATAGGATATACATACAGTGGATATCTAGTATATATACAGTGTACATACAGTGTACATAGGATATACATACAGTGGATATCTAGTATATATACAGTGTACATAGGATATACATACAGTGGATATCTAGTATATATACAGTGTACATACAGTGTACATAGGATATACATACAGTGGATATCTAGTATATATACAGTGTACATACAGTGTACATAGGATATACATACAGTGGATATCTAGTATACATACAGTGTACATACAGTGTACATCGGATATACATACAATGGATATCTAGTATATATATAGTGTACATACAGTTTACATAGGATATACATACAGTGGATATCTAGTATATATATAGTGTACATACAGTGTACATAGGATATACATACAGTGGATATCTAGTATATATATAGTGTACATACAGTGTACATAGGATATACATACAGTGGATATCTAGTATATATATAGTGTACATACAGTGTACATAGGATATACATACAGTGGATATCTAGTATATATATAGTGTACATACAGTGTACATAGGATATACATACAGTGGATATCTAGTATATATACAGTGTACATACAGTGTACATAGGATATACATACAGTGGATATCTAGTATATATACAGTGTACATACAGTGTACATAGGATATACATACAGTGGATATCTAGTATATATACAGTGTACATACAGTGTACATAGGATATACATACAGTGGATATCTAGTATATATACAGTGTACATACAGTGTACATAGGATATACATACAGTGGATATCTAGTATATATACAGTGTACATACAGTGTACATAGGATATACATACAGTGGATATCTAGTATATATACAGTGTACATACAGTGTACATAGGATATACATACAGTGGATATCTTTCAGGTAGGTGTAAGGCTTAGTTGGTAGTTTTAAAGCATTGCTCTTTAAGTTTATACACAAATATATTCACTAATTGAAGAACAACATTTGGTTAAACCACAATTATATTTCATTAAAGTGGTATGCCAGCACCAACAAACAGAGACTTCAATAAATATAGAATAAATTTTTATTATTACTACAATCATGTTTATTGTAGCACCAAGAGTTCTTGATGATGATGGGTGAAATGTAATTTGCTAGTATAACGATTCCTTGACTTTTATAAATGAGCTCGTCTCGCTCAGCTACTTTATCTCTAAACGTCTGGAAGTCTTTACCTGCATTTTGAAACTTATTCCTTTTTGTCAGCCAGCCTTCATTCACCACTTTCTTCAGCATGCAGTATCTTTCGTCATCCATTACATTGGTGTTTATTTGCAGAAGCCTTTCAACTGAGATGTCTGTAGCCTCCTCAGGTTCATTATTATCGATGTCAAAAAGGAGTGTCTCAATTTTAGACTTCTGTTAATCAGCAGCCGAATTGATCTCTTTTGCAGAGGCCCTCGATACCATATCTGCTACTATATGCTCCTTTCCTGGCTTGTATTCCACGTCGAATCCATATCGCTGCAGGGATAATAGCATTTTCTGTAGTCTGAGCGGGGACTTCTCCGTCCTTTTCTTGAATACGGATTTCAGTGGTGAGTTACTCAAAATACCCATAGATCTTTCTTGTCGTATATGTCCCGGTCAAACTTGCTGTAAACAAATATCACTGCAAGGCATTCAATCTCCAATAAATGATACTTCTCCTCTGTCACGTAAGTGTTCTGGATGCAAAGTTTATCGGTTTGCCTCCTTGAGTTGGTACTGCTACCTGTTCTTTAGTGCTTGCATCACATTTTATGACAGCAGGTTTGCTTGAGTCTTAGTATCGTAGGAGAGTGTCTTCACTGATGGCGTTCTTCAGGTCATTGTAAGCTTTTCTTTCCTCCTCACCAAACTGAAAATCTTCATCTTCTATCCGCTCCTTAGCGACTTCTCTCAGCTTCTTGGCTAGGGTTGAAAAGTGTTTCACAAAATTAGAGATATAGTTTGCTGGTCCAATGAATCTTTTGACTTCTGTCGGCTCAGTTGGCTTAGCATGTCCTTCAGGCTGTGAACCTTGTCTGGATCTGGATTGATACCCGCTTTTGTTGATATATTTTCCATGCAATTGATCTCAGCTAGGTGAAGCTTTATTTTTTCTCTGTTGATCTTCACTCCTGGTTTTCTGATTCTTTTTATCAAGTATAGGAGCTTTTCTTCATGATTAGTCACTTCAACTCTCTCTAATCCATCTAGCACCAAATTTAGCCTCCTCTGATGTTCTTCACCGCTTGAAGATAATTCTACAGCAAGGTGGTTCCAGCAGTATCGCCCCAGTGGAGTCAAAAATGTTGTTAGCTTTCAGCAGCTTTTACCAAATTTCACTTGAAATGTTCATCGTTCTCACCCAGCAGTGAGACACATTTGGGTTTTGTCAGCTTTGGCACGACCTTTTCCAGGATGTGCACAGGGTTGTGATTCCAAATGATGGCTTTATTCAGGTTTTATGGGAACGATGCAAAGGCGTATAGTACTGTTGGGTTTCCTCATTTCGACTCGCAAATATATCCGTTCAGTTGGTTCATTGACTTATGATAGCACTTCTGCTTTCTCGAGTTTTTAGACTTTCTTCATGACATCCTCTCTCATCATAACATGGGTTCTTCTTGGTCTATGTTGGATAGAGGGTACTGATTTATCAATCATAGTGTTGTATTATACTGGCATCAGTTCAAATCGTTTGAAGGCACAACCATAGTTCTGTGTTAGCCACTCTCTGGTGACTCTGGGGGGTATCTGTACCGCATGAACGGTGTTGTCTATTCTTCTCATCCCAATATTCCTATGAGTGGGTATGGTCAGCTGTTGGTCTTCACTATTTCAAACTTGATTGGTCCAGATAATTCTTCAAAATTGATAGCTGCTTTTCCGTAGCTAGGCATCGGCATTCCATCATAATACGCCACAACCAGTTCACTGGGGTTCAACATTCGTCTTCTAAGTTTCTCATAGTCACCATATGTCGTCACATTTTGAGCCGCTACAGTGTCGAGTTCATAATCCAGCTTGTGTTGTCCATGAGTCAGCAGTATCAACAGTCTTTTATCAACTTTGCTCACAGAAGGTTGTTCAATTGAAAGTAGCTCCTCATACATTATAGGGTTGTGTGGTCCACTAGACATCAGTTGGACGTCAGCTTTTGACTCATCCGCTTTCTTCCACTCGCAGGCTCTCTCAAAGTAATTTTTCCTCTGACAATATCTGCATATGGCCCCATGAGCTGGAGAGTTGTATTGGCATCAGGTTCTCTGGGTCTTCTGTTTGACGGGTGCTCCTTGCGCTCATACAAACTCATCTTATGTACTGTCTCTGAAATTGATGCATCTCCTAACTCATTCATGAGTGAGGCTGCTTCAGCACTTTTCCTTGCAATTTTGATAGCTAAATCACGTGTGAGGGACTCTGCACATGCTTTCAGCGACAATTTATCTCTCAATTTCATATCATCCAGTGCCCGTACCAATGCATGGCAGGTTAATTCATCGGTGTGAGCATCAAATCTACATAATCTAGCTTGGGTTATTTTATTGACCCAGGGAAAGCCATATTCAAAGAAAAAGAACTTCTATACCTCACCATTAGCTACTTTCCGCCACGCATTTTCATAGGACACCGCAAAGTAGCCAATATAGAAGATTTTTGTATTTATTTGAATATGACTCTTCAGTAAAAGTATTTTTTTGTCTACATGTGATTGCTTTATGATAAATAGTATACCACTGGGTCAATAAAATAACAGAGAATCTGAATGACAAATACTAAAATCTTACGGGCCCATCGCGCAATAGGAAATTGCAGATTTACAATGCATTTTCAACCCGTCATCTTTTAAGTCCACAGCTATTTAGGCAGTGCAATAATTGGCTAAGCCTGTGTGGTAAATGGTGTCTATTTGACACCTTTTTCAATTTTGTTTCTAGCATCTTCTGTTGCAAAGTTATTAAAAAATTGGTTATTATGAGTTTTTTACAAGCTACTAGCTATACTAATTATTCATTATTATTAAATGAAATTACCTCTCAAAGTAAGTAACAATGTATAGAAAATGACTCCAGCTAGCCCAAGTTTTGTGAGAGGAGAATCAACTTACAACAAAAAGCTTGAGCTGAAAGTCCAGCACACACACATATAGAATAACAAGGAGAGTAAGGGTGAACAACTCAAAAGTAAAAGGTGAAGTGTTGTACACAAACAGAATTGCAAATTGCTGACAAGCTTGGAAACTTGGGAATCCAAGTTAATTTTAGATAAAATTGATGACAGACAATGCAACTTTCATCCAATAGAAACAGGGTACAAAAACCATATATAAGGAGCAGCTCAGCTACATTGAAAGGGAGTTCAACTCAAGAGAGCATTAAGTGAGGAGCTTTTATAAGCGCTGGAATCTCAGGAGAGGAAGAGACTGCTGGATTTTCTCAATTGGACTTAACAGAGCAACAGTAAAGGAGCTACAGTTTTGACGGGATTGGAAGGAGAAACAGGAGCTACAGAATTACACATAGAGGAACGGAACACATTAGTGGTAAGGGGATTTTATTTTGACATTAGCTTTAGATAGCTGTAGTGCATAGACACATTAGTTGAATAGTGCCGATAGCAAGCATTAGTTTGTGAAGGAAGTGGTAGACATGTGACACAAATTGATATAGGTATTTGGTACTTCAAAGCTGACAGTTGGATTGATTGTTTTAACTGCTTGCAGTGTATACGGGTGTTTAGATAATACCATAAGTTCTCGAAAAAAGTATTGTGTTTTTTATTATATTCAAATAAGCTTTTGGATCAAAGGATACGTTTACTTATTTCGGTTTTCTTTGTAAGGCGTGTTTGTGTACATACGGTAGATAGCAACAGGTAGCTCACTCATAGCGATATATACCTATTATATAGAGAAGCTTGAATAGGGTAAAAATCAGCAATTACACGCAGGAGCGAGTTCTTGGGATATATTTGGTAAAACATTGGAAGACATTAGCGCAATCGACTTTTCTTTTATTGTTTACTTTTTTTTTTATTGTTGTATTGAATAGACATCGTACATACCCCAATTATTGATATACTGTTTGTTTAGATACAGCCTTTACAATCAAGCATTTATTTTCATAAAACAACAGCAACTGACACCAAACTCCTTTACGGTTTGGTGGGGTTGTGGTGGCAAATAGCTATATTTTTGGTTTGGCTGGCTATTTGGGGTAAACTCACTTTTTGAACGTGGTTTTGCTTGGGCTCAATTATAAATAATAATATTAATTCAACTACAATCATATCATATTAACACATTTATAAATAAATAATATTGATTTCATCTTTGAATATTTGCATTGAACAAACTATAAATAGTAAAGCAATCAGAAAACCATAAAAAAGATTTTATTTATTTATTTATCAGTTTAAACTTGTCTACATATTAACTTCACCGATGTTATTGATATTGACTAGTCAGTCAGACAGATTGTTTTGACAACCAAAAATTAATATTAGAGGACAACCAAAGGGAATATTTTACTTTAGTTTTCAGTTTAATTTTTGTTTACAAATTAATCTTATTGGTGTTATTCATATTGGCGAGTCAGTCAGACAAGTTGTTTTGACAACCATCTGCAGCGGACTGTGTATAGCGCTGATAGAAACGTCACAGCTGTTCATTGTTTACGAATTGTTTTGTTTATATTTATATTTTCAGGAGGGTAGGGACAGGCCACATACTCGTAACCTATTAGTCTCAGTCTCGGACTGTTACAAATGGCTACTGAGTGCGTGTAACAAATTGGAAATACAGTCCTCTGGCTTACGATCTCATCAGTTAGCAGTTTGACTTATTACTGTTTACCAAATTTTATTATTATTTAGTTTTTTATTAATTCTCGTTTCATCATATTTATTGATTTTACCCAATCTACCCTCTGACAGTTTAACCGTTGTATGCTGCGCAGCTCTATTACCAGAGAACGACCGTAATTGGCAGAGGACAACTCCCAGTTCATGACCTACAGGAAGAACAACAAAGGTGACGATCATTGCTCTTTGTGATGAGCTATCCAATATCTTATATAATCAGGCTATTTTTACACCTATTTATGTTGTCCTGCATTAGCCACCCTTCTTTCATATATAATACGAAGGCTATATGCAGACAAAGGATGTTATGTAATCTTTCATTGAAATACTGGCTGCTGCTGCCTCGCTGCCTCACAACTCTGAGGAGTTGGAGGAGCACAGGCAGAAGTAACGAAGAATACAAGCTATACTACTCTCACACACTCTCTTTCTCTCTTATTGCTTACATGAAGACATCAATACCTACTGCAACAATAAGAGTCTTGCAATAGATTACAAGCCTGCAAAGCACGCAGTCCAGCACTTAATCCAGCAAGAAGTCCAGCACCCACCCAGCGCAAAGTCCAGCTATGCCTGGCTATTAAACTGAAGCCTGCAGTCTATTCTGGTACCTGGGGGAGGTGCAGGTGCCTGCTACCTCGTGAACTGCACATCACTACAAAATCCTGCACATTAAACAATAATAAAAAACAACAAAAAAATAGTAGTCATTTTTATTTTTTATTAATAATAATAATTAAGAAAGGATTAAAAAAACTTTTAAAGAAGGTGTGATATGTTTGAATATTGAAATAATAGTTTTTCCTACAATAGGGGTAAATGCAATACTCAGCTATATCAAGTATGTATGCAAACAACTGTATGTAAACCAAATGTCTCACCTTACTTTGTATATGTGTGTGTGTTCTAGTTTGGCAGCTTCCTTCAGCACGTCTGCTTTGGTTGACTCCCAGTCTTAGAATGTTTTATTCTTGTTCCAGTGTCCAGGTGGCTGAGTAAGGATTAAGTTATAATCCTGATAGAAGGAAAGCTGCCTGTCGAAATCTTAAGTAGCATGTGATGGATTCCCTATTGTAGGGTGATTGATCACCGCTTGTTTGTACGGAATTGCGGCAGTTTATATGCGTAATAAATTTCTGTGGGCTACCACTGTTGTATGACACAGGTGGTGTACGTAGACTGTATTGTGTGTAGGTAGACTGTATTGTATGTAGGTAGACTGTATTGTATGTAGGTAGACTGTATTGTAGATTTCCAACATAACATTCAGCCAACGTTTAGGAATTACAGTCCCGGTAATTCGGAAATCCGAACTGTGTCAGTTCGTGCTACGGTTGTCAGTGGGTCGGAGTCGAAAGTAGATATTGCGGTACATTGTCCGATTGATTCAGTTCCTGTCGAATCTCGTGTACGACAAATTATCCAAATTATTAACCTCAAGTTTATATTTACATTATTATCCATAATAATGATACTGAAGGTCATCGTACTTATGTTGTTCTGTGGTGTCGTGGCGGTAAGAAAGAATTAAGTGTCAGTAACAATATATTAAGAAGTGTTTATGACAGAGTGTGACTATCGTCATTACTACTTATTACACTACTGCAGCCATTGACAAAGAAAATAGGAAAAACAAAAAGAATAGTAATAATAATACATACTAAGTATTATGATACTTATTAACTGTTACTGTAACTTATTATAATAAAATAATCTGAATCAATAATTTATCGATTCAGTTGAACAATATTATTCGTCACGAAAATGTATAACAATAATAAAATAATAAATGGTCAATTATATATAATATTATATATATGAGAACATTTCACTCACTGACTACTACTGGTCTACTACTACGTTGGTGTGGGTGGATGTGATTTTTAATTTCTCTCCAAGATACTAATTCTATGGTTTACACTAAGGTTGCAAAATTCATTAAAACAAAAAAAATAGAAATAAAATGAGAATAGTATTAGCTTAATAATAATGATGTAGGCAAAATTGACCATAGAATCAGTATCACTCCCACAATCAATTCAATTTAATAAATCGAGACAAAAGATTTCGTTTTTGAATAGTTACACTTTAAACTGATATTTCTAGTTTATCCCAATTTAGAATCAAGTTTGTATTTTAGTCAGTTTCAGGCTCATGATAATGACAATTTTCATCTAGGAGTGTCCACCGGGTTGTTTGTGTCTGGGGGCTCAAAAGGAGTGTCGCCCCACTGTTCCCGCGAGTATTTCCATTTCTACTACTGAACAGATCCCAGTGGTTGTGGGTGAGGAATTTTCACCTCTTACTGTCGGATCTCTTACAGCTACCACTGCTGTTGTTACGTCTCGTACTGCTGCTTATGTTATTCTCTCTGCTATGCCTACTGAACAACGTGCTGGTGTAGGCACGGCAATGTTAATTAATCCTGAAATTTCATCCATTGGTAAGATCATTGTTTATTGTTTTAGATTGGGCAACACTAGGTGTAGTGCTGGCCTTTGTGGTGGGGTTGCTGGTTGTGGTCGTGATTGGTGTGGCAGTATGCTACTGCCGACACCGTAGAAGGTTTCACGTTGTGCTCGATGACCATGATATAGAGCTAGAGCCATTATAAAATCCTATACAAATCAATTACTGTGATATTTTAATTAATTACTGTGATTTTATTTAAAATTAATTACTGTGATATTTTAAATTGTTTACTCACTGATATTTTAAGTTGTTTAGTTACTGTAGTGTATAATATATATCCATATGTAATTCACCCAAGTCCTTATAATCATATTACAGATCTTGGAATTCTTGCCCCTATCCTCTTTGGGTTGGGCACTCTAAGTATTATGTGCTTCCTGCTAATTTGTACGATATGTCGTGGTTCTGAACGAAGAACCGTTTCCCTCGCAGAGCCTTCTGATAACCCTGCATAAACTGTAGTATTCTGATTCGCATGACTATAGTATTCCCGCTAATTATTAACATATCTGTATATTCGTGCGTCTAGAATTGTGTTTGTTTTTTTTTTTCAATTTTTAAAGCCTGTAGCTAGTAGCATTGCTTTTTTTTTTTTAAATAAATCTGATAGTTAGACTTGCCGAATAAGGTGCATAATTGCAAAGTTAGTGTTATCAACTAATTTAATTAATAACCATCACCACCCAGAAAGCAAAGTGAATGCTCCCGCATGCACTATAGGAATGCCTCGAGGTGTTTTGAATAAATGTCTATATACGTATATATTTGTGTATAAGAATAAGAAAAAATAATGGAAGCACATGTGCACGAGCACAATGCCTCCAACAGTTGTCAAGAGGTGAGCTAAAGCGCTAGCTTGTGTATACAAAGCCTGCATGGCGCTTTTTCTTAGGCTTTCGCCGTAAGGCGTATCTGCCGTTGCCACTGTTCCTGGCTCGCTCACTATCTTTAGTCGTAGGTGGTGGTGTGTTAGTTTGTTCAGCGCTACTTGTAAGCTTCTGACTGGCAGAGCTGCTGCGGTCGTCATTTGGCTGGTGTATCTCAGAGGAACAATGGTCTCTGAATCCACTGCGAGTGACCGCTTCATCCGTCATTGACTGATGTCCTGTATCTGTTCTAGGTAAAAATTGGCCTGTAGATAGTCCAGTTCCTGCAGCCTCTGTCACTTCAGCATCTGTTGCATCAAAGTACTCATCAGAGTCCTCAGACAAAGAAGCTTCTTCCCCTTTGTCATCTTCATCGGAATCCGTATCAGGTGAGTACCCCATATCTATGCTAAGTTCATGACTGCTACCTCGGACCAACGGTCCGCGGTATCTTTTCAGCGTGTTTAAGTGTACCCGAATAGGCACGTGGTCAGGGTCATTGAATAGCTGTATGTCTGCATTGGTATCTGTCAATAGCTTAATGATGTATGGACCCTTCCACCTTTTCATCAGCTTCTTAGTGCGATGCTTATAACCGCGTGGGGTGTAATAATAAACCGCATCGCCAACACTGAAACTGGATGGTTTAGCTGTCCTATCATAAAACTGTTTCTGTCTCCTTTTACCTCTTTCCATAGCATCTCTTGCTTCCGACCAAACTGTAGCCATACGACTGTGTAGTTCAGCTGCGTAGGTACCTGGTTTTACACGCTGAGGTAATCGGGGTTTAGTCAGGTCGTAAGGGAAGCGTACTTCCCGGCACATCAGTAGCATGCTCGGTGAGGCATTTATCACGGTGTGTCTCGCCGAGTTGTGGGCTAGTTGCACGAATGGGATGTATTTGTCCCAATCCCTGTGGTTTTCGCTGACCATATGCGAGAGCATACTGCCAATACTGCGGTTACTCACCTCGCTCAACCCATTTGTCTGTGGTCGGTATGGCGTCGTCTTCCTGTGGTCTACTTGCAGTAACCTGTTGACATTCTCAATGACCTCGCTCAAGAAGTTCTTGGCTCTGTCACTCAAGAGGACTCTACTGCATCCAAATCGGATAAACACCCGGTTAATGTAAGATTTGGCAACTGTACTCGCAAGTTGATCTGGTGTCGCCTCAATCTCTACCCACTTGGTAAAATGATCCGTCCATACGAGAATATTCTTCATATTATTGTTAGTCGTAGTTAAAGGTCCCATGAAGTCGACTGAAATAATCTCAAAAGGCTCACCAGCATACTGGTTCTTAAGCGGTACTCTAGTCGGTTGTTTGGGATCCTTCCTTTGTTGACATGACTCGCATTGGGCTATGTGTCTCCCGACTTCTCTTCTCATCTTTGGAAACCAGTATTTATCACTGAGTTTCAGCATGGTTTTGACAAGGCCCGGATGCAACGACATAAGTGATTCATGCGCCGCATACAGCAGGTCCTTGCGTTGAGCTGCTGGCACAGCAAGCAGCAGCTTGTCATCCTTTTTTCTGTATACAACTCCTTTGCACAACGTAAAGTTGGCACTCTTCTCTCTGATCACAGTCATTTCCCTCTTTGTAATGTCAGGGGGAAACTTCTTCTTACTCAAGTATAACATGATGGCGGACAAATAATAGTCCTTAGACTGAGCCTTGGTCATCTCCATATCGTTGTCCGAAACAGCAACATCAGCGTCCTCTACCACATTGATCTCTTCAGCTCTCGACAGTGCATCCGCCACTGCATTCTCTTTTCCTGCCTTGTGCTGGATGTCAAATGAATAGTCAGCTAGTTGCACTGCCCATCTAGCTAGTCTGGGTGAGAGTTCACTCTTCTTCACAATATAGGTGCAGGCAATATTGTCTGTGAATACCTGAAAATGAGTATTCATCAGGAATGCCCTGTAATGCTTGACTGCACATAATATTGCAAAGAGCTCCTGCTCACAGGCATCCCATTTCCGCTCAGCAGCTGATAGTGCTCTGGAGTAGAAGGAAACTGGGTGCGTCTTGCCGTCGTCGCCTTCTTGTGACAGAACTGCTCCAACTGCAATGGAACTTGCGTCTGTCGTCAGTATGAAGGTCTTGGAGAAGTTTGGGAATGCTAGTATTGGTGCCGATGCCACCATGCTCTTGAGTCGCATGGCCGCTGCCTCACATTCTGGGGACCAGACGAAAGCCTCGTCTTTCTTGGTGAGCCCGATCAGAGGTGAAGCGATTTTTGAAAAATCTTTGATGTATGTTCGGTAGAACGAGAACAATCCAATCATCCTCCTTACTCCACTCTTGTCCTTTGGGGTGGGGAAATTGACAATCTTCTCTGTGTTGTGGGGCGCAACAGAGATACCGTTTTGGGAAATGACATGGCCCAGGTAGGTTATTTCTCGCTGGCAAAAGTAACTCTTGCTGAGGCGATATCTCAGTCCTGCATATCGCAATCTCGAGAAGACTGTGCTCAGCAGTTGGATATGTTCTTCAAATGTAGAGGAGGTCATGAGCCAGTCGTCTAAATACACACAACTACTGCCATTACTGATCAGATCAGCCATGATGGCCAATGCTAATCGGGTAAAGGTAGAAGGGGACCCACTGGCTCCTTGGGGCATCACATTCCACTGATAGCTCCCAAATGGTGTGATAAAAGAAGACTTTTCTCTCGAGTCTTTGTGTAGTGAGACTTGGAAGAATCCAGAGCATAAATCTATGCTACTAAAGTACTTCTTACCGTGCATGATTTCCATGGCGTTCTCTATATTTGCAAGGGCCATGGAGTGTTTTACCGTCACTGCATTGAGTTTTCGGTAGTCCACACAAAACCTCCATGTCCCACCCTTCTTCTTTACTAGTACAATCGGGGAGCTCCAAGCTCCCGTACTCATTGAGATTAGTCCTTGGTCCATCATTTTGTCTATCTGATTCTTGACTTCCGCCCTCAGGTGAACTGGGATGTTATAAGGCCTACTGCGTATAGGGCTTGTTTCGGGGAGCGTCTCAATGACATGCTCAACAATTTTTGTCCGGCCAAGATCGGAAACACCCTCTCCAATGATGTCTTTGTACTCATTAATGAGATTTCTCAACACCTTCATCTGAGCGGGGTCAAGGTCTGTGCTTTCCATCTTTAAAGTATCACCCGGCTGGTCATACGCAGGTTTTGTCGTAGTGCCCGTCTGTAGGATTCGTAGATCCTCCTCTAATAGCTCAACACTTCCCACTGTGGCTTTAGACGGTATAGTCTGAAAGCTAGGGCTGGTGTTCAAAACTGGGAATCGTATAGTTCCATCTGTTGTATGATCCACCGACTTTCCTACCAACACCTCCTTCTTGGTTACTCGAGGATAACCCTCAAAAAGGAATATCGGTTGGTTTTTCAGGCTGTGATCAACTTGTGCGACTACTATAGTCTCTGTAAATGGTGGTAAGGTAACTTCCTCTACCATCTGTATTTCATTTTGTCCGGTGTCGGGATTGAAACACGTTGTAGCGTCGACTGAGTTTTTCAGTTTGCTACCCATCGGTATCTCTTCATCTCCAATCCGGAATGTGCACTTCTGAAAGTTGTAGGCAACCTCACCCAATTTGGCTAGGAAATCTGTTCCTAAAATGACTTCGTGGGAGATATAATCTGCCACATAAATGCAGTGGGATATTTTCTTTGATCCAATTACTATCACAGCTGCGGTTCGACCAATAATGTCCAGAGCATCATTTGTGACCCCTGTTGCCAAAAGTTTTGGAGCGTGCAGTTGCAGCTCCAACTCTTTGGCAAGGTCTGCTCTGATCAAAGTGATCGTAGCCCCAGCATCAGCTAGAGCTGTGCAGCTAATGCTAGCAATCTTTATTCGCACTAGAGCCTGGCGACATTGTTTTCTCGATCTTGATGATATCCCATTGACATTGCTTGGGCTGTTTGGTGAGGTGCCTGCTAGTTGTCAGTATTGTTCCTTGGGAAAATAAGTCGGGTATGGCACCCGAACATGTCCTGTGCCAATGTTCGGTGCACTGAACTGCACACCACTGGTTGCGGGTGTACAATGCTGCTGGGAGTGATTGACCGCGAGATATTGCTGAGGCCGTGGCTGGGTTTGTGAGGGCTCGTAAATTGGAGCTGAAGGCAAGGTAGGTTGTCTACCGGCTCCTAAAAGCTCATTTTGGATTGTGACCACTGCATTCTCGTCATTGTCTGCAAACATTGGGCTTTCCTCTGTAAATTCCTCGACTTCTCCATCGTCGTCTGTAACAGCTGCTATAATGGCTCTTCGCAGAGCAACTCTGTTGCTACAGCACCGCCATATTCTGCAGAATATTATGATGAAAATGGATAAACTGACTGCAATGTTGACACATAAAGTCCACAGTTCGAAACCTGAAGCCACATGTCCTCCAAAGAGAAAACTAAAATAAGCCCTGCCTAAAATCTCTTCCTTTGACTCAATGACGTTCTTGTCAAATGAGTAATGTCTGCTATTGCTCAAACCCATGGCGTGGAGAACTTGTTTCTGTCTGCTCAGCGTTCCCAGAAGGTCGTTGAGACCACTGTGGTCACTGAACTGTTTCCAGTTTAGACGATGGGCTCTGCTGTAGATGACCTCGCTAATATTTGGTGTCACTGCTCCTAAGTGTACATTGGGAACGGTCAAATTCTGCATTACTGAGGGCTGTGTTATTGTTCCATTATGATGATAGCTATAGAGCGTCCCATTTATCTTGAAAAGAGTCTGCTCTCGCAGACGGCAGTTGACCTCCATACTCAAGGTGTGCAACACATTAGTACTTGGATCCAAAAATCCAGTAAAGTGCTCTCCTCCTGCAGATACATTCAACGGAAGGTACTCCGTGCAGTTATCAGCGTCCATTGGCAAGAATTCATATTCATTGCCACTCAGTTCAGTGCAAGGATATATTTGTATATACCCAGGCCCTGGTTTGGCGATGATATTTGCTGTATTCAGTAAATACCTAGCACTAGTCGTAGGGTGATGATCTAGCAAAAGGGCTAACATCTCCAGAGTGGCTGCTATATTGCTGCAGGCGTAAGAGTAGCTGTGCCAGAACACAGACTTCTCACCCTGCGCCACTCGAAGGGCTAGGGGTTGTAGCACGCTGTTTAGAACTGCTGCATAATCTCCTGTGAAAGCTTGAGCTTCGACCTCTTGAGCTGTAGTTATGTTGTTTACCTTATTTAATAGGCGTACCATCAGGCCTTGGTCTGATAGTGAGGTGGTCTTTCCATTGCAGTCCTTGTAACCATTGACGCCATACTTTGTGAAGGTTAGTGCCATATTATAATCGTCGCTCACAAAGTGTCCGTCAAAGTAAGTCCCATTGACCCCATAATCTTCAGTGTATTCACATGAGACGTTCCGATTGGTGTTCCAAATTAGCATAGTGCCATCAGACAGCAAACAACTTTTGTCTTCATATGTGCAATGAGCTACATCCCCTGCTGTAGACTCAAACATACCTTCTCCATGTCGCTTGTAAACTTGTGCCTCAATCATGGAGCACTGCTCTGCGCTGAAGTCATAAGGTTTACAGCACCATACATACTTTTCACTCACAGGATTCTTAGTCACAAACACCCCATTTCCTCCTTCTAGTTGACCAGCGTCGCATTGTAAAGTTGTTACCATCGATCTACACTCATAATCCGTGACCGTGGTTTTGTGTGTGGAAACTGTTCTTGTCTTGATGTCGGTGAACATGCTGATTTGTGTAGTGACAGTTGTTGTGTATTTGCTGCATTGATAGGCCATAGATGACCATTGCACCATATTCCTCCGATATACCATCAGATCCATAACCTGAGGTTTCATGGTGGTATTTGCAGTCGGCGCAATGTCACAATGGTATTCTGTCTTGAGGCCATAGATATGTGGTTTGTCCATGGAGTTTGATCCACATATGAGGGGTGCGGTTGGGTGAACAGCGAAACTTCCCGAGCACAGTCCCAACATCGTTAGCAAAGCCAAGTGGAAGTATGTCAAAGGCGACAGTGACCCACCTCTGGTTGGTCGAGGCTTTCGTTCAGTGGGTTTCTGTGTTGGTTTGGTGTCGTTCACTACATTTACAAAATGCTTTTCACTCATGGCATCAGAGGGCTGGGACAGCAATGCATGCGCAAATTGATCATCGGGCATGGCATCCAATTGTC
This sequence comes from Cryptosula pallasiana, assembly GCA_945261195.1. NCBI lineage: Eukaryota > Metazoa > Bryozoa > Gymnolaemata > Cheilostomatida > Cryptosulidae > Cryptosula > Cryptosula pallasiana. Next base: position 5,720,255 of record OX183134.1, on the reverse strand, counting down.
TTTCCGTCACGGCTTGGATCCTTCTGTTGGTCCAACACTCATTAGTCCAATGATTGTTCTTATGGCAGTGAGAGCAGTACCTCCCTGTGGACTCGTGCCTATTCTGCGTGTTTGTTGCAGGCATTCGCCAGTTGTTTGGTGGGTAACCGCGTCTCGGTCCTTGAGAGTACTGGCTTTGATTCCGTTGTTGAAATCCCTGGTTATTCTGTTGGACTCTTTGAGCATCACCGGTCCTGTTATGTTGTTGTTGCCCTCCCTGAGGTCTCGGGTTGTTGAACTTGGGCTTATTTGTCGCTGGGTTTTGTCTTGGAGCCTTGTTGTCATTTGGGCCTTTTGACCAGTTTCCTTGAGTCTTCAGGCCCGGTTTTGGAGCGGCTTGGTTTTTGACCAGCTCTGACAGAGCCTTTACCTGTTTCTCCAGCTCTGACACCTTATTTTTGGGGTTCTCTTGAACCTGATTTACCGTATGGTTCTTCGCAGAGACTACCTTTTGTGCTCTACCAACGGCATCATTATACTCCATAGTTTTGGCTATGTTGAGGGCTTTCTCAAGCCCTACTTCTCCTGATGCTAATATCTTTTCTTGATACTTGTCTCGCAAGCCATTTACAAAAGCGTCTCGCACAAACTCAGCTTTGTGCTGCTCTGGCACACCAGTATAAGCCGATTTGCCGGCCGTCACGATCTCATCGTAGAACTGCCCTACTGACTTGCTTCCTTGCGTCAGCGTGAATAAGCTTCTGCCTTTCATGGATTTGTGCCGAAGAAAGGACTTACTGAGCTCTGCTTTCAACAATGAATATTGTCGGGTGGCCGGATTTCCACTATTTACCAAGCTGACATAAGTTTGGTAGGCTGAACCCTTCAAGGATTTGGGGAGACACTGAGCCAGTTGACTTTCATCCAAGCCAAAAGTCAGCATATCAATCTCCCATTTCTCTATGAAACCGATCCAGCTCTCGAGAGGTTCATCAGCAAAGGTAGTCCGAGTCTCAAAGTTCGGAAGGATTACCGGGGTAAGTTTCGGTTGTAACTGAGGACTAGGTTGGGACACAAAACTCGACGCCTGCTGTGGTTGCCAATATGCAGCAGGGATTGGAGGCACTGTAGCCTGCACTGGTTGGTTCTGAAAATTAACTGGGGGTGCTGACGCTGCTGGCTGAGCATTACTTTGTCTAGAACCACTAATAAGCATCTGTTGCAAATCAGCTGGGATTGACTCCCAGATTGCAGTGGCCTGCTGCTCTCTGGTAAGTGCTCCCAACATTTGCTGAATTTCCACGGGGTTTTGTTGTTGTTGGATATGTGTTTCTGGAGCCTGAACATGTGGTTGCCCCATCGGATATTGAGCCGTTTGGGTTACTGGTGCTGTGTATGACTGCATAAACGGCCTTTGTTCCATAGGGATTTGCACAACCGATTGTTCGGCGCTATATGGTGTTGGTTGCTGCAGAAAACTTTGTTGCGGAGGGGCTGGCTGTAGAGGCGGTGGTTGTGGTTGCCCCGCCTGTGTAATTTGTGGTGGACTTCCTATTTCCTCTGCACGTCTATGCAACTCCGTCCAGCGTCTCTGCATGTCTCCTGTGCCATCGTCCGTTGTGTCATCGGTTGCCGCTGGTGTGATAGGGGTTTGACTCATAATTGGTCGTGAGGTCTGCCTTCTCTCAGCATTACTCTGAAAGTAGCTAACGGGCAGTCGGGCTGACTGACCAAAATCTGGGTTCTGGCCACCGAACTCCAATGAGTGGGCGGGCTCAGTTTGGAGGTTAGGGTAGATACCCCCTCCATTGGTAGCAACTGTTGCGGTACTAGTTGTGGCTGCAGTGGTAACGGTAGTGGTGGTTGTCGAAGGCGGTTCGTTAATCAGCTGGTACCGTTGACCACTACGTGTACGACTTGGGATCATACTATTAAACCACTCCATTGGTTTTCTGTTTTCAACCCCTTATTAATCCTTTTCAATGGTCCTTTGTTTTTCAATATTTTTTTTTTTTTTGTTTGTTTTATTTTCAATTAATCTGTAAAGATAAACTATATAATTATTCGCGTGTCTAGACAGCACGCGCTTGCGCTCGCGCAGTCGGTTAGTGCTAGCACAGCCTATAGGCTCGGTACATGCAGTGTGTATATATGTATATATAGATATCAAGTCACTACAATACAATAACAATCAATAGCAGTATATATATACTTATTGATGTAAGACAATCAAGTAAGCTTGTATATCTAGAACTGCTCCTATAATACTACGTAATAGATCTGCTCTTATAATACTACGTAATAGATCTGCTCTTATAATACTACGTAATAGATCTGCTCTTATAATACTTTGTAATAGATCTGCTCTTATAATATTACGTATGTTGGTTAACATTCAGTTGTGAAAGCAATTCTCCTGGCTAATTAGCGTTTCAGAGATATTTAATTTTGATCTGACAAAATTCTCCTAGCTCAATGGCGTTTCAGAGGTTTATGAATTTTGAAATCTCCTGGCTCAATGGCGTTTCAGAGGTTTATGAATTTTGAAATCTCCTGGCTCAATGGCGTTTCAGAGGTTTATGAATTTTGAAATCTCCTGGCTCAATGGCGTTTCAGAGGTTTATGAATTTTGAAATCTCCTGGCTCAATGGCGTTTCAGAGAATAATTTTGAATTTTTTTGTGAAGTTCTCCTGGCTAAATAGCGTTTCAGAGCAAGTTAATTTTCACTGTAATCCTGTCCAAAACTGATAATTGTAGCAGTTCAATTTCTCTTTACTGGTATTTACCGGTTTACCAAATAAAAATGTGAAAAGCTATCAATTTAAATAATTTTTGTTTTGTTATTTCAGCAAGCTGTGAGTCACCCTCGCAATAGAGGTGAGTGCCCACACTCACAAACAAAAGGAATTCACAAGCGCGTACAAAATTGATTAACGACTTGACACGCAAGGGGGGCGTTCCACCAGGACAAAAATATGTCCAACACTCAAGCGAGAGACTAGGAAAACCTTAGCCTCCACCAAATGATATGTTTGAATATTGAAATAATAGTTTTTCCTACAATAGGGGTAAATGCAATACTCAGCTATATCAAGTATGTATGCAAACAACTGTATGTAAACCAAATGTCTCACCTTACTTTGTATATGTGTGTGTGTTCTAGTTTGGCAGCTTCCTTCAGCACGTCTGCTTTGGTTGACTCCCAGTCTTAGAATGTTTTATTCTTGTTCCAGTGTCCAGGTGGCTGAGTAAGGATTAAGTTATAATCCTGATAGAAGGAAAGCTGCCTGTCGAAATCTTAAGTAGCATGTGATGGATTCCCTATTGTAGGGTGATTGATCACCGCTTGTTTGTACGGAATTGCGGCAGTTTATATGCGTAATAAATTTCCGTGGGCTACCACTGTTGTATGACACAGGTGGTGTACGTAGACTGTATTGTGTGTAGGTAGACTGTATTGTATGTAGGTAGACTGTATTGTATGTAGGTAGACTGTATTGTAGATTTCCAACATAACAGGTGCTGATGATGATGACCGTGATGGTCACGATTCATGTCGTTGTTGTACAACAACAGTTGGCTACACAAAAGTGGAATAATAATAATTAAATAATAAATTATAATATATATAACTACTATATAATAATATATATATATATCAATTTGATCAATCAAATTTTAATAATAATATATAATAATAATAAATAAATAATAATAATAAAAGATTTCAATTGATTTCCCAAACAAGAGTTTTCATTTGTAAGTTATGACTATTAATAAATAAGTTTACACCATAAACAATTTCAGCCACCATAATCATCATCAATATAGGCTCATTCATTCAAAGTCATAATCAATCAATGCTGATTGGCATAAATTCTTTTAGTCACCAACAATTATTTTCTGGTCGAAACTGCAACTATTAGGACCTTGACCTCAAAAATATTGCCTGGCTTCTATAACCAGTTAGGAAATCCAGGTATTGATTAACTAATCAGTTTTGTGAATTCATTCAGTCAGCGAATGAAAACATTCTGTCACCTTTTGTCTGCACAACTTTGCTTGCTGCCGGTCACTCAGGCTATAGGCAGTGTGATTTGTGGTGAAAGATATTTTCAAACGTTTTCAACAAAATGGCGGGTAAACTTAAAACTTTAATAAGTTTTGAGTTGTCTCCTTTTCACCATTATGTTGACCAGCTTTTGTTGATAACCAACGATTAATCGCTGGTTCATAAAAGTTATTAGTGAAGTTGAATTATTCATCAAGCTGTGAATAAACAAAACTTGGTGGAATTAGCAATGGCAGGGTTGGTAGTGGTGAATCATGAAGGTGTAATATTGTAAACCAATATTCATTTTTTATTAGTTATCTGTCACTGCAACATACTAATTACCACTGATCTAGACATTGGCTACTTTTATGGAAGTAGACAACTCCTCAAATGAGCATAAAGATGATGTTATGAAACACATGCAATGAGTGTTGTTAGAATGGATGTCAACAAAATTACTTTCAGCCGGTTGCAAACATTTCTTTCAGGTTTGTTGACTTTTCTTTTAAGAACTGTCTATTTTAGTTGGAGGTTTCTCGGTGCTTATTTCTTGCCTTTTTTAAGCATTTGATCATTTTATCAACTTTTTTACTACAGCAATTAGTTGCACCATATTCCTCCAATTCATATAAAGTGAATGAGGAAGTAAAAACGTACAGATAACTATGGAAAATTAGCAATCAGTAAAAAAAAATTTTAAAAAGAAATATTTATGTTCAGATTGCACAAATGTATAGAATGCATAAACTGGTCATAATCTGTAACCATTAGTTCTTTTCCCCCTTCACCTCTCTCACTTCTTGCATGGCACTGTGTATTTATAGGTTTTTTTAGTGTTTCATTTTTACAAAATAATATAATTACCGTTTTTGAAAGATATGCACACACGCTCATGTTTCTCATTGACGAAATAACTTTCTAGCGTTGAAATGATTGATAAGTTTGTTACACAAATTGTTTTATTTCACACAAGTATGAAGAGTGCATCAACATTTAATTGCAAAGTTTCGTGTAGACAAATAACTTCTGAGAACATTTTCATAGTTATCACTCATAAGGAGCTTCAACTTTCGAATAATTTAATTGTAAGCTTATTGGCGGTCTTCCAAAGTCAGCGTAAGTGAAAGTGTGAAGAAGGTTGTTTTTAGGCTTTGGTTCACCCAAAAATACTCTGAATTGATTTAAATACTATTCATGGGTGACAGAACCATTATCCTCTAAGTAAACTTTACTGTGTTTTATTAAAAATTCATGATTATTGTAAAACGTTGTAACAAACATATGTAGAATACTGCAAGAAACATCCACAATCAGTTCTATTTTTCATATATATTACATAACAAACACTCTTTGTTCTTGAGTGAAAACTATAGCAAATGCAGAAAGTAGGAGAACAATACAACAGCTTATTGTCTATTACATAGCAGACACATACTTCTAACTTGATTGATTTAAGGATTGATAGAAAAAGAAATAATTTATTGGTTGCTAGAGCTTTAGTAGGTATTCCAATCAGTAAATGGGCTTTGCTCAAATATTGCTAAAAATCACATTGCTTTGGCCAGAGTTACTCAGCACTGTTAACCTCAATTCATGGTTTTTTTTGTAATTAAACAGATTACTTGAAACTGGTTTCTACAATGAGATAAAGAACTAAGATATGGCCAGTAGATGTGCAGCCTGAGGATTGGTTTTACTCTAGTTCCAAATAAATTGTGGTAACAAGTTGAAACATTTATAATTGAGATGAGGAACAACAGGACAGTAATTGAGCAGACAACTGGTTCTGCGATGTGAACTTTACCCAGTAGTGTAATAAGATTGGATATGTAACAGCTATGTTGATGATTATTGTGATGATAAGTTACTTTAAAATATTAAGACCTGAGATTATCCTTTTATGTAAGCTTCATGCAATTTAAAAGACTGTCTGTTCAAGTAGAAATGCTCCAACCAACCGGACTCAAGAATGTTACTGCCCTTTCTTATTGAATAGCAAAACAATTAAACAATTTAAACTCTCTGGTTTTGGCTGTCAATGACAAATTACCTGTATATGGTTTGAAGTATGATGTATCTAGTTAGATTGATATAAAATCATAGGCTACTATATAGGTAATGTACGAAGTTATGTTTACCTGCATTATCTATGTTCGATAGAATTATTTTTACTCAGCTATTTGTGTTTGTGATTATCTCAAGATGTCCGGGTTAATATAAGTATAGGTTGATTTGTCTGAGTCCATGTATTTACATATTAATATAAAGTTGGAATCATTCGAATAGAAGGAAACGTGTAAAGTTGAATTATCAGCACTCAGTCTACAAGCGTGCAAATCTAAATCTAGGTTAATGCATGAAGTTGAAATCATTTCATACTATTTACAATCATGAAGTGGAAATGATCCGAGTTTATCCATATTTTTGTGCAATTGCTGATTTCGTGGAGTTTTTAAATCTTCTGAATCTAGGCACATTTGTATTCATTTAGGATGATAAATGGAAGTTGTCTGCACCTATTTAGATGACAATGTCAATTTATCGGAATGTAGATATCTGAAGTTGAAATCATTTGAATCTATTATGCATTGGGCATTTACCTGAATGCTTCCAAGTCTTTAGGCAACTGTTGTTTCAGATTTACCTGTAATTAACTTCATCAGCTCAATTTAAAATCAAAACCTCTTGGCACTTTTTTAAAGCTCTCAAAACCTACCCCTGGGTTCCCGAAATTGAGTACTCAGTATAGAGTTGTTTCCTCTTGGATAAAATAACAGTTTTCTATTGGCTATTTTGCTCACCTCTGGTTGGCGAAAACTGTCACTTGAGAATAGACAGCACCATTAAGCGCAGGTATGGCAATGAGAGCACAACTCCTATTTACTATTGGTTGTTTTTCACTAATGGTAACTACAACAGGCGAATAATATCTAATAAAAACCCACATCATTGCTTGCCACCCACCACACTATCCTACCAGTGACTAAATGTCACCAATTTTATTAGCAGCCACCAATGGTTAAATGTCCTTTTGGCAGTCTGGTTTTATTTTTCCTCCAACAGAACTTCAAAGTTGGAAACTGAAGAGTTTTTGTACTCATATTTGATCGGTTAAATCTAGGAGTATTTCTAATCCAGGTTTTAATGTTCAACAGTAGGAAGCTCTGTTGGCTTGCAGGTATTTCTACTACTGCTGAAACTAACTAGCACCTGTCAGCTACCTGAGTGGATATGCACTTACCTGGATGCTGTATTCCAAGGAATTATAATGCAATGACTGATTTGTGCCAATGCAGTAATCGACAAAATACCAAATAAACGGTAATAGCTTTCAAGGTGTAAGAAAGTTATACAAAAGTAGCAGTCGCCCATTTTGTGCTAGCCTTTCCTCCCAACAAATCATATCAACAATACTGATGCACCATCTCCTTCAATGTATTGGCTTTACATTGAAAAGGTAAACTCTGGATAAAAGATGTTCTCATTTTTGTACGTTTTTTTGGCTTCTTTTAAGATCGATGACAATGCGGAAATAGATGAAGTAATGAAACATCATTATGGTATAACTAAGCAATACCATAATAACACAAATTGTTGTATTGTGTTACTTTCTCAGACATTTGCAATTGTTTTTTTATGATTCCTTTTCTGTAGAAATGATTTCAATCATCTAAGGTATATACTTTCCTCAGTTAACTCCCCAGGGTGCAAAGTTTTTTTAATGTATAGCTATTGTTGATCTTTGTTTGTGTCTGTGGTTGTAGAAAAGGTTACATGTACTCTCCACATTGGAGAGATGTCATTCACAGTATCACAGCAAATGCTGACGGTTGAGGTCACACTTGTTAGGAAATCACACCAGACATTAGTTTGATAGCTTATCACAAAATACGGAGCAAAAGGCTCTCTCAGTCTAATAGCCTATAAACCATCAAGGGCACCTGCAGTTTTACTCACGCAGTTGGTTGTTTTCACCTGACCAACCACGATGCTGAGATGGATAGATAAAACAGCATTCTATGAATATATTAAGGATACAGCAAATTTGAACCTCTCTGTCCACTCGTACATAATACTTTAAAAACACCAAAATCTAACACTCCTCAATTAAGCGTTGAGGTGGTCGATGTTCTCGGCGTGGTCGGCTGTTATGCGGGGTATTCACAGCCTGTGTAGGATCGCTGCCCGTCCCAGGTATAGGCTCAGTGTCAATGTCACTAGGAGTATTGTCATTAGAAGCAGTTTGTCCATCTAGTAATGCTCTACGTTACGTCATACATCTTTATCAGCGTCAAATATGTAAGTTCTACCCGGTAGTGTTTGCTCCACGGCTCCATATAGGCTGAGATCACTAATATATATGGAGTTGCCTCTACGTAGAGTGGGCAACTCCTGAACCCGCTTACACCGGTCATGCTGCTCTTTCATTTCAACCTTGTACGAATCATTACTGCTCTGAAAGTTCTTATGATCTTCCACTGTTGTAACGGGGTAGTTCAGTTGAACAGCACTATGACGTAGCCGTCGGGTCATCAGGAGGTCGGCTGGAGACAATCCACCGTGTATAAGTGATGTACGGTACGCTAACAATCCTAGATATGATAGATAGAATGTCGACGCATGGCATTAGCGTTGCTGGATGAGAATAGCCTTCTACTTCATCTACTAATTGAATGTCTCGTTCATTTCGGGAATCACACGGATATGGTGACACGGCATCTGCAGAACTGTTCTTTTTCCTGAGTCACAGCAAGCGCTTACTTCTCCATAGCAGTATATCTACTTTGGGCCTCTGACAATGATCTACCTGTAGCTGTGGCTGTCTTTGACTCAACCTTGCTCCTAGACCGTAGTCTGATGCATCCGTCGACAGATACATCACTCCCTTTGGATCATATGCAGCTAGAATCGGCGTTTGCTGAAATTCTCTTTTCAGATTCATAAACGCTTGTTGCTGCGGTTCATCCCATAACCGGGGCACCTACTGCTGGACTAAATCTACCATACCGATTCGCTACACCCAAAAAGCCGCGTAAATCATGTACACGTGTCGGCGTTGGAAAGTCTAGTAGGGCAGATATACGACCACCCGCATGTATACCAACGGTGTCAATTCTGTGCCCCAAGTACTTGACTGATGTCTAGTTAAAAGCACACTCACTATGATTTAATGTCAACCCTGCCTCTTGTATATGACGTAGCACAATGGTAAGTCTGCAGTTGTGTTTTTGTTAATCAGCTCCAAACACTAGTAAGTCATCCATGTGTACAACTATGCCCTCCACATGGATCCTTAGAGATAGCATTTGAAGAATGCTTGTTGTGTGGACATAGTCTGTGTTATGAGGCTTTACTGTTAGCATGAACATCTACAGCAGTTTGCCCTCTGACCACGGGAAAATTTAAATAAATAAGGCGCCAAATGTCTAATAAGCTAGTCCCAGGTGAATGTCCAGTGCTGTCTCTACACATGTTTCTGAGGCTACAGCTGGTCTGGGGGTCGATGGTTTAACTCTTCACCGGGAAGTATTCTTGTGCACATGTCTTGGTACCTGCAACGGTAATGGTTTCTGCAAGAAATGATGTAAAAATAATAATAAAAAAATGATTGATTAGGTGAGAGTTTGTCGACTACGTATTTGCTTTAACTTCAGAATCTTAAGCTATTGTCTCACACATTTGTGACTCTGGGGTACCATCAATCACTAAGATTAGCTGTTTTCACATCATCCTTGCATACATGGATTCAATTTGTTCGCTACATCAGTATCATTAATGTTCTAATCAACAGCAACATCAACTCTGAAGTCCAAAATACCAGTTGACTAGTTCTCGTCTACATACGCAGGTTACAGACAGCAATTATAACTGTAGTAAATTTAAGGCTTACCTGCGACCTGATGAGAGAACTGGAAGCAGATAACACACGGTTACACGCTGTCGGCTCATTTGCTGACATATCTTTCTGCATCTCCTTCTGCATCCTTTCTATGTCATCTTCGTAGTACTAAATAGTTAGTATATACAATATTATATATATACTACAGACATAGTATACAAGTTAGTATATACAATATTATATATATACTACAGACATAGTATACAAGTTAGTATATACAATATTATATATATACTACAGACATAGTATACAAGTTAGTATATACAATATTATATATATACTACAGACATAGTATACAAGTTAGTATATACAATATTATATATATACTACAGACATAGTATACAAGTTAGTATATACAATATTATATAAACTACAGGCATAGTATACAAGTTAGTATATACAATATTATATATATACTACAGACATAGTATATAAGTTAGTATATACAATATTATATAAACTACAGGCATAGTATACAAGTTAGTATATACAATATTATATATATACTACAGACATAGTATACAAGTTAGTATACACAATATTATATATATACTACAGACATAGTATATAAGTTAGTATATACAATATTATATATATACTACAGACATAGTATACAAGTTAGTATATACAATATTATATATATACTACAGACATAGTATACAAGTTAGTATATACAATATTATATATATACTACAGACATAGTATACAAGTTAGTACATACAATATTATATATATACTACAGACATAGTATACAAGTTAGTATATACAATATTATATATATACTACAGACATAGTATACAAGTTAGTATATACAATATTATATACATACTACAGACATAGTATATAAGTTAGTATATACAATATTATATATATACTACAGACATAGTATATAAGTTAGTATATACAATATTATATATATACTACAGATATAGTATACAAGTTAGTATATACAATATTATATATATACTACAGACATAGTATATAAGTTAGTATATACAATATTATATATATACTACATACATAGTATACAAGTTAGTATATACAATATTATATATATACTACAGACATAGTATATAAGTTAGTATATACAATATTATATATATACTACATACATAGTATACAAGTTAGTATATACAATATTATATATATACTACAGACATAGTATATAAGTTAGTATATACAATATTATATATATACTACAGACATAGTATATAAGTTAGTATATACAATATTATATATATACTACATACATAGTATACAAGTTAGTATATACAATATTATATATATACTACATACATAGTATACAAGTTAGTATATACAATATTATATATATACTACAGACATAGTATATAAGTTAGTATATACAATATTATATATATACTACAGACATAGTATACAAGTTAGTATATACAATATTATATATATACTACAGACATAGTATACAAGTTAGTATATACAATATTATATATATACTACAGACATAGTATACAAGTTAGTATATACAATATTATATATATACTACAGACATAGTATATACAATATTATATATATACTACAGACATAGTATACAAGTTAGTATATACAATATTATATAAACTACAGGCATAGTATACAAGTTAGTATATACAATATTATATATATACTACAGACATAGTATACAAGTTAGTATATACAATATTATATATACTACAGACATAGTATATAAGTTAGTATATACAATATTATATATATACTACAGATATAGTATACAAGTTAGTATATACAATATTATATATATACTACAGACATAGTATATAAGTTAGTATATACAATATTATATATATACTACAGACATAGTATACAAGTTAGTATATACAATATTATATATATATACTGCTGACATAGTATACAAGTTAGTATATACAATATTATATATATACTACAGACATAGTATACAAGTTAGTATATACAATATTATATATATACTACAGACATAGTATACAAGTTAGTATATACAATATTATATATATACTACAGACATAGTATACAAGTTAGTATATACAATATTATATATATACTACAGACATAGTATATAAGTTAGTATATACAATATTATATATACTACAGACATAGTATACAAGTTAGTATATACAATATTATATAAACTACAGACACAATATAACATATAACTTATTGTATACAATGTTACATACCTTTATCTGCTTCCTGTAAGCATCTCTCTTAATCTCAAACTCTAACCTCTTTTTAGCCTTCTTCATCAGAGAATGCCTCTTCTTTACTTTTTCTAACTGTTGTTGCAGTGCTGTCAGCTCCACAGTGTCTGCCGATGACTCTGTCAACCAATCAAAGCATTCGGTAGTAGACAAAGTCTATGTATACTTTACCCTATTGTGACATCACTGCATTTACTGGCAGCTAGCTGAACCGTCAGCAGTGAATACCTCTATTTATACACTACATACATAATGCTGCTGCAGCGCATAACAAATACGTTTCTATGGCTCAAAGTTGTTTGGTCTGAACGTTCACTCGAGTTGAAAGGAACTGCTAACATTCCTGTAGTTTCAGTTCCGCGAACAAACCATAAAAACCTTATCATTTTGCTGTTATTGAGTTTGCAAAAGTCAACATATAATTGTAGAAACACTGCAGTGAGAAACAAACAGACAATGATGAATGCTCTCAAGTAATTTACAGACAAAACACAAACATACAATAACCATGACAAACATAGTATATAAATCATCACACAAACAGTTACATAACATATTCCTTCATACATTCCACTACATAAAACACACAAACATAAATAAGCACATAAATAAATGGCTAGCATTCACCCTTGTAACAACAAAGTAAAATCCATCACAAGGTTCCACCACATAAAACCACTTCTCAATCATTGTTTTACTTTCGCTGATAAAATGATCCAACCATTAACAGAAAAGTTTACTCAGATGACTCATCCACAACGCAACGGAAAGAGCAGTACCTACCTGTTGTACTGTCTGATTCACTGCTGACGCTGTCAATGGAATAGTTGGAGGTTGATCTCGGAACTACAGGTGGTGCCAAGTTCTTTTCACTTACAGCGCTAAATGCATTCCTCAGCAAATCACGAAACTGTTCAGTTTGTATTTGAGCCACTGAATAGTCCTGAAATAAAGTGTAGCACCTGTTGAAACATGCCGTACATAGTGTCAGTCACACATGCGCCTGCTTATAGATGCCACACACAGTGTCAGTGATACAACCACCTGCTGATACATGCCATACACAATGTGACACAAACACCTGCTGATACATATCATACATACCAGACACAGAGACAATAATACATGCACACATCTGTTGACACATACCACACACAGTGACAGTAGTACAAGCACTTGCTAATACATACCACACACAGTGTAAGGGATACAAGCACCAGCTGATACATAGCACACACAGTGACAGTGGTACAAGCACTTGCTGATACATATCACACACAGTGTAAGGGATACAAGCACCAACTGATATATACCACACACAGTGACAGTAGTACAAGCACTTGCTGATACATATCACACACACAGTGTAAGGGATACAAGCACTTGCTGATACATATCACACACAGTGACAGTAGTACAAGCACCTCCTGATACATACCACACACAGTGCTAGTGGCGCAAGCACCTGATGACACAGATCACATAAATTCCAGTGCGATTGGAAAATGATCTTTTACCTGAAACACTTCCTGAACTGCACACAATGCCACTTTTTGTATAGTACGGTTGCAAGGTGGGGACAAGTCATACGCAGGTAAAGGATCAAAGGACAACTCGTCAGGTGCCAAGTCATTGTTGTAGGTCATAGCGGATGACATTTGTATTGCCTCCTCATTTCGTGTGTAAGAGGTAGGTCTAACATTAGAACTAAAACAGGAAGTAATAATTCCAATGTCTCTAGCGGGCACTGATGCGCAGAAGTGAAATAATAAATAATAGTAATGAATTATTGATACTAATAATGTTTATTATTGTCATTCATACAATCCCAGACTGTAACTTTTTAACAAACCACACATGGCATGATATAAACCACTATATATATATATTGTCACAATGCCACTTCGCATAAATACAGATTGAATAGTGGATTTGACTGAATATCACACCAACAAAACTAGTTATACCATGCCATACATCAATTTGAAGCTTCTAGCTAGCTTTTTCAGTTGACAAAAAATACCTCAGTTTAGTAACAACCTTTAAAATAGAGCTCAAAAACTCGCTTTCAAGTGTTGACTGTGCATCTGATTTGGGTTTTGACTGTACACTTAGCTAATCAAATCAATGAACTGGTTCACTAGTCCAATCAAAGTGAAAGCTCAGTGCGCACAAACCTCATCGGTGTCCATATAGTAGGAGGCAACTCCACACACCATGCAATAGCTCATAAATAAAGCAATATTTGTATAAGTGAAATACACAGAAATACCCGACGGATTGAGATGAAACTTTGAGGTTATGATCTGTCAACATAACCCTTTCATCATATCAAAAATAATTTAAATCTTTTACTATCAAAATGTCTACGCACAAGGGCTTTAACCATTTACGCAACAAAGAAAACAAGTCTAGTCACTGTGTGAGTTGGAGTTGTCTTATTTCACATAGGTAAGTAACTCCAAATTTATTATAGGGTATAACTTGCGTCTAAATAATTTTTCATCCATGACAAACCAGGTACAAGTCTTTAAAACTTTGTTTAACAATTAACTACCCTAAACAATAGGACTACATCGCATATAAAGTCTTGTTTTAGCATAATGAAACTTCATCTGTACAATATATTCTGGTGAGCTATAGATAATATATTTATTAAACTCTGTAGTACTTCAAATCTAATCTTATTCTGTAAACTTATGAAATCACATGAGTAATTAGCTCAACCAACACTCTCTAGCCTGAGATACTCAGATATTACATACCTTACAGCCATAATCTGATGCTCCTGCCTTTCCCTATCACACGTCGGTACCTGAGCTAAGGCTACCGGCTGGGACAGAATAGAGAACCTGGTGCACTCTACATCATAGGAAGGCCTGTGTGCCAGTTGGTGCCTGACTTGCTCTCTTAGAGTCAAGCAATTATTCATTGCCGCAATGAAGCAGCTAAAACCTCTACTGCTTGACCTTGACATCGCCAAGTTTGCAAGGTCAGCTTGCACCATAGTCATTCTAATTACCAACTTAGGATTTGGTTGAGCAGGACCAACGAATCCGAGAGAAGTTAACCTTAAAAATACAAACAAATAAGATGAAGGCAGGTACAAAGCAGATATTGGACGCATCCAAGATATCAAATTGCAAACAGTTTTACTTGAGAGAGAATATAAATGAACATTTTTCTAACAATTAAATGTACAAGCCATGCTATTCTCTTTCAAAGCATAGCTTTAATGGCTACATGAGTGTGCATTTAATATTAAAAGATTTCTAACAAAAACCCTCTTTAAAACTATAGCTGTCACTACATTGCGATAAGAAAACAGGTCACTCAAAATGGACATCACAAAATAATGCAAAGCATGTAAAAGGGTTCATAATTTAACTTGGTTTGAAATCAGCAATTCCTAAACTGCAGAAAAACAACTGTCGCACAAAACACGAATTTTCACAGAATATACTAACAAGAGAATGCCTGTAAATGTTTAAATAATTTTAGGAGCTTAGAGAAAAGCAAGCTATGATACTAATCTATGAATTACCAACTGATTGAGGAGTTGTCTACTCAATGCATTGGTTACACTAACTCGATGAGAAATGGTCAGTTAATAAGCTATACAAACAACATGTAGCAGTCCACAATGGTGATGAAAGGATTTTGTATACCTTTGAAGGATGCTGGGAGATGTACATGTGAACTGGTGGTTGGATAGGGTAGTGAAGTCAATGGGCATTGCTTCAGTGCATACTAGATGTCTTGTTGTAGTAGACTGTTCTTTTACTTCCTTCTCCATGGCCTTAGTACAAGACATTAAGGAAGAGCCCCGCCTACTGCTCATGGTAGCACTAGGGCTAGAAAGTTTATAAAAAAGCGCAATTCAAACTAGAGAGATAAAATGATCATTAATTCATGTAATGGTGAACGAATGACCTTTGCTGAGGTACATTTGTAAGTGAATACAAAAATGTTTGAAGTTTTCTGTCCACGAAAAAGGGAATATATTTATATAGTTGTTAGCGGCAACCAACAGTTTTCAGCTAAAGAGTGCAAATCATGAATAGAAGGAGTTGCTAAAAAAGGTTTTGTGGAGCTTTTTTGATTTTAGCTGCAGAACATAATAACTAGAGTGATAACAATGTAAGGGTATGTGGCACTTGGACTAATGTATCAACACATGTACCAACACATGTACCAATACATGTACCAACACATGTACCAACACATGTATCAACACATGTACCAATACATGTACCAACACATGTACCTACACATGTACCTACACATGTACCAACACATGTACCATCACATGTACCAACACATGTATCAACACATGTACCAGCACATGTACCTACACATGTACCAACACATGTACCTACACATGTACCAGCACATGTACCATCACATGTACCAACACATGTATCAACACATGTACCAGCACATGTACCTACACATGTATCAACACATGTACCAGCACATGTACCAACACATGTACCAACACATGTACCAACACATGTACCAACACATGTACCAATACATGTACCAAAACATGTACCTACACATGTACCAACACATGTACCATCACATGTACCAACACATGTATCAACACATGTACCAGCACATGTACCTACACATGTACCAACACATGTACCTACACATGTACCAGCACATGTACCATCACATGTACCAACACATGTATCAACACATGTACCAGCACATGTACCTACACATGTATCAACACATGTACCAGCACATGTACCAACACATGTACCAACACATGTACCAACACATGTACCAACACATGTACCTACACATGTACCTACACATGTACCAACACATGTACCAACACATGTACCTACACATGTACCAACACATGTACCAACACATGTACCAACACATGTACCATCCCATATATCAGCACATGTACCTACACAACGTACCAACACATGTACCAACACATGTATCCACACATGTACCAACACAAGGTACCAACACATGTACCAACACATGTATCAACACATGTACCAACACATGTACCAACACATGTACCAACACATGAACCAACACATGTACCAACACATGTACCAACACATGTACCAACACATGTACCAACACATATACCAACACATGTACCAACACATGTATCAACACATGTACCAACACATGTACCAACACATGTATCAACACATGTACCAACACATGTACTTACACACGTACCAGCACAACTTACCATCAAATGAAACCAACGCAGACTTCTAGTGAGAAGTACAAACCAAACCCTCCAGCAACACTAGAGACTAAATTAACATTCTCTTCAATAAACTACTGACAAATCTGTATTACCCACCTGGAATCATGTTTAAGAGTTTGTACTTGTAGGTTAGCTTCAGCAAGGCTTGTGTCACCATCCTGAATGCTACCGTTTAGACTGTGGTCCTCTGCAATACACAGGAGCAATGGGACCTCTACAGCTACAGAGATGAATCAAATTGAATAGTTAACATTCAACCAGTTAACAGCAATGCACAATGAAACAGTGGAAGTAGTAATGTAAGCTAAAAGACCCACTCACCAGCCTCAGTACTAACAGTACAGGTGTGATTATTTACATCGGGTGTCCACAGGCCCTTCTCAAGAGGACCAGGTTGTGGAGCTACAGCTATGCCTGCAGAAGTTGCAGGGATTGCTGCTTCTGCTACTCTAGCTTGTAGGGTAGGCTTACGAGGCCTGCGGCTCACCATTTTCTTACAGCGCTCATCCAAACTCTAAGAAAGTTTTACAACAGCAAACTTATAATGAGAGCTATCTAGATCCAACAGCTAATGATGACACAACATACAAAGTTATAGAGATAGCTAACAAGATCTAACAGCCAGTGATAACACAACATACAAACTTATAGAGACAGTTAACAAGATCTAACAGCCAGTGATAACACAACATACAAAGTTATGGAGACAGGTAACAAGATCTAACAGCCAGCGATAACACAACATACAAAGTTATAGAGACAGTTAACAAGATCTAACAGCCAGTGATAACACAACATACAAAGTTATAGAGACAGGTAACAAGATCTAACAGCCAGTGATAACACAACATACAAAGTTATAGAGAGAGCTAACAAGATCTAACAGGCAGTGATAACACAACATACAAAGTTATAGAGACAGCTAACAAGATCTAACAGGCAGTGATAACGCAACATACAAAGTTATAGAGAGAGCTAACAAGATCTAACAGCCAGTGATAACACAACATACAAAGTTATAGAGATAGCTAACAAGATCTAACAGCCAGCGATAACACAACATACAAAGTTATAGAGATAGCTAGCAAGATCTAACAGGCAGTGATAACACAACATACAAAGTTATGGAGATAGCTAACAAGATCTAACAGCCAGTGATAACACAACATACAAAGTTATAGAGATAGCTAGCAAGATCTAACAGCCAGCGATAACACAACATACAAAGTTATAGAGATAGCTAGCAAGATCTAACAGGCAGTGATAACACAACATACAAAGTTATAGAGATAGCTAGCAAGATCTAACAGCCAGCGATAACACAACATACAAAGTTATAGAGATAGCTAGCAAGATCTAACAGGCAGTGATACCACAACATACAAAGTTATACAGATAGCTAACAAGATCTAACAGCCAGTGATACCACAACATACAAAGTTATAGAGATAGCTAACAAGATCTAACAGGCAGTGATACCACAACATACAAAGTTATACAGATAGCTAACAAGATCTAACAGCCAGTGATAACACAACATACAAAGTTACAAACCTTTAGCTTCTCTTTCCTTTCCATCTTCTGCTGTAGATGACTTCTCTTCTCTTCTAGTTCACGCATTCGTACTTGACGCCTCTCTTTCTTCTTTCTCGCCATGAACCTTTAGTGTGTAATACATACAGGGTCATGTGACATACAGGGTCATGTGACGTACAGGGTCATGTGACGTACAGGGTCATGTGACATACAGGGTCATGTGACATACAGGGTCATGTGACATACAGGGTCATGTGACATACAGGGTCATGTGACAAACAGGGTCATGTGACATACAGGGTCATGTGACATACAGGGTCATGTGACATACAGGGTCATGTGACATACAGGGTCATGTGACATACAGGGTCATGTGACATACAGGGTCATGTGACATACAGGGTCATGTGACATACAGGGTCATGTGACATACAGGGTCATGTGACATACAGGGTCATGTGACATACAGGGTCATGTGACATACAGGGTCATGTGACATACAAAGTATTGTATGATACATTGTCAACTAACATACAGTTGCGTACATCGGCATGTGACATACATTATACAAAAGCATGTGACATACATTATACAAAGGCCATGTGACATACATTATACAAAAGCATGTGACATACGTTATACAAAATACATGTGACATACATTATACAAAGGCATGTGACATACGTTATACAAAAACATGTGACATACGTTATACAAAATCATATGACATAGGTTATACAAAGGCATGTGACATACATTATACAAAAACATGTGACATACGTTATACAAAGGGATGTGACATACGTTATACAAAAGCATGCGACATACGTTATACTAAAGCATATGACATACAGAGCTACTTGACATCTATAAGATACAACACTCACTCCTGTACAGACTTGGAGTCATGTCTGTGCTTAGACTTTGGTTTAACAGTTTCATCAGCTTTAGTCATGCTTTGACTAGGTAGGGTGCCCCGTACACCACCATCTCCTACAATACCAACACAAATTACTTGTACAACATGTGTTCAGCATCGATTCCTGCCAGCTTTTCATCGGATCGTTACAGGAAATCCAGAAGTTGGAGCTCTTTGAGTTCTTCAGAAATAAAGGTATATTTAGCCGCTGCAGCTCAATTTACAACTTTGATTTCCATAAACAAATTTGGTACCAATTTGCAATGAAGCTTCTGGTGTAATTATTTGTATGAGTGACTTTTTAAAGCCTCAAGTAGACATTTTAATAAAAACATTAATAGAAACAGCTATTGGTGTATTTATGGATTTGTCACAAACGATCGCCTAAAAGACCCTCAACCTTATTTGGCCAAAACATTAGGGAGTTTGTGATGACCCCCGTAAGTACTGGATGATTGTAGAACTAAGTTATCGCATATTCATACACCGCTCAGAAGTTTCTAGTTGGCACTTTGAAAACAATTTTAATTATAAATAATAAAATAAATCCACAAAACAGGATGTCAGTGAGTGGATAGGCCACTGTTGGTGAGGTTGTAATGGTCAAAGACTCTTCTAATGTCAGTGAGTGGATAGGCCACTGTTGGTGAGGTTGTAATGGTCAAAGACTCTTCTAATGTCAGGGAGTGGATAGGCCACTGTTGGTGAGGTTGTAATGGTCAAAGACTCTTCTAATGTCAGTGAGTGGATAGGCCACTGTTGGTGAGGTTGTAATGGTCAAAGACTCTTCTAATGTCAGGGGGAGTTGGTAAAACTGCGCAAATGTTTGGTAGTTGCTATGACTAGTTGCTAATGGGGAGAACACTTTCACAACTCTGTTGACAGACAATCATACACGAAATTTGATTGGCCATTTGGAGAACAAACTGTTTTTCTCTTCAGTGGATTGGTTGCTGAGTTGTTATCAAAAACTTAAAACGAGATTTCGGAATTGCATTGAAGACAGAACCATCTCGGAAATCTTTTACATCATCAAGTGATAAATATTGGTTGGCTGTAGCGGGTAATTATTAGAACAATCTAGAATTGTGAGACAAAAGGCAACATTAATATGAATGAATGAGAGAAGTAGTGCTCACCAATGGAATGTGATTTGAAAATTAAATTATCAAAACTCTTCAACTTATCTGACCAAAGAACAATATTTAGCATTAAATATTCATTTAAAAATGGAGTTGTGGCCCCTTGAGTAGCTAGTAAAATAAAACACTCCTCTCTGGATACCCTTGAACTCTTTTTACATGATCGCCATAAAAATGAAATCTAAACTGGTAATAAAAGCAGCATATTTTCCATAGACTCAAATGAGACCAAATCAGAGTAGAATCAGACAAAGGATTATTAGAAAATATTGGTGGAGAGAGAAGGCAGAGTAGAGAAAGGCAGTATAATATTAACATCTATTTACAATACTCACTAAACAGTATAAAGTTACACACTGCACAGATATACACTATACACATATGAGCTAAGTAAGCCAGCACTTTTAGTCTGAGAAAAGCAAGAGAGACAACTACATAGGCTGAGAGTATACCAAACAGAACTAAATTAACTTTGGGCTCACCGTCAGACTGTCCTAATCTTTGTGGGGCGATAGATTCTCTTGGTGTCAGCTCGGACTGAGCAGAGCAGACGCAACAGTTTACTGAGCTTACAAGTCCCATCGCTAATTGTGCCGTTACGTAATACTGCATGCCCGAAGGTATTGTTGCTCATCATGCCTGTGTATGTTAACAAGATATGCCCATGTAGGGATGGCTACTAATACTAACAGTAATATTCTCTCTAACAATAGGGTCTGTGGTCACGGTATCTAGGGATGTGGTTTTGTTATTTAAAAACACAATTTCCAAGTTTCAAATAATGCGTTTTCTTCCTTTTGAATGCATTTGAAGTAAAAAAGAGGATATAAAAACAAAATAAATAACAAACATTTCCATCAGGTGACAAACAGTTTCCGGTAAAAGAATCGCTTGAGAAAGACAGTCACTATCCCCACTAAGGTCCAATCTAATAGCCATACACTTGTGGTCTCAGAGAGATCCTAAGCAACCATTTACGCGTAAATGGTCTCCATCTCAAGTGATAACAAAAAGTAACAAAGATGATACAAATAATGTTAGTTTAAAAGATGAATATCTTTGGTAGGTAGGACTCCTGTGTGGGCCACTATTATACTAGTAGTAGTGCTTGAGAGAACTACAGAGTTGGTTACATTGAAACATGAACTTGTGGGTGTGCCAATGGCTTCCATAAACATACAGTGGATATCTAGTATATATACAGTGTACGTACCGTGTACATAGGATATACATACAGTGGATATCTAGTATATATACAGTGTACATACAGTGTACATAGGATATACATACAGTGGATATCTAGTATATATATAGTGTACATACAGTGTACTTAGGATATACATACAGTGGATATCTAGTATATATACAGTATATATACAGTGTACATATGATATACATACAGCGGATATCTAGTATATATACAGTGTACATACAGTGTACATAGGATATACATACAGTGGATATCTAGTATATATATAGTGTACATACAGTGTACTTAGGATATACATACAGTGGATATCTAGTATATATACAGTATATATACAGTGTACATATGATATACATACAGCGGATATCTAGTATATATACAGTGTACATACAGTGTACATAGGATATACATACAGTGGATATCTAGTATATATACAGTATACATACAGTGTACATAGGATATACATACAGTGGATATCTAGTATATATACAGTGTACATACAGTGTACATAGGATATACATACAGTGGATATCTAGTATATATATAGTGTACATACAGTGTACATAGGATATACATACAGTGGATATCTAGTATATATACAGTGTACATACAGTGTACATAGGATATACATACAGTGGATATCTAGTATATATACAGTGTACATACAGTGTACATAGGATATACATACAGTGGATATCTAGTATATATACTGTATATATACAGGGCTCAGACAAAGAACGTACAGGAGAAACACAGATGGAGTACAATCTACATCAAATGGACATTAGATGAATCATCTCATCTATAGAACTAGCATTCTTCAATGTCATCCTTTAGTTCTGCTGTCGAAGGGTAGAACGTGGAAGCCCATATCAATATTATTGTTCTTCTGGAAGCCATTGCGGATGTCATGTGTTTTGTTTGGTACATTCAGCCTGGGAACTGTAGGTATCACTGTGTTTACCTGTAGGTACTACTTGTCTGCTGTGGGATGAGAGTTTCTGGGCTTTTGGGTGCTTTTGTAGACCGAGTTTAGGTATTTCAGCTGAACACATCGTTTTCTACACAAAAACAAAACTTAGTTGATAATAATTGTGTTGTTGTACCCCAGACAGTAAAATGGTATGAACTATTTACTTGCAATTTATATTAAACAGGATAGTGACACGTTCAACCTGGGATTAACGGAAGTCACAAACAAATTTATAACAAATTTTTATTATCAATTATTTTGTAACTTTCAAGCGCTTTCGGGTGTAAAGCTTATTTGGTAGTTTTAAAGCATTGCTCTTTAAGTCTATACACAAATATATTCACTAATTGAAGAACAACATTTGGTTAAACCACAATTATATTTCATTAAAGTGGTATGCCAGCACCAACAAACAGAGACTTCAATAAAAATAGAATAAATTTTTATTATTACTACAATCATGTTTATTGTAGCACCAAGAGTTCTTGATGATGATGGGTGAAATGTAATTTGCTAGTATAACGATTCACTGACTTTTATAAATGAGCTCGTCCTGCTCAGTTATTTCATCTCTAAACGTCCGGAAGTCTTTACCTGCATTTTGACACTTATTCCTTTTTGTCAGCCAGCCTTCATTCACCACTTTCTTCAGCATCCAGTATCTTTCGTCATCCGTTACATTGGTGTTTATTTGCAGAAGCCTTTCAACTGAGATGTCTGTAGCCTCCTCAGGCTCACTATCATCGATGTCAGAAAGGAGTGTCTCAATTTTAGACTTCTGTTAATCAGCAGCCGAATTGATCTCTTTTGCAGAGGCCCCCGATACCATATCTGCTACTATATACTCCTTTCCTGGCTTGTATTCCACGTCGAATCCATATCTCTGCAGGGATGATAGCATTTTCTGTAGTCTTAGCGGGGACTTCTCCATCCTTTTTTTGAATACGGATTTCAGTGGTGGGTTGCTCAGAATACCCATAGATCTTTCTTGTCGTATATGTACCGGTCAAACTTGCTGTACACAAATATCACTGCAAGGCATTCAATCTCCAATAGATGATACTTCTCCTCTGTCACGTAAGTGTTCTGGATGCAAAGTTTATCCAGAGTTTGCCTCCTTGAGTTAGTACTGCTACCTGTCCTTTAGTGCTTGCATCACATTATATGACAGCATGTTTGCTTGAGTCTTAGTATCGTAGGAGAGTGTCTTCACTAATGGCCTCCTTCAGGTCATTGTAGGCTTTTCTTTCCTCCTCACCAAACTAAAAATCTTCATTTTCTATCCGCTCCTTAGCGACTTCTCTTAGCTTCTTGGCTAGGGATGAAAGGTGTGGCACAAAGTTAGAGGTATAGTTGGCTGGTCCAATGAATCTCTTGACTTCTGTCGGCTCAGTTGGCTTAGCATATCCTTCAGGCTGTGAACCTTGTCTGGATCTGGCTTGATACCCGCTTTTTTCAATATTTGTTCCATGCAATTGATCTCAGCTAGATGAAGCTTTATTTTTTCTTTGTTGATCTTCACTCCTGGTTTTTTGATTCTTTTTATCAAGTATAGGAGCTTTTCTTCATGATTAGTCCTTGCATCTTTTTCTTCTTCGCCAACCCCATCTATCAAGATGTCGTCTGCAATCACTTCAACTCTCTCTAATCCATCTAGCACCAAATCTAGCCTCCTTTGATATTCTTCACCGCTTGAAGATAAACCTACAGGTGGTGGTTCCAGCAGTATCGCCCCAGTGGAGTCAAAAATGTTGTTACCTTTCAGCAGCTTTTACCAAGTTTCACTTGAAAAATTTCATCGTTCTCACCCAGCAGGGAGACACATTTGGGTTTTGTCAGCTTTGGCACGACCTTTTCCAGAGTGTGCACAGGGTTGTGATTCCAAACGATGGCGTTATTCAGGGTTTTGGGATCGATTCAAAGGCGTATAGTACTGTTGGGTTTCCTCATTTCAACTCGCAAAGATATCCGTCCAGTTGGTTCATTGACTTATAATAGCACTTCTGCTTTCTCGAGTTTTTAGACTTTCTTCATGGCATCCTCTCTCATCATAGCATGGGTTCTTCTTGGTCTATGCTGGATAGAGGGTACTGATTTATCAATCATAGTGTTGTATTATACTGGCATCAGTTCAAATCCCTTGAAGGCACAACCATAGTTCTGTGTTAGCCACTCTCTGGTGACTCTGGGGGCTATCTGTACCGCATGAACGGTGTTGTATATTCTTCTCATACCAATATTCAAGCATGCATCGACTCCTATGAGTGGGTATGGTCGGCTGTTGGTCTTCACTATTTCAAACTTGATTGGTCCAGATAGTTCTTCAAAATTGATAGCTGCTTTTCCAGAGATAGGCATCGGCATTCCATCATAATACGTCACAACCAGTTCACTGGGGTTCAACGTTCGTCTTCGAAGTTTCTCATAGTCACCATATGTCGTCACATTTCGAGCCGCTACAGTATCGAGTTGATAACCCAGCTTGTGTTGTCCGTGAGTCAGCAGTATCAGACAACAGTCTTTTTTCAACTTTGCTCACAGTAGGTTGTTCAATTGAAAGTAGCTCCTCATACATTATGGGGTTGTGTGGTCCACTAGACATCAGTTGGACGTTAGTTTTTGACACATCCGCTTTCTCCCACTCGCAGGCTCTCTCGAAGTAATTTTTCCTCTGACAATATCTGCATATGGCACCATCAGCTGGAGAGTTGTATTGGAATCAGGTTCTCTGGGTCTTCTGTTTGACGGGTGCTCCTTGCGCTCATACAAACTCATCTTATCTACTGTCTCCGAAACTGATGCATCTCGTAACTCATTCATGAGTGAGCCTGCTACAGCACTTTTCCTTGCCATTTTGATAGCTAAATCAAGTTTGAGGGACTCTGCACATGCTTTCAGCGGCAATTTGTCTCTCAAGTTCATATCATCCAGTCCCCGCACCAATGCATGGCAGGTTAATTCATCGGTGTGAGCATCAACTTTACATAATCAAGCTTGGGTTATTTTATTGACCCAGGAAAAGCCATATTCAAAGAAAAAGAACTTCTATACCTCACCATTAGCTACTTTCCGCCACGCATGGTCATAGGACACCGCAAAGTAGCCAATGGTGCGGTATAGAATACTTTTGTAGTTATTTGAATATGACTCTTCAGTAAAACTATTTTTTGTCTACATAATGTGATTGCTTTATGATAAATAGTATACCACTGGGTCAATAAAATAACAGAGAATCTGAATGACATATACTGAAACCTTACGCAATAGGAAAATGCAGATTTACAATGCATTTTCAACCCGTTATCTTTCAAGTCCACAGCTATTTAGGCAGTGCAATGATTGGCTAAGCCTGTGCGGTAAATGGTGTCCATTTGACACCTTTTTCAATTTTGTTTCTAGCATCTTCTGTTGGAAAGTTATTAAAAGATTGGTTATTATGAGTTTTTTACAAGCTAATAGCTATACTAATTATTCTTTATTATTAAATGAAATTACCTCTCAAAGTAAGTAACAATGTATAAAAAATGACTCCAGCTAGCCCAAGTTTGTCAGAGGAGAAACAACTTACAACAAAAAGCTTGAGCTGAAAGATCAGCACACACACATATAGAATAACAAGGAGAGTAAGGGTGAATAACTCAAAAGAAAAAGGCAAAGTGTTGTACACAAACAGAATTGCAAATTGCTGACAAGCTTGGAAACTTTGGAATCCAAGTTAACTTTAGATAAAATTGATGACAGAAAATGCAACTTTCATCCAATAGAAACAGGGTACAAAAACCATATACACGTATAAGGAGCAGCTCAGCTACATTTAAAGGGAGTTCAACTCAAGAGAGCATTAAGTGAGGAGTTTTTATAAGCGCTGGAATTTCAGGAGAGGAAGAGACTGCTGGATTTTCTCAATTGGACTTAAGAGAGCAACAGTAAAGGAGCTACAGTTTTGACGGGATTGGAATGAGAAACAGGAGCTACAGAATTACACATAGAGGAACGGAACACATTAGTGGTAAGCGGATTTTATTTTGACATTAGCTTTAGATAGCTGTAGCGCATAGACACACTAGTTGAATAGTGCCGATAGCAAGCATTAGTTTGTGAAGGAAGTGATAGACATGTGAAACAAATTGATATAGGTATTTGGTACTTCAAAGCTGACAGTTGGATTGATTGTTTTATCTGCTCGCAGTGTATACGGGTGTTTAGATTGTACCTTAAGTTCTCGAAAAAAGTATTGTATTTTTTATTATAGGCAAATAAACTTTTGGATCAAAGGATACGTTTACTTATTTCGGTTTTTTTTGTAAGGCGCGTTTTTGTACATACGGTAGATAGCAACAGGTAGCTCACTCATAGCGATATACACCTATTATATAGAGAAGCTTGAATAGGGTCAAAATCAGCAATTACACGCAGGAGCGAGTTCTTGGGATATATTTTGTAAAACATTGGAAGGCATTAGCGCAATCGACTTTTCTTTTATTGTTTACATTTTTTTATTGTTGTATTGAATAGACATCGTACATACCCCAATTATTGATATACTGTTTGTTTAGATACAGCCTTTACGATCAAGCATTTATTTTCATAAAACAACAGTAACTGACACCAAACTCCTTTACGGTTTGGTGGGGTTGTGGTGACAAATAGCTATATTTTTGGTTTGGCTGGCTATTTGGGGTAAACTCACTTTTTGAACATGGGTTTGCTTGGGCTCAACTATAAATAAAAATATTAATTCAATTACAATTATATCATATTATCACATTTATAAATAAATAATATTGATTTCATCTTTGAATATTTGCATTGAACAAACTATAAATAGTAAAGCAATCAGAAAACCATAAAAAAGATTTTATTTATTTATCAGTTTAAACTTGTCAACATATTAACTTCACCAATATTATTGATATTGACTAGTCAGTCAGACAGGTTGTTTTGACAACCAAAAATTAATATTAGAGGACAACCAAAGGGAATATTTTACTTTAGTTTTCAGTTTAATTTTTGTTTACAAATTAATCTTATTGGTGTTATTGATACTGGGGAGTCAGTCAGACAAGTTACTTTGACAACCATCTGCAGCGGACTGTGTGTAGCGCTGATAGAAACGTCACAGCTATTCCTTGTTTACGAATTGTTTTGTTTATATTTATATTTTCAGGAGGGTAGGGACAGGCCACATACTCGTAACCTATTAGTCTCAGTCTCGGACTGTTACAAACGGCTATTGAGTGCGTGTAACAAATTGGAAATACAGTCCTCTGGCTTACGATCTCATCAGTTAGCAGTTTGACTTATTACTGTTTACCAAATTTTATTATTATTTAGTTTTTTATTAATTCTCGTTTCATCATATTTATTGATTTTACCCAATCTACCCTCTGACAGTTTAACCGTTGTATGCTGCGCAGCTCTATTACCAGAGAACGACCGTAATTGGCAGAAGACAACTCCCGGTTTATGACGTACAGGAAGAACAACAAAGGTGACGAACATTGCTCTTTGTGATGAGCTATCCAATATCTTAAATAATCAGGCTATTGTTACACCTATTTATGTTGTCGTGCATTAGCCACCCTTCTCTCATATATAATACGAAGGCTATTTTATGCAGACACAGGATGTTATGCAATCTTTCATTGAAATACTGGCTGCTGCTGCCTCACAACTCAGAGGAGTTGGAGGAGCACAGGCAGAAGTAACGAAGAATACAAGCTATACTACTCTCACACACTCTCTTTCTCTCTTATTGCTTACATGAAGACATCAATACCTACTGCAACAATAAGAGTCTTGCAAAAGATTACAAGCCTGCAAAGCACGCAGTCCAGCACTTAATCCAGCAAGAAGTCCAGCACCCACCCAGCACAAAGTCCAGCTATGCCTGGCTAATAAACTGAAGCCTGCATGCAGTCTATTCTGGTACCTGGGGGAGGTGCAGGTGCCTGCTACCTAGTGAACTGCACATCACTACAAAATCCTGCACAATAAACAATAATAAAAAACAACAAAAAATAGCAGTCATTATTATTTTTTATTAATAATAATAATTAAGAAAGGATTAAAAAAACTTTTGAAGGTGCTGATGATGATGATGACCGTGATGGTCACGATTCATGTCGTTGTTGTACAACAACAGTTGACTACACAAAAGTCAAGTGGAATAATAATAATTAACTAATAAATTATAATATATATAACTACTATATAATAATATATATATCAATTTGATCAATCAAATTTTAATAATAATAATAAATAAATAATAATAATAATGAAAGATTTCAATTGATTTCCCAAACAAGAGTTTTCATTTGTAGTTATGACTATTAATAAATAAGTTTACACCATAAACAATTTCAGCCATCATAATCATCATCAATATATGATCATTCATTCAAAGTCATAATCAAACAATGCTGATTGGCATAATAAAATTCTTTTAGTCACCAACAATTATTATTTTCTGGTCGAAACTGCAACTATTAGGACCTTGACCTCAAAAATATTGCCTGGCTTCAATAACCAGTTAGGAAATCCAGGTATTGATTAGCTAATCAGTTTTGTGAATTCATTCAGTCAGCGAATGAAAACATTCTGTCACCTTTTGTCTGCACAACTTTGCTTGCTGCCGGTCACTCAGGCTATAGGCAGTGTGGTTTGTGGTGAAAGATATTTTCAAACGTTTTCAACAAAATGGCGGGTAAACTTAAATAAGTTTTGAGTTGTCTCATTTTCACCATTATGTTGACCAGCTTTTGTTCATAACCAACGATTAATCGCTGGTTTATAAAAGTTATTAGTGAAGTTGAATTATTCATCAAGCTGTGAATAAACAAAACTTGGTGGAAGTCGCAATGGCAGGGTTGGTAGTGGTGAATCATGAAGGTGTAATATTGTATACCAATATTCATTTTTTATTAGTTATCTGTCACTGCAACATAATAATTACCACTGATCCAGACAATGGCTACTTTTATGGAAGTAGACAACTCCTCAAATGAGCATAAAGATGATGTTATGAAACACATGCACTGAGTGTTGTTAGAATGGATGTCAACATAATTACTTTCAGCTGGTTGCAAACATTTCTTTCAGGTTTGTTGACTTTTGTTTTAAGAACTGTCTATTTTAGTTGAAGGTTTCTCAGTGCTTATTTCTTGCCCTTTCTAAGCATTGATTTCCAATAAAATTAGTGACCTTAACTAACAGCATCACGTATCAACTTTTTTAATACAGCAATTAATTGCACCATATTTCTCCAATTCATATAAAGTGAATGAGGAAGTAAAAACATACAGATAACTATGGAAGATTAGCGATCAGTAAAAATAAATTTTAAAAAGAAATGTTTATGTTCAGATTGCACAAATGTATAGAATGCATAAACTGGTCATAATCTGTTACCATTAGTTCTCTTCCCCCTTCACCTCTCTCACTTCTTGCATGGCACTGTGTATTTATAGGTTTTTTTAGTGTTTCATTTTTATAAAATAATATAATTACCGTTTTTGAAAGATATGCACACACGCTCATGTTTCTCATTGAAGAAATAACTTTCTAGCGTTGAAATGATTGATAAGTTTGTTACACAAATTGTTTTATTTCACACAAGTATGAAGAGTGCATCAACAATTAATTGCAAAGTTTCGTGTAGACAAATAACTTCTGAGAACATTTTCATAGTTATCACTCATGAGGAGCTCCAACTTTCGAATAATTTACTTGTAAGCTTATTGGCGGTCTTCCAAAGTCAGCGTAAGTAAAAGTGTGAAGAAGGTTGTTTTTAGGTTTTGCTTCACCCAAAAATACTCTGAATTGATTTAAATACTATTCATGGGTGACAGAACCATTATCCTCTAAGTAAACTTTTCTGTGTTTTATTAAAAATTCATGATTATTGTAAAACGTTGTAACAAACATATGTAGAATACTGCAAGAAACATCCACAATCAGTTCAATTTTTTATGTATATTACATGACAAACACTCACTGTTCTTGAGTGAAAACTTTAGCAAATGCAGAAGTAGGAGAACAATACAACAGCTTATTGTCTATTACATCCCAGGCACATACTTCTAACTTGATTGATTTAAGGATTGATAGAAAAAGAAATAATTTATTGGTTGCTAGAGCTTTAGTAGGCACTCCAATCAGTAAATGGGCTTTGCTCAAATATTGCTAAAAACAACATTGCTTTGGTCAGGGTTACTCAGCACTGTTAACCTCCATTCATGTTTTTTTTTTAATTAAACAGATTACTGGAAACTGGTTTCTACAATGAGGCAAAGAACTAAGATATGGCCAGTCGATGTGCAGCCCGAGGATTGGCTTTACTCTAGTCCCAAATAAATTGTGGTAACAAGTTGAAACATTTATAATTGAGAAGAGGAACAGCAGGACAGCAATTGAGCAGACAACTGGTTCTGCCGATGTGAACTTTACCCAGTAGTGTAATAGGATTGGATATATAACCGCTATGTTGATGATTATTGTGATGATGGGTTACATTAGAATATTAAGATCTGAGATTATCCTTTTATGTAAGCTTCATGCAATTTAAAAGACTGTCTGTTCAAGTAAAAATGCTCCAACCAACCGAACACAAGAAACTTACTGCCTTTTCTTATTGAATAGCAAAACAATTAAACAATTTAAATTCGGTTGTGACATTAAGAGTTATCTCTCTTTGAACTTTCTACATCCAACCGGAAGTTACCATTGTTCGTAGTATAAAATATAGTTACTTCATGCAGACTCGTGACAGTTTTTCCCTGATAGCTTCCATGCTGTCAATTGTATACTATAATGACATGTCCCTAAAAACACTTTAGACTATTTTTAAAGACAGCAGCATCAAATCTACCTGCAGCAACAAAGATTTATATTTTTTACAGTTTTTTTCAATTATTATTTATTACAGTTGTTATCCACGGAACTCCGGGGATTGCCAAAAAAATAACACAGATGATGCGTCCTGTAATGAAAACTATTCGTAGCAATATCCGGTTGCTTGCAAAAAGTTCAATATCACAAACCCAATTCATTGAAACTGAGCGAAAAAGCTAGGTTATTACTAACACATTAGTAACGGGCATCGTCTTCCTTCTCTTTTTCGGCAAGCCTCTGATGTCCGTGTTATCATTATTCTAACTATTTTTTTATATAGTTATTAGTGAAATCTTTTTTTAATCATTATAATCATCATTTATAATTATGATTCTACTGTTTATGATTGCTATTGTAATTGTTAAGGTTATTATTGAATTGTTAATAGATAATAATAATTATTATAAAAGATGCTTCTTATAATTTTATAGTAATAAATAATAAATATAGTAGTAACAACTTATTATTATTATTATATTAATATTTATAATTATTATATTAATAAATCAATTATGATAAAAAAATGAATAATTGATTTTATTATTATAAAAAATTGTCACCACATTAATTAAATTCTTATTGTCATTTATAATAATAGTTTCATAGAGGTGTAGATAGATGCTAATGATTAATTACTTGTATTATTATTATTTCCCGCACAGATACCAGACAATCCATTTACACATAAACGTTGCGTTAAATAAGTTAATTATCGTTGGTGTCTCATCGTATTTATTAACTACTGTACCAACGATCGTATATAATCGCTGACCGCATCGTGGTTATTCAATGATTATTACGCTCTATAGCTACGCTTGTGTGATTAAAAACTTATGTACGTGTAATCTGCTATAGCCCTGTGAGCTCCGTGGCTTGTTCAATTATATCAATCACATTGCAATAGCCTGTTTATTCTAGTTTAACATCTCAACTCCGTATTTCTGCATTGTATTCTATATAAAATTTTCGGCATTTTCCGGTTGGACTTACACCAGCGCCCCCTATAAGGGGGGATAACCCCAGTCACAACCCCATTATCTGGTTTTGGCTGTAAGTTACAAATTATCTGTATATGGTTTGAAGTATGATGCATCTAGTTAGATTGATATAAAATCATAGGCTACTATATAGGTAATGGATGAAGTTATGTTTACCTGCATTATCTATGTACGATAGAATTATTTTTACTCAGCTATTTGTGTTTGTGATTATCTCAAGATGACCGGGTTAATATAAGTATAGGTTGATTTGTCTGAGTCCATTTATTTATATATTAATATAAAGTTGGAATCATTCGAATAGAAGGAAACGTGTAAAGTTGAATTATCAGCACTCAGTCTACAAGCGTGGAAATCTAAATCTAGGTAAATGCATAAAGTTGAAATCATTTCATACTATTTACAATCATGAAGTTGAAATGATCCGAGTTTATCCATATTTTTGTGCAATTGCTGATTTTGTGGAGTTTTTAAATCGTCTGAATCTAGCCACATTTGTATTCATTCAGGATGATAAATGGAAGTTGTCTGCACCTATTTAGATGACATGTCAATTTATCGGAATGTAGATATCTGAAGTTGAAATCATTTGAATCTATATGCATTAGGCATTTACCTGAATGCTTCCCAGTCTTTAGGAAACTGTTGTTTCAGAATTATCTGCAATTAGCTTCATTAGCTCAATTTAAAATCAAAACCTTTTTGCACTCAAAAGCTACCCGGGTACTTATTCCCGAAATTGAGTACTCAGTATAGAGTTGTTTTCTCTTGGATAAAATATCAGTTTTCTATTGGCTATTTTGCTCACTTCTGATTGGCGAAAACTGTCACTTGAGAATAGACAGCACCATTAATCGCGGGTACGGCAATGAGAGCACAACTCCTATTTACTATTGGTTGTTTTTCACTAATGGTAACTACAACAGGCAATAATATCTAATAAAGACCAACATCATTGTCACCCACCACACTATCCTATCAGTGACTAAATGTCACCAATTTCATTAGCAGCCACCAATGGTTAAATGTCCTTTTGGCAGTCTGGTTTCGTTTTTCATCCAACAGAACTTCAAAGTTGGAAACTGAAGTGTTTTTGTACTCATATTTGATGGGTTAAATCGAGGAGCATTTCTAATCCAGGTTTTAATGTTCATCAGTAGGAAGCTCAGTTGGCTTGCAGGTATTTCTACTACTGCTGAAACTAAGTAGCACCGGTCAGTTGCCTGAGTGGATATGCACTTACCTGGATGCTGTTTTCCAAGGAATTATAATGCAATTACTGATTTTTGCCAATGCAATAATCGACAAAATAAGCGGAAATAGCTTTCAAGGTGTAAGAAAGTTATACAAAAGTAGCAGTCGCCCACTTTGTGCTAGCCTTTCCTCCCAACAAATCATATCAACAATACTGATGCACCATCTCCTTCAATGTATTGGCTTTACATTGAAAAGGTAAACTCTGGATAAAAAATGTTCTCATTTTCGTAGGTTTTTTGGCTTCTTTTATGATCGATGACGATGCGGAAATAGGTGAATTAATGAAACATCATTATGGTATAACTAAGCAACACCATAATAACACAAATTGTTTCATTGTATTACTTTCTCAGACTTCTGCAATTGTTTTTTTTATGATTCCTTTTCTGTAGAAATTATTTCAATCATCTAATGTATATATTTTCTTCTGTTACCTCCCCAGTGCGCAATGTTCTTTTAATGTACAGCTATCGTTGATCTTTGTTTGTGTCTGTGGTTGTAGAAAATGTTGCATGCACTCTCCACATTAAAGAGATGTCATTCACAGTATCGCAGCAAATGCTGACCGTTGAGGTCACACTTGTTACGAAATCACATCAGACATTAGTTTGATAGCTTATCAGAGAAAATGGAGCGAGAGTCTCAATCTAATAGCCTATAAACCATCAAGGGCACCTGCAGGTTTACTCACGCAGTTGGTTGTTTTCATCAGACCAACAACGATGCTGAGATGGATAGATAAAACAGCCTTCTATGAATATATTACTATACAGTGTATTACACAACATAGCAAACAAGGTATGTGTATGAAGGTGCAACGATACCAATATACCTGGTAGGTAGTGTATGATACAAGGATAGATATATGTAGAGATAGAAATATTTTACAACTGTTAGAGAAACCAATTTATATGATAGTAAAACTACAGCAGTGCAACAAAACACAGTCTACAGTAGAGTGATGATATATGGGATCTGTAGGTCATCACCCAGAGTTGATCACAAAACAGAAATGTTATAATTACTGAGCTTGGAACAAACTAGTAGCCCATTATTGGTAGCAGAAATAGTTAGCTTTGGATCCAATGAATAAAGGAAAATAACTCAAATTATAATGGAGCTATTGTATAGCCTAAGATTCAATGACAGCAGGTCATAGTTCACCACATTCGTGATCATATTCGTGTGTGCTGGACCCCTCCTGGGGCTTCACATACACTCCTTCCGTTGTTATCCAGTAGTTAAAATCATTTGGATTAGGATAAGCTGAGATCTCACTCTGACCATGGATGGGACGACCGAAGGTATCACCCCTCACATGAAGATAACTATAAAATACAGGCCAACTTCATGCATTTTGTAAGTTGTCTCCCCAAGAAAGTAATACAACTCCTATATGCTAGTTTCTTACAACAAAATATTGAGCACATTTACCAAATGGACTATACATGCAGACTATATGTACTCTATACAGTGTGTTTTGCTTTTAAGCCTACAAAAACTTTCATATCTTGTTTTTTTAATAATCATTTGAAGATTTTCTAAAATGAAAATTTCAAAGTAATAAAATCAGCCCATTTTAAACCCGCTAGCTGCTGCATGGCTCCAGAGAGAAACAGTTTTAAATGCTACATCTTTGAGCATACGTTCTGGCCCTCTCCCTCCCAATGTTGTAGGTCTCTGCCACAAAAGCTTTCCCTGACACATCAAGTTGTGGAGCCATTCAAGTTATATTTGAAACGATAACAAGTATTTGTTTTGCATCGCAGTAAAAGCAACTTCACACCAAAAATCAACTATTTTATGAACATTTTTGGAGGGGACAAAAATGTCGGCTAGAATACAAGACTGTCAAAAAAAGAAGTTGACTTGAAACTGCCTCGCATAATGACACGAATTTCTTTGACATTGCCAGTTTTATGTGGCGAGAGAACAATCTACACAGCTACATTTCTCCATCACCTCAGGTATGTTACAATGACATCCAGCTACAAAGAACTGCAGAGAGCAACTCTACACACAGTACTGTGAGACTAAACATCCACTCACCTTCCTGTGACAGTGCGCTTCAATCTAACCTTGGTATCTCTTTCCCAGTACATATCGCTGCACACAACATTCCAATTGTCTCCTGAAAGCAATCATTGAGGATAAATAATGTACTAGTTTATCAACACTTAAAGCTGCTGTGCCACGGGCTTTGATTAAATCCAATCTATGATATTTAGGGGATTTGTATGAAAGAAACTGTTGTGGAGTTGTGCTCTCCTCAGCACCACACACAGTACAAGTGCAATAGATGCTGACTCGCAGAAAATTATGTTTTCTGCGTGTAACAACTTATATACGGCATCAACCAATGCAGAGTGACAAAATTTTTGTTTGCATAAAAAGTGAGTTTTCTCTTAAGAACAGTCATCATACTCATCGGCGTTTAAAAATGTAAAACAGGACTGCAACAGCTTTTATATTTTTGAAGAGGTTTAGCCGAGTCGGCAATTTTATTTGCTGCTGAAAAATCTGCCATCAGCTATTCTTTCAAAAACTCTGACTGCAAAAGTAAACAATTACAGAAAGAAGGTAAACTATCAGAAATAACAGTTGACTCTTGGTTATTATTCGTAATTTGGTGTTGACCATATAGCGCTCTTGAATATATGTAGTGAAGACAACTCCAGAATTTTAGTTGTATAGCATATTATTGACAAGCCTTTTTCAATCAAACAATACAAAAGAAACAATGCATCATCGGCCATGACCTCACCAAATGTTCTCACTTCATAGTTACAGAGAGAGGAGAGTTCAAATGGTGGCTATGAACATTCCTTCTAGTTTGCAGATGCATCAAACGGAACATTTGGCCACACTTAATGCGGTTCCTACAAACAAGACAGTAGGACATTAGCAGAAGTATTAGCTTACAAACAAAGATACAACCAATGTACCAGACATACTGGTTAGATGAAGAGAGAAATGTGTAAACCTACCCACGTGGACACTCCACTCCTTGCTCTCCCTTCACCGGCCAGTAGCTATATTTGTTATCAGTGGAAGGGACACCAGTTACAGACTAAAATGCACATAATATCAAATTAATCGATAAAAAGAAAATGAATGCAATAAATCATAGTACAAAAAGACATTTAAAAGCATTAGATATAAAGTCTTTGCACTCGATGATGTTTATAGACAACAACAACTGCTTACCTGTTGCTCGCTACCTGAGTCATACTTAACATTGTGTAAATGCAAACGAACGTCTCTCCGTAAATTGACCGACTTCAGCACTGGGCCACATGTTACATATTCTAGTTCTGAGGCTATAACAAGCAGATGATGAAGCTCTGGTGATGAACAGTTTCTATCGCAATACCTGAATACTGCAAAAAACTGTCAGGAAATTTCAACTCACACAATACGAAACAACCCTGCCACCTTGCCAATGAAACTCACGTAAATGAAACCATTATGTTAATTATTAGTCTTTGCAATAGAATGCAATCTACTCATATAACAAGGACACTAAAAAGGCTCTTTTTAAACTTTCAAGCAAAATGTTACTGCTTTCCATGGTCAGTAAAGTTCAAGTAATTGTGAAGTTTATGTAGCACCAATTATTTTGTGATGGAGTAAAAATTACTTCAAGTACTGATAAGTGAAGCAAGCGGGAAGAAGGAGAGAGACAGAAAATAAAACAATTTGCTGCAGGTGGACGCTAGGTAGTGACAACAAGAATAAGTTAATACCATTACTATTAGGTAATTTGGTTTGTGGGTCATTAGTTACTTGTAAGTAAATGTAACATAACCACAGTGAGCCATGTATGATTGGTAACAAACAGGAATTGTATTAAAAATAACTAAAAAAAAATTTTCAATAATAATATATATAATACTGAAAGTGTGGACACTTCGTTCGCATTTCATTTTGGCGCTCTCTCAATAAATGTCAAAAATGTCTTGAAAAACCTAGTGAATTACTTACCTTGTGCCAATTTTCTAAGAGAGGACACTTTCAGCTTACTTTTGGTGCATAATAATTTGCACTCTGGTTTATTTTTGTTATTATTTTGTGATGAAGTTTTGAATTTTATGCCCAATTTTTTAGCTGGAGGCGAATGGCTCCTACCGGATACAATGGCCGCCTAAAATACTCAGCTGCTATTGGCCTAACGGGAGTTTTCGCAATGCTGGTTGGTTGCAAGTCAATGCCACAAATCTTAAACGGTATTGCCATTGTTCACGGGCGCTCGTATAAATCCCACGAAATTATTCCGTGATAAATCCACTGTAATAAAAACAAGAACAATTTGAGTAGCTGTGGAGCTGTAATAAGGTGACCAATGAAAAGTTAGTGCCTAAACTGTTAAAATTATAATGGATTTATACGAGCGCCAAAATGAAATGCGAACGAAGTGTCCACACTTTCAGTATTATATATATTATTATTGTAAATTTTTTTCAACTATTTTTAATGCAATTCCTGTTTGTTACCACCATACATGGCTCACTGTGAACATAACAACGAGTCAACTTGAACTTAGCAGTGGCAAGTATCTACTGCAGCAGTGTTGGCAGTGACAATAACTTATATTACAGTTACTATAAACAAACAGTAAGTAATAAATAAACAAAATAATATATATAAACAAACTGTAAAAACTAAAATAAATAAAGAGTAATAATAAACCATCCGTGATGATGATGATGATAAAAGATGGCGATGGCATAACAACCGTTAATTAATCATTATAACTTATTATTTATTATTACTAATAATTGAGAAAAGATTAAAAAACAAACTTTTAAGGATGCTGATGACCGTGATGGTCATGATTCATGTCGTTGTTGTACTGTACAGGAATTTGTGGTGGTGTGGTAGCTGGTCACCTGTACAGCGGCTCACAGTAGTTAGCGAATAACAGGCAGTGCAGCGTCCGACTCCAACTAGCCCAAGGTCAGCAGTCTAAACCGGTCGAGTAAGATTTGCAGCGTTGTACGCCCGTAAGCTATACACAGTGAGGAGTTGTCACAACTACCTCACTTTCCACTGATTTCTTATTCGACAGAATAGATGCGTCGGGTTGCACTAATAGGTTGAACAATCGTTCCAGTATCACACGCCCATAGGTCGTATGCAGTGTATGTCGATTCGACTGAGCACTTTCTACTGACTATTGTTCTTGCCACTAGTCAACTTGTCCAACAGGCAATTTGTCTATTTAATTATCTGTACAATTAGTAGCGTACTTGTGTCTTTGTTTGCCAGTGCAATCTGTATGTGAAGTGATTTGCTTGCTTGTAATTATCTAGCTATCAGTGCTTTGCATATGTGCGCTTATGCAGAAAGATCCAATCAAGCAGTGAGAGTGTCAGGCTTACTCTCATTTTATTGACAAGTTACACAGATATTTATACAATGAAAATTACATAACATAAGATGATGGACAGCACGGAAACAAAACCAGGCCACGCCTGTACAGTTGATTGGTTATTAATGAGCCAATAGAACATATCTAAATAGAACAGGGGGCTGTCTTCAATGCATGGTTGATTGCACAAGCACATGTACAAAATAGGCATAAATACTAACTATAGTGTAATAAGTAAATAATTATTATAATAAATGTAGTAGAGTTCGGCTATAGATAGTTAGTTATAAGTCGACCTGCTGCTGAGTCGATCTGGTACACTCCCTAAAAGTACAACAACAGTTGACTACAAAAAATTGAAATAATAATAATAATTAGTTAACAATAAAATAATTAATCGTAATAAAATTAAATAATAATAAATAATAATAAAAGAAGATTTCAATTGATTTCACAAACAACAAAAGTTCTCATCTGTATTTTATTACTATTAATAAATAAGTTTACACCATAATCTATTTCAGCCATCATAATTATCAGCATTATGGGATCATTCATTCAAATTCATAATCAATCGTTGCTGATAGGCATAAATTCTTTTAGTCACAAACAATTACTTTCTGGTCGAAACTGCAACCATTAGGACCTTGACCTCAAAAATATTGCCAGGCTTCAATAACCAGGGGCCGGGGTCCAGGGTCCGATCAGCTAATCAGATTTGTGAATTCGTTCAGTCAGCGAATGAAAACAGTCAGTTACCTTTTGGCTGCACAACTTTGCTGGCTGCTGGTCACTCAGGCTATAGGCAGTGAGGTTTGTAGTAAAAATTACTTTGTAAGCAAGGGTGTGTATCGAGATAATTGCTTTCAGCCCACTAATCCCTTATTATGGACAATAGACACATCATACCAGCTACTACAAATTATTATCTTTAATTTTAACAACAATCAGATCAAGGCCTGCCAACCTTGAGCTTAAAACTTTAGGGAGTGTCAGCAACAAAAGACAAAATAATAATAATAATGTGCAGGATTTCACTGTGGGGGTGTGAGTTGGTAGCTCGGCCTACCTGCACAACCTCCCGAACTGTGATGGCAAACTGTGTCTATCGCTTCAGCAATACAACCCGCCCACAGGTCGACTAGTATCCTTGGGAGTGGTGCATTACCATCCTAGTTTACTATCTAGCTGTCGGTTGCGTTAGCTATTCTAGTGCAAGGCAGAGGCCGAACTTTGAAGGGCGAACTAGTCAAGCTAGGTTCGGCCAGCAGAGGTTCGGCTGATCTGTTTCAGTGCAAGGCAGAGGCCGAACTTTGAAGGCGAACTAGTCAAAGCTAGGTTCGGCCAGCAGAGGTTCAGGCTGATCTGCTTATTTATTACTACTCGAGTAATAGAGCATTCGTTGTACGTGCATGTACTTAGCGCAGTGAAGTTATTGTTAGAGAACAAAGAAACTTCTGAGAGTGTGCAAGCTGACTCTCACTTTATTAACCATGACATCAGTATTTATAAGAACAGTTATGTAATACAAAATTGACAGACAAAGGAAGCCACACCTAGCACAGCCAATTGGCTAGAGTGTGCCAATACAAATACAGTAGGTGTGACTAGAATAATTGCATGAGTGATTGGCTAGAATGGGCTTAATGGCAAACAGTGGGTGTAGCTAGGATAAATGCATGAGTGATTAGCACATGGTAAACATATACGATTGAATGGTAAGGTAAGAATATATAAATGTACATAGAGTTATTGTCTTTAGAATGCAAACATAGAACTGTATAATGTAGTCGGCTTAGACTGTACGTAGAATTGTAACTTAGTGTGTAGTGCAATGTAAGATGGCGCCGGTCCTTCACAATAAGTTAAGTAGTATTATTAATCACTCAATCAATAATAATAATCACTTCAGTGAGTGAGTAATGATAATTTAATAATGATAAAAAATATTAATAATAGTAATAATGTAGTACTGTAGAGGATCGGCGCCATCTTGAACACTATGTTAGTAAGTTCTATCAGAACCGTTCTATGCAAACACTCACTTAGCCTATGTTATATCGATCGGACAATTCTATGGGACAATCAGTAACTACATCATTATTTCCAGGGGTGGGAGAAAATGACTTTAAAGTCAAGTCAAGTCAAGTCATGAACTTTGTGAGTCGAGTCAAGTCAAGTCGCAGCCATTCTGAGGTTCAG
Organism: Cryptosula pallasiana; assembly: GCA_945261195.1. Classification (NCBI taxonomy): domain Eukaryota; kingdom Metazoa; phylum Bryozoa; class Gymnolaemata; order Cheilostomatida; family Cryptosulidae; genus Cryptosula; species Cryptosula pallasiana. The sequence goes on along the minus strand of OX183134.1, from coordinate 5,678,358 downwards.
CTGAGTCAAGTCAAGTAAAGTCACAAACATTGTTGAGTCGAGTCGAGTTGAGTAATGAAAAATTTTAAGTCAAGTCAAGTCTGACTCAAATGACTTACAAGTCAAATATCAAGTCACTTGAATATCTCAGAGTCTATTGGTCGTATAGCATTATCAAAGACATCATCGTGATCGGCAGATTTCAGAGGGGGTAATTTAGATGTCCAATAGATGACTAATACAATACTTTCACAGAAATCAGACGATTTTTATTGAAAGATTTCCCTAACAGCAACAGATGACAAAAATATTGGCAATGATAAATCAGTAGTTCAGAACAATAGTCTGGCAGTATAGCATTTGTACTTATGGAAAGCCAGAACCAGTAGAATGTTGCAGCCAATAAAATATTCTGTTCACAGTTCAAGCAGTAGACACTTCACAGTGAGTTAAATGGTTTAACCCTATTCCTTGCATGGCAGTTGTTTTTCCTCCTACCCTACTTGAAAAAAAGGTCACCGTTTTATTTTAGTAACTTAATTTTGTAAAATTACTTGTTCTTTTTCATTTTCTGTCAAAAAAATCTCTGCAGTAAAGTTGTGCAATAAATTTTGCAACACATGTTTAATAAAGTCAAGAAACATTAGGAATTTTACAAGTTGCAATCAACTTTTTGTTCCAGCAGGGAATTTGACCTACATGCAGTTGACGAGAAGGCGCATTAAAAACACCAGCCCTACTGAAAAAAAAGTCTTCCCCATTTCACAAACTTTCGTAATCAGAGTGCACTAATTATTTTTAGTACATTTCTAGTTGACAAAACAAACAGTATTCTGCATATGCACCTTCTTCTTGTCTTCTTATATTTTTAAACGGTAGAAAATCATCAATTATTCTATCTTTTTTTCTGGTAGAAAACATTTGAATGGAAGGCCTAATGTAATTTTCTGATCACCATACTCCAGCAAGCAGGCTAACTATTAGGCTAACTATTAGCTGGGTTGTGCACTAAATAACACCTCTGGTTCCGATAACCAAACAGGAAATACAAACAGCAATGACACACGGGTATTCTGTTAATTTAGAAAATTGTGGTAGGAGCAGACAACTCTGCGAGATTGACTCCAAATGACTTGATGATGACTGTAATAAAGTCATCTGTATTATGAAGTCGAGTCAAGTCAAGTCATGAAACTTTTCGAGTCAAGTCGAGTCGAGTCAGATGAGGATTCAAGTCAGAGTCAAGTCAAGTCACTGCTCAACTAAGTCAAGTCAAGTTATGACCTATGACTTGACTTGACTCTAAGATGACTTGACTTAGTCCGACTTATTCCCACCTCTTATTATTTCTATTGTTTACACTTTAGAGCCAGTAACTCTATGCACATTTTATCATTATTATTTTTAACCATACAATCTTATATGTGCACCATGTGAGCTCAACCATGCATGTACTCTAGAGCCACCCCTTTTTCCTTATTGGCACACGCTAGCCAATTGCTGTGCTAGGTGTGGCTACCTTTTGTATTATCACTTATCAGTTCAATCAGTTATGTAATCATGTACATAAATATGGATGTTGTGTATCAATAAATCAGAGTCAGCTTGCACACTCTCAGAAGTTTCTTTGTTCTAACAAATAACTTCACTGCGCACCATTACTCGAGTAGTAATATACAGGCAGATCAGTCTGAACCTCTGCTGGCCGAACTTAGCTTTGTCTACCTTCGCCTTCAATGTTCGACCTCTGCACAGCATTACAATAAGACAGCCGAACCTCTGCTGGCCGAACTTAGCTTTGTCTAACTTCGCCTTCAATGTTCGACCTCTGCACAGCACTGCAATAAGACAGCCGAACCTCTGCTGGCCGAACCTAGTTTTACTAGTTCGCCCTTCAAAGTTCGAACTCAATACTTACAGAGATAACAGCTAACGCAACCGGCAGCTCACTAGTTACTGAGATGGTCGATCACCATTCTCCAGTATACTAAGTCGACCTGTGGAAGGGTTGTATCGCTAGCACACCAGACACAGTTGCCATTACAGTTCGGGAGGTTGTGCAGGTAGGCCGAGCTACCACCTCACACCCCCACAGTGAAATCCTGCACATTGGTGGCAGCAGTGGGATTGACAGACACCCACAAACAGCACCTCCCAGAGGAAGAATGGCGACCAGGAGAAGAGCACTGAGTACTGACAGGGATCCCTCCAGCCTGCAGATGATGGGGACGCTCACCGATATCCTAGACCGCATGACAGTAGCCACATCTAGAGACAAGTTCAGAGTACCACAGTACGATGGTACAGGGGATGTGGACTACTTTCTGCAACGGTTTCAGGAGGTGACCAGAGCAAACCATTGGCCGGTAGAAGAAGCAGTGATCCACCTACGCCAAGCCTTGACAGGCAAGGCTGAACAGTGCGGTCGAGGTGAGACCACTGAGGAAGTGGCACGGACGCTACGGGCGACCTTTGGTATGACTCGTTCGGAAGCCCAAGCAAAGCTGCTAAGCTACCGACGAAACCCCAGAGAAAGCCTCAGAGACCATGCCCTCACGGTCGAGCACCTCGTTACGGCAGCCCACAGCACCCTGCCACGACAGAATAGGGACGAGCTGATAATGCAGACGTTCCACAGCACTCTAGGGCACACGTACCTACAACGCCACTTGTTGGCGGTACGCCCTCAGAATCTGGAGGAGGCAATCTTAGCAGGAAATGAGTTCCTGCAGGTGCCTCACCAACCAGTAGGAGGACCTCACATCAGGACGGTAGAGACCGACCCCCTGGAAGAGGAGAGGACTCCACAGAGAGAGACGGCTCGACACCAAGAGATACAGGACCCCTTGGCACAACTGCTTAAGACCGTAGAAGGGTTGAGCAAAGAAATTGCCAGCCAAAAGACGGAAAAGAAGCCTGAGCCACCCAGGAAATGTTGGGGATGCCAACAAGTAGGCCATACCCGGAAGGCGTGTAAGCCCGTCCCTTGGCCTAGCCGCCAGGGAAACGACTACCGCCCGCAGCAGTAGGGAGACCCGCTGGCTGCACACGGGCAACGACAACGCAGAAGGAAAGGGCACAGGCGCCCTCCAGTGGACCGGCAACAGTGCGTCGAGCAACTCCTCCCCTGGACCTCCTGACTAGTCCCCCTATCGCCCTACACAACCGTTTTGCCAGCCTGTCGGCACTCGACAGCTCAGTGGCGGAAGAAACGGACGGCGACGGGACTCCAGAGCAGCAGGAACCAAGGCCCAGGAGGAAGGACAGGCAGACCCAAACGCCCCCACGGAAGAAAGAAGAATTCATTCCAAAGCCTGTGACACTCCAGAGCAACCAGATCGAGCGACCATATCGCTCGAGTTGCTACCTACCTGGAAGGGTAGAAGGAGAAGCGGTAACACACCTCATAGACACAGGCTGCAACACTAACCTGTTGTCCAAGCGAGTCTTTGATCGTTTACCGAACCACGTACAGCGCAACCTGCAGCACTACGATTCCCATGGGATCATGGCCGACGGTACTAGACTTCCGTTCTACGGCTTGCTCTCACTGAAGGGAAGGATACGGCACGTCAAGTTTGAAGAGACCTTTGTGGTCAGTCAGGTCAACGAAGACGTTATCCTAGGAATGCCCTTCTTGACAAGCCAAGGATGCCAGATGGGATTCGACCGTCCAGTGCTGGTGATACAAGGAAAGGAGCTGGCCTGTACCGACCGCCACGGGAGAAATCTCGTGTCCAAGGTACAAGTCCGACAGGACACCCAGCTTCCACCACAGACAGAAGTGACTATTCCATGTCACTTGAGCTCCAGGGATACGTTCCCTCAGGGAGTGATTGAAAGCATCCAGGGTGGGATACCCATCGCCACCAGCGTCAACAGGCCTGACGCTCAGGGACACGTGCTGGTTAGATGTCTGAACCCGACGCAGGACACCCTAAGGCTACTCGCAGGAGAGGTTATTGGTACCTTTACGGGAGTGGAAGAGGGTGGCGTCCAAGAGCTGACAAAACCAGGCGGACAACAGAGGAGCAAGACGGGAGGAAGAGAGTTACCCCCCCATCTGCACGACCTCTTCCAGCAAGCAAAGAGAGGGTGCCAGGGCCCATGGCAGGAGCAGCAAGTGAAGGAGCTGCTGATCGAATACCAGACGGTATTCAGTAGCCATAGCGGAGACCTGGGCCGAACAGCCCTAGCAGAGCATTCAATCCCCACAGTGGAAGGGGCCCGACCTATTCGATGCCCACCACACCGGCTGGGGCCAGAGGAGGCGGAAGCAGAACGCCAGATTAAAGACCTTTTGGAGAAGGATCTAATCGAGCCAGCCGACGGAGCTTGGAGCTCCCCTGTGGTACTGGTAAGGAAGAAGGACGACACGTGGAGATTCTGTGTGGACTACCGGAGGCTGAACGACATAACTAAACAGGACGCCTACCCCATCCCCAGAATCGACGAATCGCTGGATGCTCTAGCCGGGGTAAGTACTTCACTACGCTGGATCTCACTAGTGGGTACTGGCAGGTTCCCCTGGATCAGGACGCCAGTGACAAGTCGGCCTTCACCACAAGAAGCGGCCTGTGGAAATGGAAGGTGTTGCCCTTCGGGTTGACGTCAGCCCCCGCCACCTTTCAACGGCTCATTTAAAAGGTCCTCAGGGGTCTTCACTGGAAGACGTTACTCTTGTACTTAGATGATGTGATTATCATCGCGCCCGACTTCCAGACGCACTTACAGAGGCTCGGAGAAGTGCTGGGACGACTCCACCAGGCAAACCTGAAGGTAAAGCCCTCCAAATGCGAACTGCTGCAAGAAGAGGTCAAGTACCTCGGACACGTAGTAAGCGCAAAAGGAGTAGCTACCGACCCAGGAAAGGTGGAAGCAGTCAGGAGATGGGAAGCACCAACGGACGTAAAGGGGCTGCAGGCATTCTTAGGAACAGCCGGGTACTATCGCCAGTACCTCCCCGACTACGCCACTATTGCTAAACCTCTCACCGTGATGACGGGCAAGGAGACACCATGGAAGTGGGGACAGGTGGAGCAGACAGCCTTTGACCAGCTCAAAGACAGACTCACCCAAGCCCCGGTACTCGGATACCCCGACCCCAGTTTACCGTATATCCTGGACACTGACGCCAGTGCGGTAGGAGTCGGTGCTGTACTCTCCCAAGTACAAGAAGGTAAGGAACGCGTCATTGCCTACTTCAGCAAGACGCTGGCACCAGCGGAGAGGAACTACTGCTTCACCCGGAAGGAGCTGGTTGCTGTCATCAAGGCAGTAAAACATTTCCGCCCCTATCTCTACGGACGGAAATTCAAACTCCGGACGGACCACGCATCCCTCCGCTGGCTGTGCAGACGGAAGGAACCATCGAACCAGATAGCTCGATGGCTGGAGATCCTGGCCGAGTTTCGTTATAAGCTCGAGCACAGAGCTGGAACTCACCATGGTAACGCTGATGGGCTCAGCCGACAGGGACCCTGCGCGGACTGCAGACAGTGCGGCTCCATCGAGCAGAGAGATGGAGGACCTTCCCACGTGGAACTGCAGCAAGAGGCTGGCCAGAGACCTCAGAGAGAGGCCAGAGACGACCTCAACACATTGAACCCGGTACATCCCCCCCAGGATTCGGCCCCGCCGAAGGGACGGGATGCGGTAGGCCGGACTTACGCCGAGCCGAGACGGCCGGGAGAGATGATGAAGAGGGAGTCTACGGAGAGAGGAGAGAAGGAGGAGCGGGTCAACCTCACTGTGACAAACCCGGTACACTCCGCCCAAACCTTAGCTCAAGAGCAAAGGGGCGGGCAGGATGCGGTAGGCCGGATTTATGCCGAGCTGAGACGGCCGGGAAGCGTCACAGAGAGAGAATTGGCCGAAGGAAGTGTCGAGTTGAAGACACTGTATGATCGGAAGGAGGCGATGGAAATCCGCCCTGACGGGGTGCTCGTAATCACGCTGCACCACCCTTCCAGAGCCAAACAATGTGTGGTCTGCCCACCAAGTAGGAGGACACAGGTCGTCTGAGAGACACACAGGATGATCCATGCAGGGGTTCATCGGACGAGACAGCGCATCCTGATGGATTGGTACTGGCCAGGCATATCCCACCTGGTCAGGAGGCTAATCAAGGATTGTGAGGTATGCCAAGTCGCCAAGAATGGGAAGAAGGCAGAGAACCCTCACCGACAGAGGATGTATGCAGGACGACCTTTTCAGAAACTGGCGGTCGATCTAGTCGGCCCTTTGCCTTTGACGAAAAGGAAGAACCGTTGGGCGTTGGTCCTCACCGACCACTTCACCCGTTGGCAGGATGCGATAGCCCTGCCTGATGCCACAGCACCTACGGTCACCGTCGCGCTGGACGAACGAGTGTTTGCTTACTGGGGCCTGCCCGAACAGCTACACTCCGACCAAGGGGCTCAGTTTGAGTCCGTGCTGTTAGAAGAGCTGTGTAGCCTGTGGGGCATCAAAAAGACAAGGACCACCCCCTATCACCCGCAAGGGAACGGGATGGTGGAGCGTCAAAACCGGACGCTGGGAGATGCACTCCGGACATTGATATTGACGAAAGGCCAGGATGAGTGGGACAGTCTGCTGCCGCAAATCATGCGGGCCTGTCGCAGCACCCCCCACTCAGCAACCGGGGAAACGCCCAACATGTTGGTAATGGGACGGGAGGTACGCCTTCCTGACCAACTAACAGGCACGCCCCCTTCCTTGGACCCTCGCAACGTCTCGAAACACACAGCAGAAGTGCAGGAAAATCTCCAGAAGGCACATGACTATTTAAGACATCAACAGCAAGAAATTAGGAGTCAAGACGATGAGGAGCTCGCCGTGTTTCAGAAGGGGGAACTCGTCGTGCTGGAAAACAAACGGAGAGTGAAGGGGAGCGATCCGAAGCTGCAGCCACGCTTCGTCGGACCCTACCAGGTGCTGGAGGCCTTTCCAAATCATACGTATAAAGTGGAAAGAAATGGGCAGTGGTCCATTCAGAATGGGATGCGGATGCATCACTATAGGACATGCCAAGAACCAGTCGGCCGAGCACCCCCGTGCCGAGAGCCCGCCCTCCAACCAAATATGAAAGGGGCCAGAAGAGGACGACCCCCCAAGGCACGCCCAGCCCCCGCTGAGAACCTAGAGTTATTACCCCTACCACTGCCCGAACCAGAAACATTACCATTGCCATTGCCGTCGCCCCCACCAGAAAGGCCATCGCCGGTCAGGGAACCCCCTAGTCCGTCGCCTCTCCAGGAATCTGGAAACCTTCCTCTTCCACAGGGGACACCCCACACTCCGGAGTTGCCACCCCCGCTTTCGCCTGCGGCGCACCACAGTCCAACCAGAAGGCCTGAAGTGATAGGACACAGCAAGGTCAAAGTAGAAGTGAGAAGAAGTGTAGAAGAAGAGAACACACCCCCACCAGAGGTCATCCAGAGGGCACCCAGCCCACCAAGGCCCCCAGCCCTCAATGACGAGGACTGGCCGCCCCTACAACCCAGCCGGCTGCCCGCCTCACCCTTGAGTCGACCACAAAGAGAAAGGCAAAAGCCAACAAAGTTAAATGACTATCATTGTTATACGGCAAGGGGAGAGCCCCACCTACTTAACAACCCGCCTACTGGAATAGAAAGTAGAGGAGTTAACCCACAACCAGCGTCAAGTACCACCCTAAAGGAAGCAGCAGCAGAAAACCCGGCCGAAATCGGGTGGATAGAAGTAAAACGAAGAAAGAATAAAAGAAAAGTAGAAGAAAGAGAGACGAGTTGTCACAAAAGGGGCCGAGTAAGAAATGAGGAGCAAGAGGAAACAACTCCCCAACAATGTGAACTCGCCACCGAAAAAAATAAACGACAAGAGAGCGCAACTCCGAACTACCTTGAACCAACGCCCAGCAATGAAACCGCCATCCCACGTCATCCTACCGGAACCACATGGGGGGTGGCGTCAGAGGGGCACGTGGTACCAACTACCAATCAAAATATAGAGAGAGGCAGGAGCCGCCAACGTTCAGTTTGCCATCAACTACGGAGGAGTTCACTACCCAGCAGAAGCGTAGACCAACTGGACTATCCACTACAACAGCAACTAGAAGACATGGCACGTGTAGTACAACATTTGGCAGAGAAAATTGACATAACGTCGACTACAGGTGAGAGTCTACCAAATGTGACAATACAATCGCTGACTACGGCACTAGATCGACAGCAGCGACTAGCAGTAACTGTTCCTCGCAAAGAAGATATGATAGCAAAGCAACCACTTGTCAACGTCAGGCGCGTTACTATTGCAGAAGACGAACTACCGACACCCCAGCCTCCTACACATGTGATGAGAGAGATATGGCTCTGCGGGGAGACCATGAAGGAGATCAAAGAAATGTAGGTGCAAGTTGGAGATGGTGACAAATGGAGATGTTGAAGGTGTGACTACCAGCAAGTAAAGAAGAGGGTGGCATACCACGTACGCCAACATCTCACCTTCTTTTTCTGTAAATGTGGGAAAAAGAGTCCTTCCAGAGATGTTATTCTGAAACATATTCGCGTACAGGGAGGAACGCCAGAACACGGTGGCAAACACAAACCACTATACGAAGTTGATGCCGCCAGGTATGATGCTTTCTGTGAGGCTATGGAGTGGACACAACCTCCACCGTTCGGCATACCGACCCCCTGCCTCGACAAGATGGAGAAGATTCCATTAAAGAAACGGTTGGGGCAGAAGCCAGAGTTATCGCCCCCACGCAAGAGAAGGAGGACAACTCCCCCCAGGAGATCAGTAACCCCCAGACGAGAGGAACCACAGACACGCTACAGCTGGCGTGCAGAGAGGGAACGCTCGGCGGAAGCCGAGAGACAGAGACGTCGACGCGAACACCGACACAGGATGGAGGCCCTCGATCGGGAACTACATACAGTAACTACGGACGCATTTAAGTTGTTGGAAAGAGCCCAGGAAATCAAGAGGCAGATGAGCCAACCCTACAGAGAGTAAAGACCGTACCGATGCCGCCGCCATCGTTTAATTGGCCACCGTCGCCAGTGGGGCGGAGTGTGTAGAGGATTGGCGCCATCTTGAACACTATGTTAGTAAGTGCTATCAGAACCGTTCTAAGCAAACACTCACTTAGCCTATGTTATATCGATCGGACAATTCTATGGGACAATCAGTAACTACATCATTATTTCTATTGTTTACACTTTAGAGCCAGTAACTCTATGCACATTTTATCATTATTATTTTTAACCATACAATCTTATATGTGCACCATGTGAGCTCAACCATGCATGTACTCTAGAGCCACCCCTTTTTCCTTATTGGCACACGCTAGCCAATTGCTGTGCTAGGTGTGGCTACCTTTTGTATTATCACTTATCAGTTCAATCAGTTATGTAATCATGTACATAAATATGGATGTTGTGTATCAATAAATCAGAGTCAGCTTGCACACTCTCAGAAGTTTCTTTGTTCTAACAAATAACTTCACTGCGCACCATTACTCGAGTAGTAATATACAGGCAGATCAGTCTGAACCTCTGCTGGCCGAACTTAGCTTTGTCTACCTTCGCCTTCAATGTTCGACCTCTGCACAGCATTACAATAAGACAGCCGAACCTCTGCTGGCCGAACTTAGCTTTGTCTAACTTCGCCTTCAATGTTCGACCTCTGCACAGCACTGCAATAAGACAGCCGAACCTCTGCTGGCCGAACCTAGTTTTACTAGTTCGCCCTTCAAAGTTCGAACTCAATACTTACAGAGATAACAGCTAACGCAACCGGCAGCTCACTAGTTACTGAGATGGTCGATCACCATTCTCCAGTATACTAAGTCGACCTGTGGAAGGGTTGTATCGCTAGCACACCAGACACAGTTGCCATTACAGTTCGGGAGGTTGTGCAGGTAGGCCGAGCTACCACCTCACACCCCCACAGTGAAATCCTACACAGTACCATGTATGTATCAATATTTATAATAATAATTGTTATTATTGTGACGGACGGCGCCATTATTACCCGAACAGTTCTATGCTTACGTTCTATGGAGAACAATTCTATGTAACTCGTATCAATAATATCATATAGTCATTGAATCAAGCATTTACTCAAGTTCCACCCACTAATTATTATTTGTCTATTTTAGCCAACCACTTGTACTAGGTGTGGCTTCCTTTGTATATCGATATTCTATTAAGTAACCCTTTTTATAAATAGCCATGTCAGGCAAAATAAAGTCAGAGGTCAGCTTGCACACTCTCAGAAGTTTCTTTGTCTTACAAACAATAACTTCACTTGCGCTAGTACATGCACGTACAAACAAAGCTCTATTACTACGAGTAGTAATTAACAAGCAGTTCACCGAACCTCTGCTGGACAAATATAGCTTTGGCTAATTCGGCCTTCAAAGTTCGGCCACTGGCTTGTGCAGCGAATAGCTAACGCAACCGGCAGTTAGACAGCAACCTGAAATGGTCGAACACCATTACTAAGGGAACCTGTCGACCTGCGGGCGCGTTGTATCGCTACCAGTACACAGGAAAGCCATCAGCAGTTTAGGGAGGGTGTGCAGGTAGGCCTAGCTACCAAGTACATACCCCCACAGTGAAATCCTGCATATTGGTGGCTGCAGTGGGATTGACAGACACCCACAAGCAGGACCTCCCAGCAGAACGATGGCACAGAGAAGGCGAGCACTGAGTACAGACAGGGACCCCTACAGATGATGGGTACGCTCACCCACATCCTGGACCGATTGTCAATAGCTACCACGAGAGACAAGTTTAGGGTACCACAGTTTGATGGTACGGGAGACGTGGACTATTTCCTTCAGAGGTTCCGGGAGGTGGCCGAAGCTAACCATTGGCAGGCTGAAGACTTGGTAATCCAGCTACGCCAAGCCTTAACAGGCAAAGCTGAACGGTGCGATCGAGGCGGAACCGTAGAGGAAGTGACTCGGACACTGCAGGCAACCTTTGGGATGACTCGTTCGGAATCGCAGGCGAAATTGCTGAGCTACCGTCGAAACCCCAGGGACAGCCTCAGAGACCACGCACTCACGGTCGAACACCTCATCAAGGCCGCCCACAGCAGCCTTCCATGACAGAATAGAAATGAACTGGTGCTCCAGACCTTCCACAGCACCTTAGGGCATACGTACTTACAGCGACACCTGTTGGCTGTACGCCCACAGAACCTAGAAGAAGCCATCCTAGCAGGAAATGAGTTCCTGCAAGTACCCCACCAGCCCTTAGGGGGACCCCACATCCGGACAGTGGAGGACGGCCCCCTGGAGATAGAGGTGACTTGACAGGAGGAGGCGGCTCGACACCAAGAGGTACAGCACCCCTTGGCACAGCTACTTCGCACTGTAGAGGGACTGAGCAAGGAGATTGCCAGTCTAAAGCAGAGACGAAGACAGAACCCCCAAAGAGATGCTGGGGATGCCAGCAAGTAGGTCACACCAGGAAGGCATGCAGAACCATTCCCTGGCCTAGCCACCAGGGAAACGACTACCGCCCGCAGCAGTAGGGAGACCAACTTGCTGCACACGGGCAACTCCCTCCAGTGAATCAGCGGCGACGCGGCAAGCAACTCCTCCTCTGGACCTCCTGACTATAACTAACTCTGTGCTTTCTAGCCTATACATTTATTGTCTCGTAAAATCCCAGTATAATAGCGATGGTAGCAGTGGCAACAAGTAATGGAATGTAGCAAATGCGAGGCTGTCAATCAGCAATAAAAACAAGAATCTTACCAAGTGAGGGTCAACTAAACATTATTTTGGTAAATTTGTAATTTTCGTCGATACTTTGAAATATTATTGTCATTAATTGATCAGATGTTACACCAACTGATGAAAGTTTTAAATATTTAACAGAGCGGATTATATTGTTTAGTACTATTATTTATTATGATTAGCAACAAAATAAATAAAATTATGATTAAATAACATTAGTTTGAGTAGTCAATATCCATGAAATTCTTCACAAAGTAAGTCAAGTAAGAGAAATGTCTGGAAGAATCCTTAATATTCATAATATTATTGTATTGTCACTTGCACTGTCTTTTATTATTATTTATATCCTACCAGCAAAAATACTCGTATGAGAAAATGGTTGAACAAAACCTTTCACTTAGTATTACATCTATCTATATAATCTCAAAGGCTATTTGGTCCATTCAATACTATCCATAGTTTGATGTGATGTTCTCAGCCCTTCTGTATGGAATTATGCTGGTTACAGTGTGTATTGGTGGTCTATTGTCAAATAAATCCAAAACAATAATTAAGAAAAAGGGTTTTTATTCTGAAAAGAAATGACTTTGCATCTCATTAAGTATTTAATTCGAGTATTTTGCTGAAAAAAAAGTTAGTTATTTATTGCTGAAGGTGAAACAGTTGTTGTAGCATATGATTAGATAGTTCAATAGTAGCTTGCCGATATGCGCTATTACATCTGCACACTATATCAGTCTGTGTAGTCACTGGCACATCTAACTATCCATTGTATATGACCTTACCACACCGGAGCGATTATGTCAGCGAGATTGCATTCGTCTGCTCGCTGTGACTTGTCCTCACAAATACCAACAATTATTCATCGCTTAGGACACGCAACGATTTCGCACTCGCACTTCATGCTTATTGGTCATTCACAGGTAGTAGCGAAACCAATTTATTGTTTTCTACAACACAACAGTTGATCAAAGATTATACATTAGTTATTGTTGATTGCTTATTGTTTGGTTAATATGGTTGTGGAAGGATAACTCTCAAGTGATTGATTGCCTTGGGTGTGGCTTTATTTGCTAATCGCTATTCGGCACCCACTAATTAGTATATACTAGTTCTCTCTCATGTGGCAAGGCCTTTAGTAGGTAAATCTGCACCAAAACATCAGTTTGTATGTTGTGTTATCACTGCCTGTTAGATCCTGTTAGCTATCTCTATAACTCTGTATGTTGTGTTATTGCTGGCTGTTAGATCTTGTTAGCTGTCTCTATAACTTTGTATGTTGTGTTATCACTGCCTGTTAGATCTTGTTAGCTGTCTCTATAACTTTGTATGTTGTGTTATCACTGGCTGTTAGATCTTGTTAGCTGTCTCTATAACTTTGTATGTTGTGTTATCACTGCCTGTTAGATCTTGTTAGCTGTCTCTATAACTTTGTATGTTGTGTTATCACTGGCTGTTAGATCTTGTTAGCTGTCTCTATAACTTTGTATGTTGTGTTATCACTGCCTGTTAGATCTTGTTAGCTGTCTCTATAACTTTGTATGTTGTGTTATCACTGGCTGTTAGATCTTGTTAGCTGTCTCTATAACTTTGTATGTTGTGTTATCACTGCCTGTTAGATCTTGTTAGCTGTCTCTATAACTTTGTATGTTGTGTTATCACTGCCTGTTAGATCTTGTTAGCTGTCTCTATAACTTTGTATGTTGTGTTATCACTGCCTGTTAGATCTTGTTAGCTGTCTCTATAACTTTGTATGTTGTGTTATCACTGGCTGTTAGATCTTGTTAGCTATCTCTATAACTTTGTATGTTGTGTTATCACTGCCTGTTAGATCTTGTTAGCTATCTCTATAACTCTGTATGTTGTGTTATTGCTGGCTGTTAGATCTTGTTAGCTGTCTCTATAACTTTGTATGTTGTGTTATCACTGCCTGTTAGATCTTGTTAGCTGTCTCTATAACTTTGTATGTTGTGTTATCACTGGCTGTTAGATCTTGTTAGCTGTCTCTATAACTTTGTATGTTGTGTTATCACTGCCTGTTAGATCTTGTTAGCTGTCTCTATAACTTTGTATGTTGTGTTATCACTGGCTGTTAGATCTTGTTAGCTGTCTCTATAACTTTGTATGTTGTGTTATCACTGCCTGTTAGATCTTGTTAGCTGTCTCTATAACTTTGTATGTTGTGTTATCACTGGCTGTTAGATCTTGTTAGCTGTCTCTATAACTTTGTATGTTGTGTTATCACTGCCTGTTAGATCTTGTTAGCTGTCTCTATAACTTTGTATGTTGTGTTATCAATGGCTGTTAGATCTTGTTAGCTATCTCTATAACTTTGTATGTTGTGTTATCACTGGCTGTTAGATCTTGTTAACTGTCTCTATAAGTTTGTATGTTGTAATACTTCCTAGAGTTTGGATGAGCGCTGTAGGAAAATGGTGAGCCGCAGGTCTCGTAAGCCTACCCCACAAGCTAGAGTAGCAGAAGCAGCAATCCCTGCAACTTCTGGAGGCATAGGTGCAGCTCCACAACCTGGTCCGCCTGAGAAGGGCCTGTGGACTCCCGATGTAAATAATGACACCTGTACTGTTAGTACTGAGGCTGGTGAGTGGGTCTTTTAGCTCATATTACTACTTCCACTGTTTCATTGTGTATTGCTGTTGGCTGGTTGAATGTTAACTATTCCATTTGATTTATCTCTGTAGCTGTAGAGGTCCCAGAGCATATGTTTATTGCAGAAGACCACAGTCTAAACGGTGGCATTCAGGATGGTGACACACACCTTGCTGAAGCTAACCTGCAGCAGTTTGATCAACAACGTTGTGAACTGAGCTGCGTAATGACACAACGTCATAGTCCATTCAAACGAATAGAGGCATTAGCATTACCTAGCTTGCTTGGAAGGTTGCCAAGTGCATTGTACGTTGACAGACCATTTAGAGAGTTGCCTGCCATCTCGGAGAAGAAAACTCCAAACAGAACCCTTATATTGCTCTTTAACTGTTGAACCGTTTGTCGCAAGCCTTGCTGAAACTAACCTACAAGTACAAACTTCTGAAGTAAGGTTCTAGGTGGGTAATAACAGATATGTCACTGGTTTATTAACGAGAATATCAATTTACTCTGGCTGGTTGAATGTAAACTAACCTGTATCAGTTTGTAGTTTTATTCTTTGTAGGAGTTAGTAGTAATATATGAGCAGATCTCCCTACCAAGTGTTTTTTTGTGGATCTGGTCTTGGGGGTTATGCAATGAGTTACGACGTTGGGTGAATTTGCCGAGTTTATATTGTATTTCATTTGAGAGGTATTTGAGTGGCATTTGAGTGGCATTTAAGTGGCTTTTGAGTTTTGATTATTTTTTACCTAATTTGAACTCATATGGTAGCTAGATTTTGAATGTATGGTATTTAAGTTTTTGATAATTTTTTACATAACTCGAACTCATATAGTAGTTTGAGAGAGAGGAGAGAGGAGTTATATCTAACTTGAATAACTATATCGATCAAAAATGAAACATTATATGATTATATACATTTATTACATAATAAGCAGGGGTAAACCTTCCCATATAATATAGCTAGGGTCAGTAAAGACTAAGTAATACAAAGCACCAGGTCTTGTAATGATAATCAATGCAAAGTCTTTTCCTTTACATCGCATCTTAAAAAATCCTCAAATTAGCCTTCTATATGGTTAAAATTTACAGTATTTGGGAAATAATTGTAATAGAAAACATTATATCTATTAAAATTTACTGTAAATTTTATGTAGTACAAAGTACTATAACCTTCATTTATTCACTTGAGACTACATATCATCAGCATTTTGAGATCAAGTCTATATATATATATATACGATGAATGATTTTTTTGTATTATATATATATATATATAGTTATAGTAACTATTCTAAAAAGAAGACTATTATGAAGGTTTTTATTTAAGCCAAAGTAGGTTCGGTAGATACTCCATCAGAACACACTCGTCTTTTAGCATAAAAATATGTGAGTCTTCGCTTTATTTGCTTGTATGTCAACATTTTTTTATCCTTTACAACAAATCCTCGATTTTTACCCATAAACGACCTTTTTGTGTTCAATACATTTAGATAACTGTCTTTGTTCAATTGATTAATTCGTTTGTTCAAACCTTTTGAGCTAAACTTGTTTCCTTTTTCTCCCCAGCAATAATAGGATTTAGAGTTAAGAGCAACAATTCCATCTCCGGTAAATTCCTCTTTAAACAATCCAGGTGTTCTTTTTCCATGTTTTAGTACTTTTTCACAACATTCTTGCATACTCCATTCTAAACCCATTGTTTTGATTCTTAAAAATTCATCTCTATGTTTGTCACAGTATGGTCGTGGAAACCAATCACCATATTCATTGTAAAACTCTTTTTTCATACTTGGTTTTACCAGTGTTTCTAATGTTCCGCTCAACGCCATGTATGCGCTATCTGTATCCATTTCAACATATTGAAAATCACTTCTGTCAATATATCTATAAATAAAAAGATTGCTTCAATTATTTGGAAGTTTTACTTACTTATACATGATAATAGTAGGGAATTAGGCTTTACTTACTTATCCATAAAGTGGTAGTAAAACTGTAGCATTCTCAGTTTAGCATACTGTAGCACGGAGAAACCCAAGTGTACTGGAACATTCATAGTTAGCTGAAATGATGGTGATACTGATTAGCAAAGTAAACTTGTGGAATATAAATTTTGAATTGCAAAATAATTGTTTTAAAACTTACTAGCTGTTTACAGGTTACGATTTCATAAAAATCATCTGCTATCTCTTCCATGGCGATAAATTTGTTTCCTCTGATACGAAATGAAGCTTTTCTGGCGCCTTCGATGAACTTGATGGTGGTATGTTTTTCTTTATCAGTGATTGTGTTTCCATAAGCAGCATTTCCTACCAACTTGCTAGTAGTAGCGAGTAATTCTTGACTAGGGTCTACATCTCCCATTCTCCTAGCGTCTGAAACCGATGTTCCAAAAGCTTCAAAAGCTTTTCTAGGAATATATTCTATTAGCTGATAAACTTTGGTGACTTTCAATCCTTGTTTCAAGTACCATTTCAACAAAGGACTCATTAGCAATATCTTATCTCCGTACATACTTCCAACTAATGAGCGTTGAGGAGTCTTTAAAAAACCTTCGGCTTCAGCAAAGACTTTCATTTCATCGCTCAAGTGTTCTCTGGTTAACATCGTATTTTTAAAAATCGGAGGCATTTCGGAGAACTTTTCTTCCTCTTCCTCAGGAACTTCGATGTCACATTCAACAAATCCGAAGAATTCTTCTGATTGAACTCTCTCCAACACTTCTTCTTGATTCAGCTTTTTTTCAAGTATTTTAGGGTAGAAAGAATTGTAAAACGTGTTGACAAATTTTTGTAAATTTGTATGAGTTTTTACACGCTTCATCCAGTCACACTCCCAAATCGAGATTACAGTGTAACCTAATGCTCAAAGATATTCTTCATTTTCCATCGTAGTTTTAAACAGATTTGCTTTTGATTTTCTTCCGCTAGCTTGAAGCTCTTGCTCTTTAGCGTTGTTATAAGAGCAGTCGTGTCCATGCCAAAAACATCCGTGGAATTGAAAGACATGACGATTTTCAACACAGAAACCATCAACTGGTAATCCTCGCTGTCCGAGAGTAACTTCTCCTCCATTGAGCTGATGTCTGATATTGATTTTTTTTGAGAACATTTGGAACTGTAACCAGCTATGAGCTATCTTGCTAAATTTTACTGGTTCAGCGACAAAGGAGTTTTCGATTTTTCTTCTTCGAGGATAGCCAGTAGGCATTGATTGCATCATACACCATAAATAGAGCGCATTTTCATCAACTCCATAGATTCTATCACAAATCTTTGCTTCTTTTCCCAACCAATGTTCTCTAATTTTAGTTATACCTTTTTCGTGATATCTATGCATCACTAGACTTGGCCCACCAACTATATTTTTCTTTATTAGAGGATAAAGTTCTGCATTGCACTTGTCAAGCAGACAAATTGGGAGAGTCTGACGAAACGAGTTACCAAGTTCATCAAAATTCAAGTATGTAGAGAGGTATGGAGGGAGTGGTTGAGGAGCTTTGTTAAACATCCATCGAATCGCTAATCCTGGTAAAGATATACCATCTTTTAACATATCAATCCCATGCTCTCTGTAGATCGATCTTTGTCTTTCCAACGCTTGAACAAATGGTTTTACATCCAAGTTGTTGTACCATTTTAAAAAATCCCTCATTGTCTTCATGTCGTTATTTTTCCATGCTTCTTGACAAATTATGTACTCTTCTTCACTGATATTCTTTTGTTTTAAAGAACTGTAAAAAGCTTCTCTTGGAGGTAGATGTTCTTGATTAAGTTGTTCCAAGTCTTTCATCCATTCATAAGGAAAAAATCCTTTTCCGGCTTTACATTTGTATGCTTTGAGATACATTTCATAGCTATATCCAGGAGCGATGAAGTTTGTACAATCTAAAAACAAAAAAGATCCTATTCCGATAACAGGCATCTTGGTTCCTTTTTTTTATAACAAAATCAAAATCTGTGTCGGAGACATCTTTCAATTTTTGAAGCAGTTTTCCTTTCATCACATTGACATCATAAGTCTGTGAATTGAAACCTAGAATAGGGAGTTTTTTCATATAGCTGTACAAATCATCCAGAACTTTTTCAGCTCCTGTTCTACGTCTGAAACGATTTTTTTCAAAATCACTACGAAACTTTTCTTCAGCTTCTTCCAGTCGTTGTAATTCACCTTCTATCTGTTTTATGATTCGCGAAAATTGTTTTTCCAATCGGCTATATGATTCTTCACTAATATCATCCAAGTATTCAATGAACCTTCCAACGCATTCATCATCATCCCCATTATTGACAATACAACACGGGTTGTTGAAGCCTGGTACATTTGAACAAATTGAAATACTTAAAAGTTTATGCTCATTCGTGTAAATGGTTGTGTCTGTATCTCGATCTTTTTCGCAATTAGGTAACAAACACTCTATGTCAAATGTTGCAAAAAATGGATAGTATCTCAAGGAATCATCTGACCCGATATCTATCCCGAATTGAACCTTCAGTTTGTCGAATATTGTAGCAGTAGGACTGTATTGCCCTCCAGAAAACTGCATAGTTGTTGCCTCTGAGATTGAACATCTGTGTCTTTTCAGATTCCCCAATCTATCATAACAAATAGAACAGGTTGGACATCTGTAGGCTTTGACATATCCTTCCAAGTTTGTAATAAGACTGAAGTGATTGATATAAAGATCCAAATATAGATTCTCCTTATAACTGGAGTTTGAATTCCAAATAACTGTTGAAGTCATATCATCATTTAAAGAAAACACTGTTATCTTCAGTTGAAATGCTCGCTCCAAAAGCAATAAATCAGCTTCTGTCACTCCTTTCCCATCACACCTTTTACCACTATCACCATAGATGAAACTATGATATTGTTGTTGGTACTCCTTCACCTCCTTAATTATCGGATCTTTTGCAATTCCACCGTTTTTTTGTAGTTCTTTGTGTAATGCTAGACATCTAAAAAAACAAAGATTGTTGGTAATTCGTTTTCCTTTTGTGTTTTTTAACATGGTTCGTATGTGTCTGTTGTTAAGGAGGTGAGAGGGTAAATGCTCTGGTGGTGATCCAACTTTTCCCATTCCGAGTAGTTTGTAGAAATAAAACGAAATGTTTGTGATTAACATCAATCTCCAAGTCGTATTTGGTCTCCGTCTCAAGCTATTTGTACGATGATCAGTCTCCATAACATCAACAAAGAAGTCATCAAGATCTCCTTCAGTTTCAATCAGTTTAGCTTTTGGATATACGGTAGCATTGTTTGATGATGAGTGAAAGTATCGGAGTTCACCATCATTTTTATTTTCTAGTATACAACCTACGCTACAGTTGACTTTTGCTCTCGAGCTCAATTGTCTCCAAACTTTTTTTAGCAATTCTAACACTCTTGAATCATGATAGTCATTTTGGTAGGTATCAGCTTGGTCTCTTGGAATCCCATCCCAAAGTCTTACATTTAAAAGTTCTATGACTTTTCCAGCTCTATGTTTCGTTTTCATAGCTCCCCAATATCTAGCTATCAAATCATCCCATTCTTCATCTTGAAAAGTTGGAGCTGTGTTATCATCAACAATACCTAGGGTTGATGCTCGGGTAGGTCTTTCAAAATTTAAATCTTCCATTTCTTCTTCTTCTTGTTCTTCCTCTTGTGCTTCTTCCTCTTCTTCTTCTTCTTCTTCTTCTTCTTCTTCTTCTTCTTCTTCTTCTTCTTCTTCTTCTTCTTCTTCTTCTTCTTCTTCTTCTTCTTCATTTTCTATCATTGGATCATTCTCATTTTCTTCAACTATCTCCTCCACAACCGGCTCTATATCTTGAGCTATTATGCTAGTCTTTGGTGGTGAAGGCTCAGCACCAAATCCTATTTGATTGATTGTTTCATCGGGTAAACGAAAACAAATGAGATTTTCTTCTAACCATTTCCAATTAGGGGAAATTTCAGGGTTTTTTTCTTCTACATTCTCCTCCCAATAATTTAAACTTTGTCTACAATAGAAATGTTAACACACAATAGTTGTTCTATAAAACATTCACATACATTTTATATAAAATGTAACAGAAGAAAAAATGACTTAAACACCATTATCAATTAATTTTTAAAATGGAATTAGGAAAAAGGCTCAAACATTATTATTAGTTAGGTTTTTAAAAACTTACTGTGTACTATGACATGAATTCCCAACTCCCTCTTTTACATTAATTCTCTGATATTCTGAGTCCTGTCTACAATAAAGAGATAACGCATTATTTTTGCTGATTCATGAGATGAGTATAAAAAAAACAGCAAAAAAATTACTCTACTAATGTTATTAATTTATGATTTTAAAAACTTACTGCTTATCAAAGGCTATTGTATTTTCAGTAGTTGCTGAAACTTGAAAAGTCGAAGGTTTGTCTTGAAAAGCATTTTCAAGTTCCATCTCCATTTCATTTTCATATTCAGCATTGCATTCATCATTCATGTATTCATTATCAGCAATTGAAAAACTGATATCATTTTGATTTTTCATGAGCCATTCCCATTCCTTATGTATGTCTACATCAGTATCATCCTCTTCTGTTTCCATAGCACTATAATAACAATAAAATCATTACTTTTTAATAGATGTGACAATAGCACATAAAAAGGTAAGTTAAATGTCTCAGCTAATAAATTTTACCTTGTGAATAAAACTCCTAGTAGTCAGTTGGTATATTATATAGTAGATGTTGAGGCTTCAGTTACTATTGTTAGAACGAGTGATTTATTGTGTGAAAGCATTACTTTTTAAGTAGACAAAAAATTAAGTGAGATAATTAAGTCAGATAATTAAGTCTTAAGTTCAATGAAAATTTTCAAATTCACACAGAAAAACTTTTAATATTCAGTGGATGTAGTAGTAGATGTTGCTCCTCCGATCACTGTTGTAGAACTGGATGCTTTCTGTGTGAAACAGTGGCTCTTAAATAGGTAAAGTTGCACTGGTTGAACTCTATGAATACCAACCTTCTTTATAATATAACTATGAATCAGAATTTTGTCCACGCGAAAACCAATGCTTTCGCGGGAATAAATAATTTATTTTCACGCGAATGGAAACCGTTGCTTTCGCGGGAATAAATACTTTGTTTTCACGCGAATGGAAACCGTTGTCTTCGCGGGAATAAATAATTTATTTTCACGCGAATAGAAACTGTTGCTTTCGCGGGAATACAAATTTTATTTTCACACTGATACAAACCAATGCTTTCGCGGGAATAAATACTTTATTTTCACGCGAAGGGAAACCGTTGCTTTCGCGGGAATAAATACTTTATTTTCACGCGAAGGGAAACTGATGCTTTCGCGGGAATACAAATTTTATTTTCACGCGGATACAAACCAATGCTTTCGCGGGAATAAATAATTTATTTTCACACGAATGGAAACTGTTGTTTTTGCGGGAATAAATACTTTGTTTTCACGCGAATGGAAACCGCTGTTTTTGCAAAAGTAAATAATTTATTTTCACGCTAATAGAAACTGTTGCTTTCGCGGGAATACAAATTTTATTTTCACGCGGATACAAACCAATGCTTTCGCGGGAATAAATACTTCATTTTCACGCGAATGGAAACCATTGCTTTCGCGGGAATAAATAATTTATTTTCACGCGAAAGCATTGGTTTGTATTCGCGTGAAAATAAAATTTGTATTCCCGCGAAAGCAACAGTTTCTATTCGCAGGAAAATAAATTATTTATTCCCGCGAAAGCAACGGTTTCCCTTCGCGTGAAAATAAAGTATTTATTCCCGCGAAAACATTGGTTTGTATCCGTGTGAAAATAAAATTTGTATTCCCGCGAAAGCAACAGTTTCTATTCGCGTGAAAATAAATTATTTATTCCCGCGAAAGCAACTGTTTCTATTTGCATGAAAATAAATTATTTATTCCCGCGAAAACATTGGTTTGTATCCGCGTGAAAATACAATTTGTATTCCCGCGAAAGCAACAGTTTCTATTCGCGTGAAAATAGATTATTTATTCCCGCGAAAGCAACGGTTTCCATTCGCGTGAAAATAAAGTATTTATTCCCGCGAAAGCATTGGATTGTATCCGCGTGAAAATAAAATTTGTATTCCCGCGAAAGCAACAGTTTCTATTCGCGTGAAAATAATTTATTTATTCCCGCGAAAGCATTGGATTGTATTCGCGTGAAAATAAAATTTGTATTCCCGCGAAAGCAACAGTTTCTATTCGCGTGAAAATAAATTATTTATTCCCGCGAAAACATTGGTTTTCGCGTGGACAAAATTCTGATTCATAGTTATAGTATGAAGAAGGTTGGTATTCATAGAGTTCAACCAGTGCAACTTTAGCTATTTAAGAGCCACTGTTTTCACACAGAAAGCATCCAGTTCTACAACAGTGAGCGGAGAAGTAACATCTACTACACTTTCCATTGCAACTACTAGAAACTTTCTCTTTATAAAAGGTAAAATTTTAAAAAATTTATTATTCCCTACCTAGCAAAGATCAAAATTAGTTTAGCTATAATGTAAAGTATGAAATAAATAATCTTTTAGTTCCACATGAAAAGCTGAATTATATATTTTTTCTTTTTTTAGAATACTATGGAGGATTTTTCTGCTTCTTACACGGATTTAAAGCCAGTCGAAAACAAACAAAAAACATTCAAAACACCCTCCAAAAGAAAATACTCTTACTCTGTCACAAAAGAAGCAACAATAAAGAGACGAGCTCTTCCAAAACTGGTTTTACCCACAACATCAAACAATATGGAACAAAAAGAATTGCTCACTGATGCTGACAGAGCTCTCAAGATGGCCAAATCTCTCCAAAAATGGAATGCATGTGATTTGAGAAAGATCGGAGGGTTTCTTACACTAGCATCACTTCCTGTTCCATCAGTTTTGCAAATCGTTTCTATTGAACAGAGTACTGGTGCATATGGAAATTACTACATTCTCACTTATCTTGATAATTCAACTGGAGCGAATTTTCAGAAAGTTGTTTGCCCAAGTAGAGTAGTTGAAAGCTTCAATGTTGATAACTACCCATTACCTTTCAACATTTTGTACTTGGGTGAGATGGAAAACTCAAAAAAACCAGAGACTACTTACTACAATGTCAAACGTATCAGCACAAAACGCTTAACCACAATGGAAGCTACTGCTGAAGCTGAAAAACTGAGAAAAATGAGTGAAGAAGAACTCAAACTCAATTACGACATCGAGTATCTCAGCAATTTCAAAGATTGTTCCATTTTTGCGTACATCGAAGTTGTAAAAAGATTCATTCCTTTCCGATTCAATGGAGAAGAATCCATTGTAAATTGCATTCGCTATGTCGCTGAAAAGAATGGAAAAAGAGAGACGAGAACGCTTTTGCTACCGATCAGATACAACGAGGAAGCTAAAAGATGTGCACCTGGTGTGATGATTTACAAAGGAAGAAAACAGAGTAAGAATTGAAATCCTATTCCATACCACAATGTTGTCTTCATTTCTTCAACCAACGCTAGTGATTGGGAGCAATATTGCACACAAACAAATTCCAATGAGGTGCTAACAAAAACGAATAATGAGGATGAAGTTCTTAAGGAATTCCTAGAAAACGGATTACAAGATTTTGATGAACAGCTTGGTGTTGATGGTATGTAAACTCAATATCAAATGCTGACAACAGGTAGTCTCAAGCGGATAATGAATGTATAAAAAAGCCTGTGTATTGATTGACATTACAAGTTGTACTGTTTTGTATTACTTACTATTTACCGACTCTAACTATATTATATGGAGAGATTTTCCCTACTTATTATACAATAAGTGTATATGATCATATAATGATTCATAGAAAAGTCTAAAGGTTCTCAAGTGATTAACTCACCAAAAGTTCCGGTTTGCAAAATATTTGAAGATCTTCCTATCCCAAGCATTATACGAGTGACTGTACTTTTTTATCCAGTTGAAATGGCTAAAAACTTCAGTTACTTAGTATTTACTGACTCTAGCTATATTATATGAGATTTTCCCTACTTATTACACAATAAATGTATATATTCACATATTGTTTCATTTTTAATCACTGTATTGATTCATTATAGATATATTTCCTCTCTCTCCTCTCTCTCAAGATATCATATGAGTCGGAATTACAAAAAATTATCAAACCTTAATTGCCTCGCATTCAAAATCTAGACACCCTATGAGTTATAATTATGTATACAATTATGTAAAAAATTATCATAACTTAAATGCCATACATTCAGAATCTATATACCATATAAGTTCAAATTAAGTAAAAAAATAATCAAAACTCAAATGCCACTTAAATGCCACTCAAATGCCACTCAAGTATTCCTCAAATGAAATACAATATAAACTCGGCGAATCCATCCAACGCCGTAACCCATTGCATAACCCCAGATTTTAACCCCACAAAAAAACACTTGGTAGGGAGATCTGCTCATATATTACTACTGGAGTTCTCTCCAATAAGTGATTTGCACTCTTTGGCTGAAAACTGTTGGTTGCCGCTAACAACTATATAAATATATTCCCTTTTCATGGACAGAAAACTTCAAACACTTTTGTATTTACTTACAAATGCACCTCAGCAAAGGTCATTCATCCACCATTACATAAATTAATGATCATTTTATCTCTCTAGTTTGAATTGTACTTTTTTTGTATCATTTGTAGCCCTATTGCTAACTTTAGCAATATATATACACATCCTTCAGAGGTATACAAAATCCTTTCATCACCATTGTGGACTGCTAAATGTTGTTTGTATAGCTTATTAACTGACCACTTCTCATCGAGTTAGTCTAATCAAAGCATTGAGTAGACAACTCCTCAGTGAGTTTGTTATTCATAGTTCAGTATTATTGCGTGTTTTTCTCCAAGTTGCTAAAATTCTTTTGCTACCGTTTTCTGTAAAAGCTTGTGTTTTTATGACGATTGTTTTTTTTCTGCAGTTTTGGACTCGCTGAATTCAAAACAAGTGAAATTAGGAGTTATTTTTAGCTGTTTTACAAATTTTGTGATGTCAATTTTGAGTGACACTTTTCTTATCACAGTTTGGTGACAAGTTTGGTTTTAAATGGCATCATCATTGGAAAGTTTAATTCCAAACGCACGCTCATGTAGCCGTTAAAACTGCGCTTTGAAAGAGAATAGCATGGCTTGTACATTTAATTGTTAGAAAAATGTTCATTTATATTCTCTCTCAAGTAAAACTGTTTGCAATTTGATATTTTGGTTGCATCCAATATCTGCTTTGTACCTGCCTACATCTTATTTGTTTGTATTTTTAAGGTTAACTTCCCTCGGATTCGTTGGTCCTGCTCAACCATATCCTAAGTTGGTAATTAGAATGAATATGGTGCAAGCTGACCTTACAAACTTGGCGATGTCAAGGTCAAGCAGTAGAGGGTTTAGCTGCTTCATTGCTGCAATGAATAATTGCTTGAATCT
Organism: Cryptosula pallasiana; assembly: GCA_945261195.1. Taxonomy (NCBI): domain Eukaryota; kingdom Metazoa; phylum Bryozoa; class Gymnolaemata; order Cheilostomatida; family Cryptosulidae; genus Cryptosula; species Cryptosula pallasiana. The sequence goes on along the minus strand of OX183134.1, from coordinate 5,652,573 downwards.
AAGAGAGCAAGTCAGGCACCAACTGGCACACAAGTCCTCCTATGATGTAGAGTGCACCAGGTTCTCTATTCTGTCCCAGCCGGTAGCCTTAGCTCAGGTACCGGCGTGTGATAGGGAAAGGCAGGAGCATCAGATTATGGCTGTAAGGTATGTAATATCTGAGTATCTCAGGCTAGAGAGTGTTGGTTGAGCTAATAGTAGTAATATATGAGCAGATCTCCCTACCAAGTGTTTTTTTGTGGATTTGATCTGGGGGTTGAGGCAATGGGTTACGACGTTGGATGAATTCGCCGAGTTTATATTGTATTTTACTTGAGGGGCATTTGAGTGGCATTTGAATGGCATTAAAGTGGCATTTGAGTTTTGATTATTTTTTTACTTAATTTGAACTCATATGGCAGCTAGATTTTGAATGTATGGCATTCAAGTTTTGATAATTATTTTACATAACTCAAACTCATATGATATTTTGAGAGAGAGAGAGAGAGAGGAGAGAAGAATGAGGAGATATAACTACATTGAATCAATATATGATTATATACATTTATTACATAATAAGTAGGAAAATATTCTTGTATAATATAGCTAGAGTTAGTAAATACTAAGTAGTACAGAGCACTACAACTTGTAATGACAATCATGAATCAATATGTGATTATATACATTTATTACATAATAAGTAGGAAAATATTCTTGTATAATATAGCTAGAGTTAGTAAATACTAAGTAGTACAGAGCACTACAACTTGTAATGACAATCAATATATAGTATTTTTTTTTACAATGTAGTCATACAGAGCAATACAACTTGTAATGACAATCAATGCATAGTCTTTGGAGAGAGGGGAGAGGGGAGAGGAGAGATGAGAGAGGAGAGAAGAGAGAGGAGAGAGAGGAGAGAGAGGAGAGAGATTTTTTAGTTTTCTATACATTCATGTATATATGGATAATTATGTACATATTTATGGATATATTTACATTTACATTGAATAATATACATTTATTACATAATAAGTATATTAAATGCTATAAAATACGTTGGAAAATCACCAAATTAGACCTCTAGATGGTTAAAATCTACAGTATTTGGGAAATAACTGCAAGAGAGGAGAGAGGAGTATTTGGTAGAGGAGAGAGTATGTTGAGAGAGAGAGGAGAGATAAAAAGAGGAGAGAGGAGAGAGGAGATATATCTACATTGAATAAATACAGTGATTAAAAATGAAACAATATGTGAATATATACATTTATTGTGTAATAAGTAGGGAAAATCTCATACAATATAGCTAGAGTCAGTAAATATTAAATAATACAAACTTAGGAAGGAAGACTTCTGTTCTATGTACTTTTGATTCCATAATGAACTAAAATAAAAAGTTATGTATTAGTATAGAATGGTTAAACAGAAATTTAAAACAACTACAAACTCTTACTAAATAGTACTTTTTTATTAATTATTACCTTATCATCAAAAATTGACTGTTAATCGGATGTTTTTGTAGCTTGTCGTGTCTTACGTTGTTGAGTCCTTACCCTTCTAGCTTGTCTTTGAGCGGACTGTCGCTGCATGTTTCTTCTTTTTAGAGCAAGTTCTTTACGAGCACACTCGATAGAAATTGGTGTGTTTACCTGTTCTAGTTGATATTGTCGTTGTTGTAATACATAATGTAATCTCTGAATGTCCGATGTAACATCATTCCCTAAGAGCTTTAATGTTAGAAAAGATTCAGTTCGAAAACTATTTAGCTGCTCTATCAAGTCTTTCTGTTTGAATTTACAATTGTTTGAGATAATTCGCACTCTCTCTTCAATTTTTTTATTGCATATGTTTTGTAGAAGTATCAAGTCCTCTTGAGTCAAAGATTTAGGCTGAGTTTCTGATTCTGTGTTGTTAACTATTTCCATTTTTTGTCATTGAATCTGAAAAAAAACAAAAAAACAGATGATTAATTTTGTTCAGTTGTTTTAGTATAATAAATAATATATGAGTAAAAACTGTAATTTATTAAGTTTTTACCTTGATGCTCTTCTAATAGCTGTAGTAGATGTTGCTTCTCTGATAGCCGTTGTAGAACTGGATGCTTTCTGTGTGAAAACTATGGCTCTTATATAGCTAAAGTTGTACTGATTAAACCCTATGAACACCATCTCGTGTCAATCTCTATGAATCAACATTTGTTCACGCGAAGGAAAGTCAATGCTTTCGCGGGAATAAATAAATAATTTTCACGCGAATACAAACCAATGCTTTCGCGGGAATAAATAAGCTATTTTCACGCGAATGGAAACCGTTGCTTTCGCGGGAATAAATAATTTATTTTCACGCGAATAGAAACCAATGCTTTCGCGGGAATAAATAATTTATTTTCACGCGAATAGAAACCAATTCTTTCGCGGGAATAAATACTTTATTTTCACACGAATGCAAACTGTTGCCTTCGCGGGAATAAATGATTTAATTTCCCGCGAATGGAAACCGTTGCTTTCGCGGGAATAAATATTTTATTTTCACGCGAATAGAAACCAATGCTTTCGCGGGAATAAATAATTTATTTTCACGCGAATAGAAACCAATTCTTTTGCGGGAATAAATACTTTATTTTCACCCGAATACAAACTGTTGCCTTCGCGGGAATAAATGATTTAATTTCCCGCAAATGGAAACCGTTGCTTTCGCGGGAATAAATAATTTATTTTCACGCGAATAGAAACCAATGCTTTCGCGGGAATAAATAATTTATTTTCACGCGAATAGAAACCAATTCTTTCGCGGGAATAAATACTTTATTTTCACACGAATGCAAACTGTTGCCTTCGCGGGAATAAATGATTTAATTTCCCGCGAATGGAAACCGTTGCTTTCGCGGGAATAAATATTTTATTTTCACGCGAATAGAAACCAATGCTTTCGCGGGAATAAATAATTTATTTTCACGCGAATAGAAACCAATTCTTTTGCGGGAATAAATACTTTATTTTCACCCGAATACAAACTGTTGCCTTCGCGGGAATAAATGATTTAATTTCCCGCAAATGGAAACCGTTGCTTTCGCGGGAATAAATATTTTATTTTCACGCGAATAGAAACCAATTACTCCCGCGAAAGCAACGGTTTCCATTCGCGTGAAAATAAAGTATTTATTCCCGCGAAAGCAACGGTTTGTATTCGCGTGAAAATAAAGTATTTATTCCCGCGACAACATTGACTTTCATTCGCGGGAAATGAAATCATTTATTCCCGCGAAAGCATTGGTTTCTATTCGCATGAAAATAAATTATTTATTCCCGCGAAAGCAACGGTTTGTATTCGCGTGAAAATAAAGTATTTATTCCCGCGACAACATTGACTTTCATCCGCGGGAAATAAAATCATTTATTCCCGCGAAAGCATTGGTTTCTATTCGTGTGAAAATAAAATATTTATTCCCGCGAAAGCAACGGTTTGTATTCGCGTGAAAATAAAGTATTTATTCCCGCGACAACATTGACTTTCATTTGCGGGAAATAAAATCATTTATTCCCCCGAAAGCATTGGTTTCTATTCGCGTGAAAATAAATTATTTATTCCCGCGAAAGCAACGGTTTGTATTCGCGTGAAAATAAAGTATTTATTCCCGCGACAACATTGACTTTCATTCGCGGGAAATAAAATCATTTATTCCCGCGAAAGCAATGCTTTCCATTCGTGTGAAACTAAAATATTTATTTCCGCGAAAGCATTGGTTTGTATTCGCGTGAAAATAATTCATTTATTCCCGCGAAAACATTGACTTTCCTTCGCGTGAAAAGATGTTGATTCATAGAGATTGACACGAGATGGGGTTCATAGGCTTTAATCAGTACAACTTTAGCTATATAAGAGCCATCGTTTTCACACAGAAAGCATCCAGTTCTACAGCGACTAACAGAGGAGCAACATCTACTACAGCTATTAGGAGAGCAACAAGGTAAGAAGCACTAAAATATTTATTTGTTTTTAATTAATTGAAACATCTAGGTTTTTGAATCTTAGTTTTTAAAAACAATCTTTTAATAAAACAATAATTTCAGTATATTTACATCATTAAACTAAGTTCTTTTACTTTTTGCAGGTATGATGACATCACACTCCAAAGCACTTCCTAAGCTCCATATTGAACCAACCACAGCTACCAACAACACTAACGCTATTTCCACTACAACCATCATTTCCACCACCAACGGCATTCACATTGATGATAGAAGATCCAATCCTAACACCTTTAATGATACATCTTCTCGCTCAAACACCAATGCTCATGCTGATATAGCAATGAACCATCATGTAGTTTCAGCTGACTCTCCTTTGAGTCCCACACCGGACTACACATATCTGCATGAGAACAGTGAAGTCAAACGAACGGAGGATATCAAAAAACCGACAGTGACATTATCTCAAGCTTCAATTTCCTTTTTATTCAGCAACAGCAAGAATAATACCGTAAACAAACTTAGAGAGTTTGAATTGCTCGAGATGGGTGGAATAATGACAGGAGCTATGCGGAAAGGAATGTTGGAAATCGGAAATTTTGTGAGTTTGTTGGATTTACCAATTCCTACGATATTGGAGGTTTTCGATGTTAATTACGTTGAAGATTATGGTATATTGGACTATGAATATGTTTTAAAAAACAATCATCGAATTCGAGTCAAGTCACTGATTGACAAAGAACTTACGGTGGAGCTACAGGAACTTGATCCCGGCTCTTCACAAATCCTAGTGTACATGGGAAAGCTAGAAGAAAATCAACCCGATCTACGTATTGTAGGAGATAATCATCATCAAGGGCTAAAACAATGAGTTATAGCCAAAATCTTGAGAAAAAAATCATTGAAACAGTTGCAAGCATACTTTGATATCATCACTTTCGATAATATTCCTGTCAACACTCTTCTGACATTCACTAGACTTTCAGTTTGGAAAAATTTGAAGTCGAAGCAGCGAAAACGAAAACAAGATACATCGCCTTTACGTATCACTCACACTGTCACTTACAGATACATGATGAATGACGGATCTTTGATGACTGGGAAGATTGTTGTCCCTCCTGAGAACGTTTTGAAGATCAAAAATCATGAATGTGGTATGATCCACTATAAAAGTACGATGACAACTGAAAGCGGCACAAAGAAACACATTCTCACGATTCTGAGTGTTGAAGAAGCTTTGATGCTTCTATCTACTTCAAGAGAAAAAGAAGGAATAGCTTTCAGACTTTCTCTATTTGATGATGCTGAGCTGATGAAAAGTTATGATGATGATGTTGCTGCTGATGATGCTGCTGATGATGATGATGACGATGATAACATTGATGCTTATACTGATGAAGAAGATGATAATATGACGGATGATGACTCTGAGAACAAAAAATTTGAGGAAAAAGATGAAGTTGTCGACAATGATAGTGAGAAAAGCAATGAAGATGACAATCACATTTCAAGCGAAGCTAGCAGGATTTCAATATCGGAAATTTAATTAAGGTATGTTAATCTTCACTAGTAATAAGTAACTACTAATAGCCGTATTTTTCACCATAGTATAATGTAGTTGTTATAACGACATCTATGTATGCTTTTAGATAGAATACGTGTACAAGTGAATGACCGTCGACTCGCCAAAATCTATCAGCAACAACTCATGAACATTAAATTACATATTATTTGTATTGTGCAATAATTTGTATATATTTAGTGTAATAAAGTATTTTATTCATATTTAACATTAGTAATTTAGCCAATTTGTAAAACTTTCGGGGTTACAACTCTAAAATGTTACAAAATTTCAATGTTCCGACACAAAAATAAATATTTCAAGTTATCGTCTCATTTTTCAAAAATGTTAAGACAACTCCCATTTATAATTTCTAAACTTCGCTTTTGAAAAAATATGTAAAAGTTGTCGGCACATTGTGTCAAAATGGTAAGACAACTCCGCTTTTTACACAAAAAATTGTGAAAAATGTTTTATAATTTGTTTGAGAAACCAAAACAGTAGAAGACTTTTTACAACCACAAGCATTATACTTTAGGTTTTACAGTTTTGTGAATTGGGTGTTGATAGTTTGTCACGATATGACATAATAATTAAGTAATTATAGTCTTTTTCATAACAATGCTATAGATTCAGTAATACAGATGTGAAATTTACTGTTTCATCACTTGAATGCAGTATGAAGGTAGTTGATGTAATATTTATTTTGTAATATTATGCAAAGTAATACAGTAAGAATGAAGCGTATGGAGTTCTCAACCACAAAACAAATAAAAATAATGCATTAGGTAAACTAATGACAGAACAATTTTACATGAAGTGTATACATATGAATAAAGTATTCATAAAAACACAGACTATTGTCTGTATATATAATATATATATATAGAGAGTATTTATAAAAAAACATCCTATTAACTATATATTTTGTGGTAAGAAATTATAAAATAGGATAGTTGCATAAAGTCTATGGTAAACTAATGACAGAACATTTTTTACATGAAATGTATTCATAAAAACACAGACTATTGTCTGTATATATAATATATATATATAGAGAGTATTTATAAAAAAACATCCTATTAACTATATATTTTGTGGTAAGAAATTATAAAATAGGATAGTTGCATAAAGTCTATGGTAAACTAATGACAGAACATTTTTTACATGAAATGTATTCATAAAAACACAGACTATTGTCTGTATATATAATATATATATAGAGAGTATTTATAAAAAAACACCCTATTCACTATATATTTTGTGGTAAGAAATTATAAAATAGGGTAGTTGCATAAGACCTATTCCAGAGCCATGATAATATTAAAAAATATAGTGAAATAAAAATTTTAAAACTCACCTAAGAGTGCAGTTAGTACAAGAACTTCTTCTTGAGAAAAGTCTGAGTTTTTCTGCATTTTTTGTCTAATAGACGCTAATTTCAATTTAACACAATCATTAAAACCCTTTTTTTTCAGTCCATCTTTTATATTCAAAATTAATTTAAGTGAAGTTAAATCAATTTTCTTATCATCAATCTTTGGCTTTCTTTTAAATCTACTTGAGTTTGAGGTTTAACTGTTATAGTATTAGATTCTAAAACACTGGTTTTTGGACTGCACTGTGAACTAGCGACAGAAATTAAGTCAATATTACTTTCTTCAGTTTCTGAAAGATCAGAATCTGAAGATATAAGTGCTCTCATTTTTTTACACTGGTTTTCAATCAAAAGTTTTCGATCTTCAGCAGCAGGTTTTTTAGCTATCGCCAACCATTTACTCCCTAATTCAAAATCTAAAACAATGTTTTCAGAAAAATAACCTTCTATTGGATAGAGATACACTAACGCAAGATTTTTCGGAAAAGTAATATCCATAAGTAATTCAGAATATTTTCTATTAATAAATAAAACAAAATTATTGTAACTAGCAATATCAACAATAAAAAACATTTTAGTTTTTAAAATACAACTATGTTGCTGAAGATCTCTCAAAGTTGTATGCGATTTTCCACATAAACAATAAAAAATAAACAAGTGAGCACAAAAATGTCTTGAAAGAACTCGGCCAGGCTCATGCAATCCCCCTAATTTAAACTTCTTACCACAAAATATACAAGAGACGTTGTTTTTGTTTCCTTTCAGGGCTTCACTCAACATCTTTGTGCCATATGCTATCAATAACAATGTGAGCACTGAAAGGAAATACCTAGGGCTTTTGTTATCAATATCTACAAACAAAATAAACAAATTCTCATCATATATAGATAACTTTCTTAAGCATGGTATATGTATATATATATAAAGATAATGCATGTCACTTACACTTAAAACACTCTCTATCTTCTTTTATATTTCCGTCTAGAAGACTTACTTCCTTATATTGCCTTAATTGAGGATTCTCTGCTTGAACTAAAATAGAAAATACGAATGTAGTTATGCTATTTCTTTGAAAAAATTCGAAAAATTTTTTTATAAATTGAATGAGTATGTAGTAAGTAATATTTTCGTCATACTTACATTCAAATGTGTTGCGTTTATAGTACAGGAAGTTTTCGTTCTTCCCAACACATTGTTTACTTCCTATGAATCGTGAAGATGTTTTTTCTACAAAAAATAACATAGTAAATGTAAAGTCATTATTATTGTACCTACAGACAAATTTACATTTTTCATAAAACAGAAAAACTTACTCATAGCAATATGCGTGCTAGCTTTGCTCTTTTCCGTCTTCTCTTCATCATCTTTAAAACACTCCTCCAGCCACCTCAGTGTTTCATCATCGGTAGAACTTAATAAAACAATAAATCAAGATTGTAATTATTTAAAAACTCTATATAATACAGTTGAATAATAAAGTTTCAATAATATACTTACATAGCACTGAAATCTATTTCATCAATATTCAGCTCTAGCTCATCATCTGAGGTTGTAGACCTACAAGTAATATATATATATATATATATATATATATATATATATATATATATATATATATATATATATATATATATACATTTGTATAAGTTTATAAATGTAACTGCAACAAAATTGTAAAAGATAGTATAATATAACTTACTCATTTCTTGTAGGGATATTGCTGGCCATTTTTTGTAGTTTTGTGTTCTAATACTATACTTGAAATATTGTACTTAGTGCAAATGAAAACTGATCCTGCTTAGTATAAAAATACTTTCTCTTATATACAAAACATTGAAGTCATTTATCAAGATTAATTCGTAGACTGATTTTCATACAAAACCAAAACATTGAAGTCATTTATCAAGACTAATTCGTAGACTGATTTTCTGATCATTACTATGATAACTGATATTGTTTTTAAAAAAGTGGAAGTCAATTAAAAAGTTGGTTAAAAAATAGGAAGATAGAGATTAGATAGATTAATAAGCTTAAGTCATACATACACCCTTGTAAACTTTCTTTCCACCTAACTAAAATTCTTTGAATGTAAAGCATTGGATAAACAAATTTTACAATCCCTAGATTGATACTCTTTTAAGATACATCTAGCTAGAACCAAACTTACATTTCATTTTGAATGACAATTCGCTTCCTCCAAACATATTTTTATAGCAAAAATATAATGTGTGATTAACTAGTTCAATTGCAGTTCATCGCATATAGACACATCAACAGCAAAACATTGATGATGTAGTGTAGTTCCGTCTTTATATCATCAGACAGTAAATTAAAATGTGAGAGCTTAAATTATAGTTTACAACGTCAAGTATGAGTTAGGAATGTAATAAACACTTTAAAGTTATCTGATAGCATTTAAATATGTATATGTAACATATAATTCTTGTTTTATTAGACAAAACAGCTTCCTAAAAATAGAAAATACACCATGTATGTTGATATATTGTTTGTATTTCACACAAAAAACAATGAGTTATTTTAAGAAAAGTAACAGTCTAACTAACAAAAAAGTGGATAAAGTCATGCTTTGTTCATGTTTTTTAGACGATATCGGAGATAACTAGAATTAGAGATACACCACAAATCCGTTTTGGTGGAAGGCTGTAGCTGTCTTAACTAATATGTAATCAAAAAATAAAAAAACAAGAGATAAATGCAATCAAGTTCTCTTCCTTTTTAGGTTAAATTAATGACTTTTCTCGAGCGGCTTTATAACACATAACATTAAAAAGATCAAAACATATAGGATTAGGCGAGAGATGATGATTAACGGCTTTTCTGGAATGAGTTTATTAGTGAAGTGACACTTGCGTTGTATTATAATTAATTACTTTTTAAAACTTGTGAAAATGAACTGGTAACATTACGTCGACTGAAATAATACCTAAAACGTCTCGCATAAATTTTGATCTAACCGAAAATGGACTGAAAACCTTTAGGGTGAGTACAAAATTATCGTAACTCGCTATAACGGATATTGTAAGAAATATTTTATTTTCTCGTTGCTAACTTGACGTAAAATATTTTGTAACGGATGACACGTGATCTCGATCGATTTTTGCTAACTGATCACTTAGTTACTCGTAAACATTTGATACTCGCTTGATTTCTTTGATAACAGCAATATCCCAATTATGCTTATCGTAAATATTTCAAAAACGGATATTGCGTGTTTCAGTTGGTTTTTCCTACGAAATCGCTTAGTTACTCGTAAACATTTGAAAATTGTTTGATTTTTTCGCTGATAAAACATGTTGCAAGTATCTTTTACCAAATATTACCGTGATTTTCAATCAGTTTTCCTTACTAGATTACTTAATTACTCACCAACGTCCATAATTGTTTTTATTAATCATTGTTGCAAAGCAATGCTGTATTTAAATAATATTACTACGTTTCCAACCAATTTCCTTACTGAATTACTTAATTACTCGCCAGTATTTCATAATTTCTTTCACTAATAATAACAAATAATATTGTAAATAAACAATTTACCAGGAATATTTATGCTCAAGTCTCCTCTCTCTCTCTCCTCTAAACACTCTCTCTAGATATATACAAACACAGTTATTTTTATACGTAAACTCAATCTCGAATGCTGATAATATGTGGTCTCAAGCGGATAATTACATTACACAAAATTTACTGTAAATTTTAATCATCTAGAGGACTAATGGTATCCTCTCTCTCCTTTCTCTCAAGATATCTCCTCTCTTTCTCTCTATTTCTCTCTCTCTCTCCTTTAACCTCTCTCCTCTCTCCCTCTCTAGATGTATACAAATTCAATTATTCTTATATGTAAACTCGATCTCGAATGCTGATGATATGTAGCCTCAAGTGAATAAATGAAGTTAAAGTACTTTGTATTACACAAAATTTACTGTAAATTTTAATCATCTAGAGGGCTAATGCTACCCTTTCTCCTCTCTCCTCTTTCCCTCTCTCCTCTCTCTCAAGATATCATATGAGTCAAAATTACCAAATACTGTAGATTTTAACCATCTAGAGATCTAATTTGGCGATTTTCCAACATATATACCCTATGAGTTAGAATTATGTATACAATTATGTAAAAAAATTATCAAAAACTTGAATGCCATACATTCAAAATTTAGCTGCCATATGAGTTCAAATTAAGTAAAAGAATAATCAAAACTCAAATGCCACTTAAATGCCACTCAAATGCCACTCAAGTACCCCTCAAATGAAATACAATATAAACTCGGCGAATTCATCCAACGTCGTAACCCATTGCATAACCCCCAAGACCAGAACCACAAAAAACACTTGGTAGGGAGATCTGCTCATATATTACTACTGCTAATTACTCTTGTGATTTCATAAGTTTACAGAATAAGATTAGATTTGAAGTACTACAGAGTTTAATAAATATATTATCTATAGCTAGCCAGAATATATTGTACTCAGTGGAGAATATTGTAACAGCTGAACCAAAAAATGAAATTCAATGTCATCAGCCTATTTACGGTAGCTGGTTGTCTAACACAGCTCTCGGAACTTTTATAATTGCTTTATTGATTTTTTTTCGCAGAAAATCTGATTAGGAAAGGACTCTCCGCACAAACCATTTTATGGCCACGAATTTAGCACTTTGAGGCAAGTTCTCCTATCGTAGTCCGTTGCTGCACTCTACACACAACCATCATACACATGAAGGTGCTCATCAACACTTTATAGTGAAGGCATGGGTTGTCACAGTTGAGAAAAACAAAGTAGGAAAAACTAGATTTGAGCCATTTGCATTGACCAATCACCATCAGGTAATAATAAAAACAAATTGTGACATTGCAGCAAATGGAAGTAAATAGAATTAACAATAAAATAAATAGCCATTTCTCCGTTTTTCATGACAAAATCATTGTGCAAGGAGAGGCTAACTCGTGTTTGAATTGGAGTTACCTACCCATGTGAAGGAAGAGAACTCCAATTCATACCTCTTGGTTTTCTTTGCTAAGTGAACATAGTCTCCTGCATACACCGTTGAAATTTATCCATTGACTGAGCTATCTGCTTAAGCAATGTTTGAGTAGAACTTTCATCCCTTTTCAACAAGAGTTTTATTTGGTTGCTTCTTTCATTTCAACGACGAGTGGGGTTACAATAAAATATTTATAGTAACCTACATTGTATCACAAGTGGCTTGCTTAGAGTTTAGAGTTGGTAATGCATGAATGGTGACAATATTGACTATCAGTATTAATTATTGCTGTCATAGATTATTTCATCTCTCTATGTTGTTCTCTACGGAATACATTTAAAGTATTACTTCCTGTTTTAGTTCCAATGTGAATTCTGCCACTTCCTCACACTTCCTCACTGCCACACGTCACAGCAATGACCTGAGACCTGACAAGTCCTTTGATGAACTACCTGTGCATGAGTTGTCCCTACCTTGCAATCATTCTTTGCATGAAAGGATACTGTGCGTTCTACAGAAAGTGATCAAGATAAAGGATCCCGCTCTGTGAAATTGATCCTTAGTGGGAAGTGTCAGCAGGTTCTTGTGCCGCTGAAACCGTGTGTGGTATGTACAGCAGTTGTAGTGTCACTGGCACTGTGTGTGGTATGTACAGCAGTTGTAGTGTCACTGGCACTGTGTGTGGTATGTACAACAGTTGTAGTGTCACTGGCACTGTGTGTGGTATGTACAGCAGTTGTAGTGTCACTGGCACCGTGTGTGGTATGTACAGCAGTTGTAGTGTCACTGGCACTGTGTGTGGTATGTACAGCAGTTGTAGTGTCACTGGCACTGTGTGTGGTATGCACAGCAGTTGTAGTGTAACTGGCACTGTGTGTGGTATGTACAGCAGTTGTAGTGTCACTGGCACTGTGTGTAGTATGTACAGCAGTTGTAGTGTCCCTGGCACTGTGTGGGGTATATACAGCAGGTGCTTATAGGCTATAGATGTGGTCTACAGGCTATATCTACTACAGCTATAGATATGGTCTACAGGCTATGTCTACTACAGCTATAGATATGGTCTACAGGCTATATCTACTCCAGCTATAGATTTGGTCTACAGGCTATATCTACTCCAGCTATAGATATGGTCTACAGGCTATATCTACTACAGCTATAGATATGGTCTACAGGCTATATCTACTTCAGCTATAGACTTGGTCTACAGGCTATATCTACTACAGCTATAGATATGGTCTACAGGCTATATCTACTACAGCTATAGATATGGTCTACAGGCTATATCTACTACAGCTATAGATATGGTCTACAGGCTATATCTACTACAGCTACAGACTTGGTCTACAGGCTATATCTACTACAGCTACAGATACGGTCTACAGGCTATATCTACTACAGCTATAGATATGGTCTACAGGCTATATCTACTACAGCTATAGATATGGTCTACAGGCTATATCTACTCCAGCTATAGATATGGTCTACAGGCTATATCTACTCCAGCTATAGACTTGGTCTACAGGCTATATATATCTACGACTGTTGCAGACAAAGATGGCTGCTGCCAAGGACACTCTTTTGGTTGACACAGATGCTGACCATACACACAGTTATGGGTTTGTGGATAGAGGCTGTTCATCAGGGTTTGTTGTGGACATTGTACAAGATCTCCTACGGGTGAGCTTAGCCTATTTCCTGTTTTATTACCTCAGCTAATGTCCATTTATGCCAGCTCACCAAATGTTGTCTTAGTTTGTTAAAGTTGATAGCTTGGACCTTCTTGTTGTAGTATTTCTTTTTCTAGTCTTCTGTTAGACTTCCTGATTAGTCTTCATCTATCTACTGTAGCCTAAGTCGTAGGCCACCATTTGTGTATTTTGCTTCGAGTATGCTGTGCGTTTTTTATTTGGAGTTGCATGCCCCTCGTTATCTTAGCAACTTTTGAATGGATTTCATTGGATGAACGGTTTAGTGGGCGGGGTTTTTGTGTTGGTCTGCTGATTCACACTCGTGTACATACAGTTGTGTGAGCGGAAGTGGTTACCAAGGAAACCAGGTGCAAACAATTACTACCAATTGTATAACTTATCATACTAATTGTTGACTCGCTCCAGAAATTTCGTTGTTTTACCGTTTACAAATACAAGTACTCAATCGCATACTGTTCAGCGCGATGGAATATTTCTTGGCTTTTAGCCTTCTTAGCCTTGTTTCGCAAGAGGTTAGCTTGTGCAAGTTTGACTTTATATTCTGCAACTTGCTTCTTGCATTTTGCAAGTGTTTCTGGCAATTTGGGAGTACCTACTTAACACGCCAAATAGCCACTTACATCGCTTTTGGTAGCTAATACAGGATTTTATCTACGTTGAACAGGACCAATTGCCATTGTGTCCATACACAATATGAATGAGCTTTTGGCTGCCCTATTACTTTGAAACTTTATTTTATGGTATTAGCAAGCAAGGTCTTTGGTATGGTATTTCAATGGAGCATTTCTTGTTTGTGATATAATTATTATTGTCAGGAGCTTTCGTTGATCAGATTATCCTTATGCCGTAATTATTATTATAATTAGTATGTTATATTTTGTACTAGCCACACAATACAAACAACAGAATCTTTTTTGCCGTGTCATTTTTCATTTGCATTCCCATCGATAACTCCTGACAATAATAGTTATGGTGAAAATAATATACTAAACAACATTATACAAATAATGATACTACTTTCTTTTAGTTCCTCAAACCTGTCTTTGTTGGTGCTGGCTTCAAAATAATTAATAACTGATAATAATAAATATCAATAATAAGAAGAGCCGAAATAGAACTGAAGTCTAATCAAAAGTTCAAAGTACAACATAGCTGGTCAAGCTATGGGCCAAAGAGGGTAGTGAATGTATACTACAATCTTTGCACAGGAGACTGTTTGGCCGCCAAAGCAATCCCTTTAACTTAGGCCAACAAACCAACACGACAGACCCCGCCCACTAAACCGATCATCCAATGAAATCCGTTCAAAAGTAGTTACGATAACAAGGGGCAGGCAACTCCCAACACAAAATGCGCAGCATGTTCCAAGCAAAATACACAAAATGCTTGAAATGTCGTCCCAAGACTAGGCTAAGTCTACCGTTGCTTTCATTCTACAAAAACTTTGAACTCTCTCAGTCAAGTTGGGGTTGTCAGCCTTCAGATTATTTTATACCAGCAACTAATGTTGTCTTGTGTCTCTGTAGTGGTCAAACAGGTTGGGAAGCAGACAATCAGTCTCCTGCAGATCTTTGTCTATGACTCCTTCACCTACCAGGTATTCTTGGTTATTTATTGGCTCCTTCATACGCCATCAGTTAGTAGCTAGTAAGCTAGAGCTCTACACTTTAGATGTCTATTGGTTTGCTTCTATTGTGTATCCTAAACCTTAGATGTCTATTGGTTTGCTTCTATTGTGTATCCTACACCTTAGATGTCTATTGGTTTGCGTCTATTGTATATCCTAAACCTTAGATGTCTATTGGTTTGCTTCTATTGTGTACCCTACACCTTAGATGTCTATTGGTTTGCTTCTATTGTGTATCCTACACCTTAGATGTCTATTGGTTTGCTTCTATTGTGTACCTGACACCTTAGATGTCTATTGGTTTGCTTCTATTGTATATCTGACACCTTAGATGTCTATTGGTTTTCTTCTATCATGTATCCTACACCTTAGATGTCTATTGATTTGCTTCTATAGTGTACCTGACACCTTAGATGTCTATTGGTTTGCTTTATTGTGTACCCTACACCTTAGATGTCTATCAGTTTGCTTCTATTGTGTATCTTGCACCTTAGATGTCTATTGGTTTGCTTCATGGTTAACTTTATTTTCTACCACAAAGTTATACCTCACTACTACTTCACTCTATTGGCTGCAGGATAACCAACTGCTTCTGTATTGATATCTCTTGTATCCCTTTATTGGTTGAGTTGACTTTAGACAACTCTATTTCTCTCTGTTTTAGTGTTGGCTTGTTCAATGAATGAGTCTATTGCTCAGCTGACTTCACTAAACAGTCAACAGCTGATTTATATCTGATGGTCAGATCTGAGACAACTCCTAGAAGTTTGATGTCTCTAACCTTATCAATGCATAGATTGATCGGTAAGTGTGACATCACATCCTGTTACTTGGCCTCTTACCAATTCGTTTAGAACGAGTGCGCTGTACATAACATGGAATATTCTGAACTGTAGGTAATAGACAGACAACTCCTAAAGCTATGGCTCCGCCCACAAAGCGCTCACAGAGCAGATCTGGATGGATCAACCGCTTGAAACTGTAACTCTGTCGGCTACAAGTTCAACAGAAGCAATATTAGTAACCAGTATAGAATGCAGCATAAAAGTACATACATGACCTATATAACAGTATATACATGACCTATATAACAGTATATACATGGCCTATATAAAAGTACATACATGACCTATATAACAGTACATACATGACCTATATAACAGTACATACATGACCTATATAACAGTACACACATGACCTATATAATAGTACATGCATGACCTATATAACAGTACATACATGACCTATATAACAGTACATGTGTTGCACGTACAAAAGCCCACCTGGATGTTGTTTTTTTATTGTAATTTTGATAGCATAGTTTCTATCGTTTGATAAACTTGTAAATATCGCGTCCACCATACCATTTCTGGTTGACTGCTCATCATGTGGATACTCTAACCAAGTTGTCTCCTCTCAGCTGCTGTATACCACCAACCAATCAGTAGTAGACAGAGGGGACCACCATTTCATGTTTTGGACGGCTTAAACAAATAAACCTTGATATGGGTTGAATTGAATCACCAACTCTATACAGCTATATCTAAAGGTCTGCTCAACAAAAAGTTTGTCTGCTCGAAAGCCTATTGGCCAATCATAAGAGAGAAACTGGTCACGTGACAGGGAGCGAGGCAAACAAATCTGCATTATAATTGTTACCACATTCTCTAGAGATGCAGTCGATGAGGGAACTGTATTCCCTGTTACCGTTGGATACAAGTTTTCGTGTATTACCTCTCTCAGTCTACAACAGCATGCAGTAGTGTTACAAATATACCTGTACATACATGTTCTCTATTGTCTAAGGGTACCAGCTCATGTGATGTACAAGTATATAACAAGTAATGTTGTACTGAAAGAACTGCTCTATTGTATAGAGTAATACAAATGTACAAGAAGCCTCAGACACTCACTGATCTAATGTTGTGGGTGGTTGCCTGTGCTTTTCATGGATGAAATATATTAGGATTGCCAGAAACCCGAATGGGGTGTAACCAATTTCGGCCAATAGGAAGCGGAAAAGGTGAATTTTCGGAGCGGTAACATATGGTACTATAAACTACTATAGGAACTCACAAAATCATCGGAACTATTTGTGATAAAGTAATATTCTGACTTTTGCCACATGACAAGAGCTTTTGTGATTTCGGAGTGGAGTCTGAGTAGTATGAATAATGTTTGAAACGGATTTGCCGCATACCACAGATTACAATATATAATATCGTTGGCATACTTAAGTTTGTTTTCGGAGCGGATATGGTATTGTAAGTAACAATATTTGAATCGTAAAAACTATTAAATCATCCCCAGGCATAGATTAGGTGTATAAAAACCAATAAGAAAACATTATTGACTACGAGATCCAAGTGGTCTTGAAAAGTTTGGAGCAGTATGGCGGCTCCCACAAACGGCTACATTTGGCTCGTTACAAAAGTTCTATTACGCAGCAGCAGCTTGCAATCCTTATATATTTCATCCATGTTGCTTTTAGTATCTGTTGAGTTGAGTGGGCCTTTGCCAATATTACTATTGATTTGGGTCTCAATCTACCAAACCAAAAGTAAACAAGGAATAATAAACAAACAAACCGTTCCAAACAGTGGGATTGTCTACGAAAGTTGAATACTGAACGTGATAGAAGCCAGTTTTTCTAGCTACAATCTGGAGAGATGTAGCTGGTGGCAGCAGGAACAAATGCAGCAGCACTAGAGGCAGCAGTAGGAGGAGGTAGTGTAGTGGAACATGCTTGTAGGGCTTCCACTAACTAGGAATTGTCCACACCTTGTAGCACAGCCTAACAAAACCTCTCTCTCCCACAGATATCACAAGGTCAGTAAGGCCTGCAGGGTACAATGTAAAAGTTGCTCACACGAGGTGAGTCAATGGCTCAGGCTATTTAGTCTAATAGCCTCTTACATTGCCACAAGCACCATATTTATTTAAGCATGTGCACTACTGTATCTATTGTTGTATTTGTATTGCTTGATTGGCTGAAATTACTTCCTGTGCATATCCAGGCAGAAATCCATTACAATGTTTCTGTTTTATCACTCAGTTTCACAAAAAAAGCGTTAACCGGACTATTGAACTTTTATTCTTTCATATAAAACATGTGCCTCCTGTTGTATTTTTGTCTAATGAGAGAATCCGATTTATGACAAAAATGGTTTTATTTTTTAAGTTTTTTTTGTCATCGATTTTTTTTCTTCTGCTCTGTATCATGTCTATAAAAAAATGCAATTATTCAATTCACAAGTTAATCATAATATTTAAGATAGATTTATTTGATTTTTGTATGTTTTACTTGAGTGGGCTTCTACTCTATGATTCTTTAAACTGTTTCTATGGTTACTAGCTCTTGAATTGTGTCATCGAGTACAGTAACAGCTCAAGTGTCTATTATTACGTAAGCTGTTCCCAAGACTACCATTGAAGTCATCAAGCGCGGGTGGTGTAAAGGTTAGCATTGTTGCCTTCCAAGCAACAGATCCGGGTTCGATTCCTGGCTGACGCAATTCATTTTTTTGCCATATTAATTGTATTATTGAGAATTTTACAGGTTGTTATTTCGGTAGTTAGTATAGCAGTTTGTAACAGCTGAATAATCTTGTACAAGTGCTAAGGAAGATAACTTCTACAGAGGTATATGTGTAGTGAAGTAATATACTACATACAACTCATACAGAGGTATATGTGTAGTGAAGTAATATACTACATACAACTCATACAGAGGTATATGTGTAGTGAAGTAATATACTACATACAACTCATACAGAGGTATATGTGTAGTGAAGTAATATACTACATACAACTCATACAGAGGTATATGTGTAGTGAAGTACTATACTACATACAACTCATACAGAGGTATATGTGTAGTGAAGTACAACTCATACAACTCATACAGAGGTATTTGTGTAGTGAAGTAATATACTACATACAACTCATACAGAGGTATATGTGTAGTGAAGTAATATACTACATACAACTCATACAGAGGTATATGTGTAGTGAAGTAATATACTACATACAACTCATACAGAGGTATATGTGTAGTGAAGTAATATACTACATACAACTCATACAGAGGTATATGTGTAGTGAAGTAATATACTACATACAACTCATACAGAGGTATATGTGTAGTGAAGTAATATACTACATACAACTCATACAGAGGTATATGTGTAGTGAAGTAATATACTACATACAACTCATACAGAGGTATATGTGTAGTGAAGTAATATACTACATACAACTCATACAGAGGTATATGTGTAGTGAAGTAATATACTACATACAACTCATACAGAGGTATATGTGTAGTGAAGTAATATACTACATACAACTCATACAGAGGTATATGTGTAGTGAAGTAATATACTACATACAACTCATACAGAGGTATGTGTGTAGTGAAGTAATATACTACATACAACTCATACAGAGGTATATGTGTAGTAAAGTAATATACTACATACAACTCATACAGAGGTATATATGCAGTAAAGTAATATACTACATACAACTCATACAGAGGTATATGTGTAGTGAAGTATTATACTGCATACAACTCACACAGAGGTATATGTGTAGTGAAGTAATATACTACATACAACTCATACAGAGGTATATGTGTAGTGAAGTAATATACTACACACAACTCATACAGAGGTATATGTGTAGTGAAGTAATATACTACATACAACTCACACAGAGGTATATGTGTAGTGAAGTAATATACTACATACAACTCATACAGAGGTATATGTGTAGTGAAGTAATATACTACATACAAATATACTGATGACAGTTGTTTGTGTTAATTGCAATAGTCTGAGGGCCAATGCTTTCTAATTCTACTTGTGTTGGTTCTGCAGTTTGTGTAGATGGAGCTTCTTTTTCTTTAGGTATGGTAGAGTCAGAAGAGTTTTCTGACTTGATAAGTTAGTCATTATGTTGGTAGAAGTGAACTTCTTGATTTGAGGGCATCCATTGGTCCTCTTTAAGGGTTGTTGATCTACATAGGCCATTTCTTCTAGCTACTCCTTTCATGTTAGGTCGCCGAATGGGCTGTGGTGCTGCTGGGGCTTGTCCTACGGGATTTGTACAAGGCCTATATTGCTTTAACTTCCTGCCATTTTGGACAGATTTTTGACCATTTCTATTGATTAGATAAGTGTGATTGGGGTAAGCTTCCTCAATAGTATATGGACCGACAAATTTTAGTTTCAATTTAGGATTCTACCCTTTTCGTTTGCGCCTATTTTCAAGCCACACCATGTCTCCTTGGGCAAATAAAGAAGGCTCTTCTCCATCTTCCTCTGATTTGTTTCTGTTCTTCTCTAAAGTTTCATGTACTTCTGCTAATCCGCTCTTTAGGCTTAGGGTATATTCATGTAAGGGCATTTCGTCTGTCAGTGGGGGTGGTATACTAACTGATCAGGGAGCCTTAGCTCCCTTCCTAACATCAGGTAGTTAGCTGTTTCTCCAGTGGTAGTGTGGGGTGTGCCTCTAACAGCTCTCATTAGTTGAGGCAACAATAAATCCCAGTCTTCTTGACTTCTGCGCAACAGTAATGAACATAGCGAGTCTCCCTGCACTCGATTATTCCATTCAACAATGCCATTGGCTTGGGGGTTGTATGGTTTTGTTCTAGTTTTTGAAATGTGCCTTAATTTGCACAATTCTCGCATCAACTGACCTTAAGACTGGGTACCTTGGTCAGTGTGGATTTGTTCAGGTAAACTGAGGTAACAGAACACTCACTCGTCTAGTGTTGTAGCTACTACTGGTGCAGTAGCAATGGGAATGGGCAAGGCATTTTGGGCAAACTCTACACCATTTTGCACGACATTTGACAGATAATTGAAGTTCAGGTATTTCATCTGATCGAATTCTCATGGACTCAGAGAATCGATGAAATTTTTTTAGTTCAGGGCTTCCTAAGTCTAATTGTTCTCTTGTAGCGGTGTTTGAATATTTATTGATCTATAAATTAATGCAGCAGGGTGAATTCCTGTCCTCTGTGCATCTAACAGGTTGGTATCAATTTTTGTTGGGTTTCTCATCGATTTGCAAGTTTCTACTGTTTGCACTTCATGATCATTTAGGAAATGGGTTTGCTGTGTGTGGGAGGAAATAGCCATGGTGAGTTCATACTTTGTGGGGCCACAGTCTATGTTTTCTATGTGGCTGCATTGTTTACAGCCAACAGCAAATCTGCACTTCCACGTTTAGAGCCGGCCCTATGTTCTATTTTGTAACGGATTTCAGATAATATTTCTAACCACCGAGCTATCTGACTACTGGGTTCTTTTCTCTGACACAGCCACATCTGAGAGGTACGTGAAACTTTTGGCCGTATAACTAAGGACGGAAATGTGTAATTGCCTTTATCACATGTAACATGTAGAGTTTTGTCTTTGATAGGAGGTGAGGGGAAATTGTGTAAGAGAAAAGTTAGTTGAACATGAGTTTTCTTTAACTATGGGAGTTATCTTCTTTTGTTTTTCAGGGGGTAACAACTGTTGTAGAGTAGTGGGTACAAATCCATTTATTGACATCAGAGGGGGAATGTGACAGTTATTCGCAAACGGATGTTCTTGTTTGTAAGAGGGTATACAATCTGGCTCATTTCTTAGTGGCAAATAGCGGTTGTGGAGGGGTATTGTCCACAAAAAGTCATTTTTTTAGAGTTTCTTCAGTTCTCTTTTGCGGCCATTGCTCAGTAGATTTATGCTGATTTTTGTGATTTTGAGAAGGACCTCTATTTTTCGTTGATGCCCTTGAACAGTCAATATGAGATGTTATTGCTGTGGGCGGCAATCGTTTCCCGGACGGGGTGGTTTGTTATTTGTGGAGGCTTTCCAGGATTGAATTTGACATTTTTGTTGAAAATGTCCAATTAGACCATACCTCCAACATCGAATGGCGGTATTGGTTGTGTACATCTGTTTGGATGCAGGTTTTTCTACGCTGAGTTGAACTAATGTTTCTGCTAGTTTGTTTACAGCTTCTACTAAACTTGCCAAAGACTCTGAAACTAATGAGTTTGCAGTTACAGGATTTAGGATGTTTTCTGGAGCAGTTCATTTGGCCTCTTCCTCATCTACTGTACGAATGTGTGTAGATTTTTCATCTGTTAATGTTTTAACTTGGAGAAATTCGCCTCCAGCTCTAACTGCTTCAGTTAGAGTTTGGGGTTGGACTGCTCGGAGGTGACTCTGCAAATATGCATGGCCCAAAGTAGTACAAAAAGTGTCTAAGGCTATTCTCTCTATGTGGGGGGGGGGTGAATCTTCATAACCAATATCTATTAGGCGCTCCGTCTCGTTTGCGTGGTCTTCTAAAGGGGTTTTGAAATGTTTTTTTAGTTGGCTCAATTTAGCGCTAGCCTCTCTTCCAGAAAGTCCAAATCTTGATATAAGTGCTGTTAGTACACCTTCAATAGTATTGGCTCGGCCGCAATCTAGTGCATCATCTTTCAATGCTTCTTTTTAGTTGTATTAAGGTGGTGTTTTCATTCCAGCCATTATTGTCAGCTATTGTCAAAAAACGATTAATATAATATTCAACATCACCTCTTCCATCAAAGAGTGGGGCCTTCAATGGGGTTGGTTGCTGTGCTCGGGGTGCTTGAAGAACATTTTGAAGAACTTCTGCAAGTCTATCCACAGGGTCAGTGTCTCTATTTTCTGTTAGTTGCCGGCCAACACTTTTAGCTCGTCTTGGGGGGGAGGAGGAGGGGAGGGGGAGGGGGGAGGGAGGGGGGGGGGAGGGGGGTTACCATAACTTGTTAGCACATGAACTTTCAATTTGAAAGTAATGGATAATTATGGTCGAGGTTATGATAAATTAATTAGGTTTGGGTCAAGGCTAGATATTCAAGCCAGGAAAGGGTGAAGAATAACTGGGTCACGGATTAGTGACTTCTTTAGGACAAGGACAGAGTGAATAACTTACTGGGTCAAGGATAGGGTGAATGAGCTATTGGTTCAGGCACAGGGTGAATGAGTTTTTGCCTCAAGGACAAGGTGAATCCATTATTGGGTCAGGGACAGGGTGAATGAGTTATTGGGTCAGGGACAGGGTGAATGAGTTATTGGGTCAGTGACAGGGTGAATCCATTATTGGGTCAGGGACAGGGTGAATGAGTTATTGGGTCAGGGACAGGGTGAATGAGTTATTGGGTCAAGGACAGGGTGAATGAGTTATTGGGTCAGGGACAGGGTGAATGAGTTATTGCGTCAGGGACAGGGTGAATGAGTTATTGGGTCAGGGCAGGGTGAATGAGTTATTGGGTCAGATACAAGGTGAATGAGTTATTGGGTCAGGGACAGGGTGAATGAGTTATTGGGACAGGGACAGGTGAATGAGTTACTGGGTCAGGGACAGGATGAATGAGTTATTGGGACAGGGACAGGTGAATGAGTTATTGGGTCAGGGACAGGATGAATGAGTTATTGGGTCAGGGACAGGTGAATGAGTTATTGGGTCAGGGACAGGGTGAATGAGTTATTGGGTCAGGGTGAATGAGTTATTGGGTCAGGGACAGGGTGAATGAGTTACTGGGTCAGGGACAGGGTGAATGAGTTATTGAGTCAAGGACAGGGTGAATGAGTTACTGGGTCAGGGACAGGGTGAATGAGTTATTGGGTCAGGGTGAATGAGTTATTGGGTCAGGGTGAATGAATAATTGTATTAACCAGTCAAATCGTACTAGGGGTTTTTTTCTGATAAGGCAATCCCACCGCTGCCACCAGTGTAGAGGGCCGTGGGCATACTTCGTTAGTTTTGACGATTCAAGTATTGTTACTTACAATACCATATCCGCTCCGAGAACCAAAATGAATATGCCAACGATAACATATATGTAATCTTTGGTATGTGACAAACTCGGTCTCAAAATTTATGGATATTACGCAGCTTCCCCTCCGAAGCTAAATAAGCTCTTGCCATGTGGCAAAAATCAAAAGGTTGCCTCACTAGATAGTTACGATTGTTTTTCAAACTACTATGGTAGTTTATGTTTCCGATCCGAACAACCAATTAAATATGGGCGCCATGGATGACTTCCCATTGGCGAAAATTGGCTACACCCCTTTGCCGCAGCTGGCAATCCTGGTATATTTCATCCATGGATTTTGATACATTGTATCTGAAGATGAGAAAAGCAGACAACCATGTTGTTACAAAACGAGTCCAATTATTTTTTTGTTAAATATTTGGTAGCCAATTCCAATAATACAGTATGAGTACATGAATGAGTAGACAACTCTGATTGACAAGGCAATACTGTACATTGCTCTTCTGAGAGCAAAACTACACTACAAAACCATCGAGTACAAAAAAAACTTTAGAATGGACAATAAAATGCTAATTACTCTACAGTTAAGGATACTGCAAATTTGAACCTCTCTGTCCACTCGTACATAATACTTTAAAAACACCAAAATCTAACACTCCTCAATTAAGCGTCGAGGTGGTCGATGTTCTCGGCGTGGTCGGCTGTTATGCGGGGTATTGACAGCCTCTGTAGGATCGCTGCACGTTCCAGGTGTAGGCTCAGTGTCAATGTCACTAGGAGTATTGTCAATAGAAGCAGTTTGTCCATCTAGTAATACACTACGTTACGTCGTACATCTTTATCAGCGTCAAGTATGTAAGTTCTACCCGGTAGTGTTTGCTCCACGGCTCCATATAGGCTAAGATCACAAATAGATATGGAGTTGCCTCTACGTAGAGTGGGCAACTCCTGAACCCGCTTACACCGGTCATGCTGCTTTTTTATTTCAACCTTGTACAAATCATTACTGCTCTGAAAGACAATCCACCGTGTATAGGTGATGTACGGTACGCTAACAATCCTAGATAGGATAGATAGAATGTCGACGCATGGCATTAGCGTTGCTAGATGAGAATAGCTTTCTACTTCATCTACTAATTGGATGTCTCGTTCATTCCGGGAATCACACGGATATGGTGACACGGCATCTGCAGAACAGTTCTTTTTGCTGAGTCACAGCAAGCGCTTACTTCTCCATAGCAGTAGATCTACTTTGGGCCTCTGACAATGATCTGCCTGCAGCTGTGGCTGTCTTTGACTCAACATTGCTCCTATACCGTAGTCTGATGCATCCGTCGACAAATACATCACTCTCTTTGTATCATATGGAGCTAGAATTGGCGTTTGCTGAAAATCTCTTTTCAGATTCATAAACGCTTGTTGCTGCGGTTCATCCCATAACCAGGGCACCTACTGCTGGGCTAAATCTACCATACCAATTCGCTACACCCAAAAAGCCGCGTAAATCATGTACACATGTTGGCGTTGGGAAGTCTAGTAGGGCAGATATACGATCACCCGCATGTACACCAACGGTGTTAATTCTGTGCCCCAAGTACTTGACTGATGTCTAGTTAAAAGGACACTCACTATGATTTAATGTCAACCCTGCCTCTTGTATATGACGTAGCACAATGGTAAGTGTGCAGTTGTGTTTTTGTTAATCAGCTCTAATCACTAGTGAGTCATCCGTGTGTACAACTATGCCCTCCACATGGATCCTTAGAGATAGCATTTGAAGAATGCTTGTTGTGTGGACATAGTCTGTGTTGTGAGGCTTTACTGTTAGCATGAACATCTACAGCTGTTTGCCCTCTGACCACGGGAAAATTTAAATAAATAAGGCGCCAAATGTCTAATAAGCTAGTCCCAGGTGAATGTCCAGTCCTGTCTCTACACATGTTTCTAAGGCTACAGCTGGTCTGGGGGTCGATGGTTTAACTCTTCACCAGAAGGCATTCTTGTGGACATGTTTTGGTACCTGCAATGGTAAGGGTTTCTGCAAGAAATGATGTAAAAACAATAATAAAATAAATGATTAATAAATTAGGTGAGAGTTTGTCGAGTATGTATGCTTTAACTTCAGAATCTTAAGCTATCGTCTCACACATTTGTGACTCTGGTGTAGCATCAACCACTAAGATTAGCTGTTTTCACATCATCCTCCATACATGGATTCAATTTGTTCGCTACATCAGTATCATAAATGCTCTAATCAACAACAACATCAACTCTGAAGTCCAAAATACCAGTTGACTATTTCTCGTCTATATAGATGTATATACCATTGTATACTGTATATACTTGTACACTACACATACATATATATAGATGTATATACCATTGTATACTATATATACTTGTACACTGCACATACATATATATAGATGTATATACCATTGTATACTGTATATACTTGTACACTACACATACATATATATAGATGTATATACCAATGTATACTGTATATACTTGTACACTGCACATACATATATATAGATGTATATACCATTGTATACTGTATATACTTGTACACTGCACATACATATATATAGATGTATATACCATTGTATACTGTATATACTTGTACACTGCACATACATATATATAGATGTATATACCATTGTATACTGTATATACTTGTACACTACACATACATATATAGATGTATATACCATTGTATACTGTATATACTTGTACAATACACATACATATATATAGATGTATATACCATTGTATTCTGTATATACTTGTACACTGCACATACATATATATAGATGTATATACCATTGTATACTGTATATACTTGTACAATACACATACATATATATAGATGTATATACCATTGTATTCTGTATATACTTGTACACTGCACATACATATATATAGATGTATATACCATTGTATACTGTATATACTTGTACACTACACATACATATATATAGATGTATATACCATTGTATACTGTATATACTTGTACACTACACATACATATATATAGATGTATATACCATTGTATTCTGTATATACTTGTACACTACACATACATATATATATATATGTATATACCATTGTATACTGTATATACTTGTACACTGCACATACATATATATAGATGTATATACCATTGTATACTGTATATACTTGTACACTACACATACATATATATAGATGTATATACCATTGTATACTGTATATACTTGTACACTACACATACATATATATATATAGATGTATATACCATTGTATACTGTATATACTTGTACACTGCACATACATATACAGTGTACTCCTGATATATCAAACCCGAGGGGACCATAAAATTTTGTTTGATATATGAGATGTTTGATATATAAAATCCTGACAGTCGGGCTTTTTTATGTACACATAATAAGTCACTATTACATGTATTTAAGCTAGGATATTAAACATTTTGTCTTTTGTGCTTGCGGTTTTTAGTAATTATTAATTAATTAAATAATTAATGGTGTTGAAGCTAAGAATTACAACAATTATGCAATGATGATGATATAGGTAGTAGTAGCACATGTTGTTGTTGTAAATTATTGTGTTAGTTAAGTTACTGTTAGACTACTAAGTTGGTTTTATTACTTCTAACCACCTATGACAACAAATGTAACAGCTACTACCTGTTACTTATTATTTAATTTATTTATGACATTATTTATTGTTGTCATTGTTATTATTATTAATAATTATTAACAAATCATCATTTGTTATAACAATAATAAATAATGGGTCTCTAAAAAAATAACAGCATTATAATCATTATTAATAGGATAATAAATAATAATAATAATTAATAAATAAATAATAATAAGCAGTGAGTGTCTGTGTGTATCAATTAATTATTTGTTTTAGTACTCTAGTTAAAATTAGAAGCAGTAGTAAGTGTACTGCTTCTTGAGCTTGAAGTTTTCCTGACTCCTTACTTGATTATTGCTCTCAATTCACACAGTGACAATAGTAATGCTATAGATAGATAGATATGTCTCTCCCCACATTTTGAATAAACAACAACAACAGGTGCAGACCATAAACCTATAACCCCCTATAGGCTATAGGTCTATGGTGCAGACTAAATAAGGATAGCCTGGGCATGCTCTGTAGCTACAATAAGGACCAGTTATTGTTGTCAGTATCACAACAATAATAATATGAGGTCGACCTACCGGAACTATACCACCGAGATAGAGTGTTTAATTGGAATGATAGACCTTGACATTCATACTCCAAGATGGCAGCCCCCATGAAAACTATTCTGAGTGTTTAATACTGCAATTTTATTTTCTACTATCGCATGCTTTGGTCGAAGTAGGACACTTTTTACTTGGGCTCATGCCAGATTAGGATTTTGTTGTTCGATATGTAAGAGATCATTCGATATAGCAGTAGGTAATTACAATGCATTCAGCTGGGACTGATGCAGTTTGTTTGATATACCCGGATTTTCGATATAACAGGATTCGATATATCAGAAGTACACTGTATATAGATGTATATACCATTGTATACTGTATATACTTGTACACTACACATACATATATATAGATGTATATACCATTGTATACTGTATATACTTGTACACTGCACATACATATATATAGATGTATGTACC
Source organism: Cryptosula pallasiana (assembly GCA_945261195.1). NCBI lineage: Eukaryota > Metazoa > Bryozoa > Gymnolaemata > Cheilostomatida > Cryptosulidae > Cryptosula > Cryptosula pallasiana. Next base: position 5,623,862 of record OX183134.1, on the reverse strand, counting down.
ATTGTATACTGTATATACTTGTACACTGCACATACATATATATAGATGTATATACCATTGTATACTGTATATACTTGTACACTACACATACATATATATAGATGTATATACCATTGTATACTGTATATACTTGTACACTACACATACATATATATAGATGTATATACCATTGTATACTGTATATACTTGTACAATACACATACATATATATAGACGTATATACCATTGTATTCTGGTCTACAGACGCAGGTTACAGACAGCAATAAACTGTAGTAAATTTAAGGCTTACCTGCGACCTGATGAGAGAACTGGAAGCAGACAACACATGGCTACACGCTGTCGGCTCATTTGCTGACATATCTTTCTGCATCTCCTTCTGCATCCTTAGCATGTCATATTCGTAGTACTAAACAGTTAGTATATACAATATTATATATATACTACAGACATAGTATATAAGTTAGTATATACAATATTATATATATACTACAGACATAGTATATAAGTTAGTATATACAATATTATATATATACTACAGACATAGTATACAAGTTAGTATATACAATATTATATATATACTACAGACATAGTATACAAGTTAGTATATACAATATTATATATATACTACAGACATAGTATATAAGTTAGTATATACAATATTATATATATACTACAGACATAGTATATACGTTAGTATATACAATATTATATATATACTACAGACATAGTATACAAGTTAGTATATACAATATTTTATATATACTACAGACATAGTATACAAGTTAGTATATACAATATTATATATATACTACAGACATAGTATATAAGTCAGTATATACAATATTATATATATACTACAGACATAGTATACAAGTTAGTATATACAATATTATATATATACTACAGACATAGTATACAAGTTAGTATATACAATATTATATATATACTACAGACATAGTATACAAGTTAGTATATACAATATTATATATAAACTACAGACATAGTATACAAGTTAGTATATACAATATTATATATATACTACAGACATAGTATATAAGTTAGTATATACAATATTATATATATACTACAGACATAGTATATAAGTTAGTATATACAATATTATATATATACTACAGACATAGTATACAAGTTAGTATATACAATATTATATATATACTACAGACATAGTATATAAGTTAGTATATACAATATTATATATATACTACAGACATAGTATACAAGTTAGTATATACAATATTATATATATACTACAGACATAGTATACAAGTTAGTATATACAATATTATATATATACTGCAGACATAGTATATAAGTTAGTACATACAATATTATATATATACTACAGACATAGTATACAAGTTAGTATATACAATATTATATATATACTACAGACATAGTATATAAGTTAGTATATACAATATTATATATATACTACAGACATAGTACATAAGTTAGTATATACAATATTATATATACTACAGACATAGTATACAAGTTAGTATATACAATATTATATATATACTACAGACATAGTATATAAGTTAGTATATACAATATTATATATATACTACAGACATAGTATATAAGTTAGTATATACAATATTATATATATACTACAGACATAGTACATAAGTTAGTATATACAATATTATATATACTACAGACATAGTATACAAGTTAGTATATACAATATTATATATATACTACAGACATAGTATATAAGTTAGTATATACAATATTATATATACTACAGACATAGTATACAAGTTAGTATATACAATATTATATATACTACAGGCATAGTATACAAGTTAGTATATACAATATTATATATATACTACAGACATAGTATACAAGTTAGTATATACAATATTATATATATACTACAGACATAGTATATAAGTTAGTATATACAATATTATATATATACTACAGACATAGTATACAAGTTAGTATATACAATATTATATATATACTACAGACATAGTATATAAGTTAGTATATACAATATTATATATATACTACAGACATAGTATACAAGTTAGTATATATAATATTATATATATACTACAGACATAGTACATAAGTTAGTATATACAATATTATATATACTACAGACATAGTATACAAGTTAGTATATACAATATTATATATATACTACAGACATAGTATACAAGTTAGTATATACAATATTATATATATACTGCAGGCATAGTATACAAGTTAGTATATACAATATTATATATATACTACAGACATAGTATATAAGTTAGTATATACAATATTATATATATACTACAGGCATAGTATATAAGTTAGTATATACAATATTATATATATACTACAGACATAGTATACAAGTTAGTATATACAATATTATATATATACTACAGGCATAGTATATAAGTTAGTATATACAATATTATATATATACTACAGATATAGTATATAAGTTAGTATATACAATATTATATATATACTACAGACATAGTATACAAGTTAGTATATACAATATTTTATATATACTACAGACATAGTATACAAGTTAGTATATACAATATTATATATATACTACAGGCATAGTATATAAGTTAGTATATACAATATTATATATATACTACAGACATAGTATACAAGTTAGTATATACAATATTATATATATACTACAGGCATAGTATATAAGTTAGTATATACAATATTATATATATACTACAGGCATAGTATATAAGTTAGTATATACAATATTATATATATACTACAGACATAGTATACAAGTTAGTATATACAATATTATATATATACTACAGGCATAGTATATAAGTTAGTATATACAATATTATATATATACTACAGATATAGTATATAAGTTAGTATATACAATATTATATATATACTACAGACATAGTATATAAGTTAGTATATACAATATTATATATATACTACAGACATAGTATACAAGTTAGTATATACAATATTTTATATATACTACAGACATAGTATACAAGTTAGTATATACAATATTATATATATACTACAGACATAGTATACAAGTTAGTATGTACAATATTATATAAACTACAGACATAGTATATAAGTTAGTATATACAATATTATATATATACTACAGACATAGTATACAAGTTAGTATATACAATACTATATATATACTGCAGACATAGTATACAAGTTAGTATATACAATATTATATATAAACTACAGACATAGTATACAAGTTAGTATATACAATATTATATATATACTACAGACATAGTATACAAGTTAGTATATACAATATTATATATATACTACAGACATAGTATACAAGTTAGTATGTACAATATTATATATATACTACAGACATAGTATACAAGTTAGTATATACAATATTATATATATACTACAGACATAGTATATAAGTTAGTATATACAATATTATATATATACTACAGACATAGTATATAAGTTAGTATATACAATATTATATATATACTACAGACATAGTATACAAGTTAGTACATACAATATTATATATATACTACAGACATAGTATACAAGTTAGTATATACAATATTATATATATACTACAGACATAGTATACAAGTTAGTATATACAATATTATATATATACTGCAGGCATAGTATACAAGTTAGTATATACAATATTATATATATACTACAGACATAGTATACAAGTTAGTATATACAATATTATATATATACTACAGACATAGTATACAAGTTAGTATATACAATATTATATATATACTACAGACATAGTATATAAGTTAGTATATACAATATTATATATATACTACAGACATAGTATACAAGTTAGTATATATAATATTATATATATACTACAGACATAGTATACAAGTTAGTATATACAATATTATATATATACTACAGACATAGTATATAAGTTAGTATATACAATATTATATATATACTACAGACATAGTATACAAGTTAGTATATACAATATTATATATATACTACAGACATAGTATATAAGTTAGTATATACAATATTATATATATACTACAGACATATTATACAAGTTAGTATATACAATATTATATATATACTACAGACATAGTATATAAGTTAGTATATACAATATTATATATATACTACAGACATAGTATACAAGTTAGTATATACAATATTATATATATACTACAGACATAGTATATAAGTTAGTATATACAATATTATATATATACTACAGACATAGTATACAAGTTAGTATATACAATATTATATATATACTACAGACATAGTATATAAGTTAGTATATACAATATTATATATATACTACAGACATAGTATACAAGTTAGTATATATAATATTATATATATACTACAGACATAGTACATAAGTTAGTATATACAATATTATATATACTACAGACATAGTATACAAGTTAGTATATACAATATTATATATATATACTACAGACATAGTATACAAGTTAGTATATACAATATTATATATATACTACAGACATAGTATATCAGTTAGTATATACAATATTATATATATACTACAGACATAGTATACAAGTTAGTATATACAATATTATATATATACTACAGACATAGTATATAAGTTAGTATATACAATATTATATATATACTACAGACATAGTATACAAGTTAGTATATACAATATTATATATATACTACAGACATAGTATACAAGTTAGTATATACAATATTATATATATACTACAGACATAGTATACAAGTTAGTATATACAATATTATATATATACTGCAGGCATAGTATACAAGTTAGTATATACAATATTATATATATACTACAGACATAGTATATAAGTTAGTATATACAATATTATATATATACTACAGGCATAGTATATAAGTTAGTATATACAATATTATATATATACTACAGACATAGTATACAAGTTAGTATATACAATATTATATATATACTACAGGCATAGTATATAAGTTAGTATATACAATATTATATATATACTACAGATATAGTATATAAGTTAGTATATACAATATTATATATATACTACAGACATAGTATACAAGTTAGTATATACAATATTTTATATATACTACAGACATAGTATACAAGTTAGTATATACAATATTATATATATACTACAGGCATAGTATATAAGTTAGTATATACGATATTATATATATACTACAGACATAGTATACAAGTTAGTATATACAATATTATATATATACTACAGGCATAGTATATAAGTTAGTATATACAATATTATATATATACTACAGGCATAGTATATAAGTTAGTATATACAATATTATATATATACTACAGACATAGTATACAAGTTAGTATATACAATATTATATATATACTACAGGCATAGTATATAAGTTAGTATATACAATATTATATATATACTACAGATATAGTATATAAGTTAGTATATACAATATTATATATATACTACAGACATAGTATATAAGTTAGTATATACAATATTATATATATACTACAGACATAGTATACAAGTTAGTATATACAATATTTTATATATACTACAGACATAGTATACAAGTTAGTATATACAATATTATATATATACTACAGACATAGTATACAAGTTAGTATGTACAATATTATATAAACTACAGACATAGTATATAAGTTAGTATATACAATATTATATATATACTACAGACATAGTATACAAGTTAGTATATACAATATTAAATATATACTGCAGACATAGTATACAAGTTAGTATATACAATATTATATATAAACTACAGACATAGTATACAAGTTAGTATATACAATATTATATATATACTACAGACATAGTATACAAGTTAGTATATACAATATTATATATATACTACAGACATAGTATACAAGTTAGTATGTACAATATTATATATATACTACAGACATAGTATACAAGTTAGTATATACAATATTATATATATACTACAGACATAGTATATAAGTTAGTATATACAATATTATATATATACTACAGACATAGTATATAAGTTAGTATATACAATATTATATATATACTACAGACATAGTATACAAGTTAGTACATACAATATTATATATATACTACAGACATAGTATACAAGTTAGTATATACAATATTATATATATACTACAGACATAGTATACAAGTTAGTATATACAATATTATATATATACTACAGACATAGTATATAAGTTAGTATATACAATATTATATATATACTACAGACATAGTATACAAGTCAGTATATACAATATTATATATATACTACAGACATAGTATACAAGTTAGTATATACAATATTATATATATACTACAGACATAGTATACAAGTTAGTATATACAATATTATATATATACTACAGACACAATATAACATATAACTTATTGTATACAATGTTACATACCTTTATCTGCTTCCTGTTAGCATCTCTCTTAATCTCAAACTCTAACCTCTTTTTAGCCTTCTTCATCAGAGAGTGCCTGTTCTTTACTTCTTCTAATTGTTGTTGCAGTGCTGTCAGCTCCTCAGTGTCTGCCGATGACTCTGTCAACCAATCAAAGCATTCGGTAGTAGACAAAGTCTATGTATACTTCACCCTATTGTGACATCACTGCATTTACTGGCAGCTAGCTGAACCGTCAGCAGTGAATACCTCTATTTATACACTACATACATAATGCTGCTGCAGCGCATAACAAATACGTTTCCATGGCTCAAAGTTGTTTGGTCTGAACGTTCACTCGAGTTGAATGGAACTGCTAACATTCCTGTAGTTTCAGTTCCGTGAACAAACCATAAAAACCTTATAATTTTGCTGTTATTGAGTTTGCAAAAGTCAACATATAATTGTAGAAACACTGCAGTGAGAGACAAACAGACAATGATGAATGCTTTCAAGTAATTTACAGACAAAACACAAACATACAATAACCATGACAAACATAGTATGTAAATCGTCACACAAACAGTTACATAACATATTCCCTCATACATTCCACTACATAAAACACACAAACATAAATAAGCACATAAATAAATGGCTAGCATTCACCCTTGTAACAACAAAGTAAAATCCATCAAAAGGTTCCACCACATAAAACCACTTCTCAATCATTGTTTTACTTTCGCTGATAAAATGATGCAACCATTAACAGAAAAGTTTACTCAGATGACTCATCCACAACGCAACGGAGAGAGCAGTACCTACCTGCTGTACTGTCTGATTCACTGCTGACGCTGTCAATGGAATAGTTGGAGGTTGATCTCGGAACTACAGGTGGTGCCAAGCTATGTTCACTAACAGCGTTAAATGCATTCCTCAGCAAATCACGAAACTGTTCAGATTGTATTTGAGCCGCTGAATAGTCCTGAAATAAAGTGTAGCACCTGTTGAAACGTGCCATACATAGTGTCAGTCACACATGCGCCTGTTTATAGATGCCACACACAGTGTCAGTGATACAAGCACCTGCTGATACATATCACACAAAATATGAATCACACAAGCACTTGCTGATACATACAACACACACAGTGACAGTAATGGGGTTGTGACATTAAGAGTTATCTCTCTTTGAACTTTCTACATCCAACCGGAAGTTACCATTGTTCGTAGTATAAAACATAGTTACTTCATGCAGACTCGTGAGTTTTTCCCTGATAGCTTCCATGCTGTCAATTGTATACTATAACGACATGTCCCTAAAAACACTTTAGACTATTTTTAAAGACAGCAGCATCAAATCTATCTGCAGCAACAAAGATTTATATTTTTTTACAGCTTTTTCAATTATTATTTATTACAGTTGTTATCCACGGAACTCCGGGGCTTGCCAAAAAGAATGACAGAGACGATGCGTCCTGTACTAAAAACTATTCGTAGCAATTTCCGGTTGCTTGCAAAAAGTTCGATATCACAAACCCAATTCATTGAAACTGAGCTAAAAAGCTAGGTTATTACTAACACATTTAGTAACGGGCGCATCGTCTTCCTTCTTTTTTTCGGCAAGCCTCTGATGCCCGTGTTATCATTATTCTAACTATTTTTTTATATAGTTATTAGTGAAATCTTTTTTTATTCATTATAATCATTTATAATTATGATTTTACCGTTTATGATTGCGATTGTAATTATTAACGTTATTATGGAATTGTTATTAGCTAATAATAATTATTATAAATGATGCTTCTTATAATTTTATAATAATAAATAATAATTATAGTAGTAACTAACAACTTATTATTATTATTATGTTATTATTTATAATTATTATATTAATAAATCAATTATGATAAAAAAAGGAATAATTGATTTTATTATTATAAAACATTGTCAACACATTAAATTCTTATTGTCATTTATAATAATAGTTTCATAGAGGTGTGGATAGATGCTAATGATTAATTACTTGTATTATTATTATTTCCCCGCACAGATACCAGACAATCCATTTACACATAAACGTTGTGTTAAATAAGTTAATTATCGTTGGTGTCTCATCGTATTTATTAACTACTGTACCAACGATCATATATAATCGCTGACCGCATCGTGGTTATTTAATGATTATTATGCTCTATAGCTACACTGGTGTGATTAAAAACTTATGTATGTGTAATCTGCTATAGCCCTGTGAGCTCCGTGGCTTGTTCAATTATATCAATCGCATTGCAATAGCCTGTTTATTCCAGTTTAACATCTCAACTCCGTATTTCGGCATTGTACTCTATATAACAATTTCGGCATTTTCCGGTTGGACTTACACCAGCGCCCCCTATAAGGGGGGATAACCCCAGTCACAACCCCATTATGCAGTACACGACCTGTTGATACATATCACACACAATGACAGTAATACAAGCACCTGTTGATACATGCCATACACAATGTAAATGATACAAACACCTGCTGATACATATCATACATACCACACACAGTGACAATAATACATGCACACATCTGTTGACACATACCACACACAGTGTAAGGGATACAAGCACCAACTGATACATACCACACACAGTCACAGTAGTACAAGCACCTGCTGATACATATCACACACACAGTGTAAGGGATACAAACACCAGCTGATACATACCACACACAGTGACAGTAGTACAAGCACCTCCTGATATATACCACACACAGTGCTAGTGGCGCAAGCACCTGATGACACAGATCACATAAATTCCAGTGCGATTGGAAAATGATCTTTTACCTGAAACACTTCCTGAACTGCACACAATGCCACTCTTTGTATAGTACGGTTGCAAGGTGGGGACAAGTCATACGCAGGTAAAGGAACAAAGGACAACTCGTCAGGTGCCAAGTCATTGTTGTAGGTCATAGCGGATGACATTTGTATTGCCTCCTCATTTGGTGTGTAAGAGGTAGGTCTAACATTAGAACTAAAACAGGAAGTAATAATTCCAATGTCTCTAGCGGGCACTGATGCGCAGAAGTGAAATAATAAATAATAGTAATGAATTATTGATACCAATAATCTTTATTATTGTCATTCATACAATCCCAGACTGTAACTTTTTAACAAACCACACATGACATGATATAAACCACTATATATATATATTGTCACAATGCCACTTCGCAAAAATACTTCAAATCTAATCTTATTCTGTAAACTTATGAAATCACAAGAGTAATTAGCTCAACCAACACTCTCTAGCCTGAGATACTCAGATATTACATACCTTACAGCCATGATCTGCTGCCCCTGCCTTTCCCTATCACACGTCGGTACCTGAGCTAAGGCTACTGGCTGGGACAGAATAGAGAACCTGGTGCACTCTACATCATAGGAGGGCTTGTGTGCCAGTCGGTGCCTGACTTGCTCTCTTAGAGTCGAGCAATTATTCATTGCAGCAATGAAGCAGCTAAACCCTCTACTGCTTGACCTTGACATCGCCAAGTTTGCAAGGTCAGCTTGCACCATAGTCATTCTAATTACCAACTTAGGATTTGGTTGAGCAGGAACAACAAATCCGGGAGAAGTTAACCTTAAAATACAAACAAATAAGATGAAAGCAGGTGCAAAGCAGATATTGGACGCAACCAAAATAATCAAAATTGCAAACAGTTTTACTTGAGAGAGAATATAAATGAACATTTTTCTAACAATTAAATGTACAAGCCATGCTATTCTCTTTCAAAGCATAGCTTTAATGGCTACATGATTGTGCATTTAATATTAAAAGATTTCTAACAAAAACTCTCTTTAAGACTATAGTTATCACTACATTGCGATAAGAAAACAGGTCACTCAAAATGGACATCACAAAATAATGCAAAGCATGTAAAAGGGTTCATAATTTAACTTGTTTTGAAATCAGCCATTCCTAAACTGCAGAAAAAACAACTGTCGTACAAAACACGAATTTTCACAGAATATACTAAGAAGAGAATGCCTGTAAACGTTTAAATAATTTTAAGAACTTAGAGAAAAGCAAGCTATGATACTAAACTATGAATTACCAACTGATTGAGGAGTTGTCTACTCAATGCTTTGATTAGACTAACTCGATGAGAAGTGATCAGTTAATAAGCTATACAAACAACATGTAGCAGTCCACAATGGTGATGAAAGGATTTTGTATACCTTTGAAGGATGCTGGGAGATGTACATCTGAACTGGCTGGATAGGGTAGTGAAGTCAATGGGCATTGCTTCAGTGCATACTAGATGTCTTGTTGTAGTAGACTGTTCTTTTACTTCCTTCTCTGAAGCCTTAGTACAAGACATTAAGGAAGAACCCCGCCTACTGCTCATGGTAGCACTAGGGCTACAAATGATACAAAAACCACAATTCAAACTAGAGAGATAAAATAGTCATTAAGTTATGTAATGGTGGACGAATGACCTTTGCTGAGGTCCATTTGTAAGTAAATACAAAAGTGTTTGAAGTTTTCTGTCCATGAAAAGTGAATATATTTATATAGTTGTTAGCGGCAACCAACAGTTTTCAGCTAAAGAGTGCAAATCATGAATAGAAGGAATTGCTAAAAAAGGTTTTGTGGAGCTTTTTTGATTTTAGCTGCAGAACATAATAACTAGAGTGATAACAATGTAAGGGTATGTGGCACTTGGAATAATGTATCAACACATGTATCAACACATGTATCAACACATGTACCAACACATGTATCAACACATGTACCAACACATGTACCAACACATGTACTTACACATGTACCTACACAAGGTACCAACACAATGTATCAACACATGTACCAACACAATGTACCAACACAATGTATCAACACATGTACCTACACAAGGTACCAACACATGTACCAACACATGTACCAACACATGTACTTACACATGTACCAACACATGTACCAACACATGTATCAACACATGTACCAACACATGTACCAACACATGTACCAACACATGTATCAACACATGTACCAACACATGTACCAACACATGTACCAACACATGTACCTACACAAGGTACCAACACAATGTATCAACACATGTACCAACACATGTACCAACACATGTATCAACACATGTACCAACACATGTACCAACACATGTACCAACACATGTACCAACACATGTACCAACACATGTACTTACACATGTATCAACACATGTACCAACACATGTACCAACACATGTATCAACACATGTACCAACACATGTACCAACACATGTACCAACACATGTATCTACACAAGGTACCAACACAATGTATCAACACATGTACCAACACATGTATCAACACATGTACTTACACACGTACCAGCCCAATGTATCAACACACGTACCTACACATGTACCAACACATGTACCTACACATGTATCAACACATGTACCAACACATGTACCTACACAAGGTACCAACACATGTACCTACACAAGATACCAACACATGTACCAACACATGTACTTACACACATACCAGCACAATTTACCATCAAATGGAACCAACGCAGAGTTCTGGTGTGATGTACAAACCAAACCCTCCAGCAACACTAGAGACTAAATTAACGTTCTCTTCAACAAACTAGTGACAAATCTGTATTACCCACCTGGAATCATATTTAGGAGTTTGTACTTGTAGGTTAGCTTCAGCAAGGATTGTGTCACCATCCTGAATGCCACCATTTAGACTGTGGTCCTCTGCAATACACAGAAGCAATGGGACCTCTACAGCTACAGAGATGAATCAAGGTGAATAGTTAACATTCAACCAACTAACAGCAATACACAATGAATCAGTGGAAGTAGTAATATGAGCTAAAAGACCCACTCACCAGCCTCAGTACTAACAGTACAGGTGTCACTATTTACATCGGGTGTCCACACGCCCTTCTCAAGAGGACCAGGTTGTGGACCTACAGCTATGCCTGCAGAAATTGCAGGGATTGCTGCTTCTGCTACTCTAGCTTGTAGGGTAGGCTTACGAGACCTGCGGCTCACCATTTTCTTACAGCGCTCATCTAAACTCTAAGAAAGTTTTACAACAGCAAACTTATAATGAGAGGTATCTAGATCCAACAGCTAATGATGGCACAACATACAAAGTTATAGAGACAGCTAACAAGATCTAACAGCCAATGATAACACAACATACAAAGTTATAGAGACAGCTAACTAGATCTAAGACCCAGTGATAACACAACATACAAAGTTACAGAGACAGCTAACAAGATCTAACAGGCAGTGATAACACAACATACAAAGTTATAGAGACAGCTAACAAGATCTAACAGCCAGCGATAACACAACATACAAAGTTATAGAGACAGCTAACAAGATCTAACAGCCAGTGATAACACAACATACAAAGTTATAGAGATAGCTAACAAGATCTAACAGCCAGTGATAACACAACATACAAAGTTATAGAGACAGCTAACAAGATCTAACAGCCAGTGATAACACAACATACAAAGTTATAGAGATAGCTAACAAGATCTAACAGCTATTGATAACACAACATACAAAGTTATAGAGATAGCTAACAAGATCTAACAGCCAGTGATAACACAACATACAAAGTTACAGAAATAACTAACAAGATCTAACAGCCAGTGATAACACAACATACAAAGTTATAGAGATAGCTAACAAGATCTAACAGCCAGCGATAACACAACATACAAAGTTATAGAGACAGCTAACAAGAACTAACAGCCAATGATAACACAACATACAAAGTTATAAAGAAAGTTAACAAGATCTAACAGCCAGTGATGACACAACATACAAAGTTACAGAGATAGCTAACAAGATCTAACAGCCAGTGATAACACAACATACAAAGTTACAGAGATAACTAACTAGATCTAACAGCCAGTGATAACACAACATACAAAGTTATAGAGATAGCTAACAAGATCTAACAGCCAGCGATAACACAACATACAAAGTTATAGAGACAGCTAACAAGAACTAACAGCCAATGATAACACAACATACAAAGTTATAAAGAAAGCTAACAAGATCTAACAGCCAGTGATGACACAACATACAAAGTTACAGAGATAACTAACAAGATCTAACAGCCAGTGATAACACAACATACAAAGTTATAGAGACAGCTAACAAGAACTAACAGCCAATGATAACACAACATACAAAGTTATAGAGATAGCTAACAAGATCTAACAGCCAGTGATAACACAACATACAAAGTTATAGAGATAGCTAACAAGATCTAAAAGCCAGTGATAACACAACATACAAAGTTATAGAGGTAGCTAACAAGATCTAACAGCCAGTGATAACACAACATACAAAGTTATGGAGATAGCTAACAAGATCTAACAGCCAGTGATAACACAACATACAAAGCTATAGAAATAGCTAACAAGATCTGACAGCTAGTGATAACACAACATACAAAGTTATAGAGACAGCTAACAAGATCTAACAGCCAGTGATAACACAACATACAAAGTTATAGAGACAGCTAACAAGATCTAACAGCCAGTGATAACACAACATACAAAGTTATAGAGACAGCTAACAAGATCTGACAGCTAGTGATAACACAACATACAAAGTTATAGAGATAGCTAATAAGATCTAACTGCCAGTGATAACACAACATACAAAGTTATAGAGATAGCTAACAAGATCTAACAGCCAGTGATAACACAACATACAAAGTTATAGAGATAGCTAACAAGATCTAACAGCCAGTGATAACACAACATACAAAGTTATGGAGATAGCTAACAAGATCTAACAGCCAGTGATAACACAACATACAAAGCTATAGAAATAGCTAACAAGATCTGACAGCTAGTGATAACACAACATACAAAGTTATATTGACAGCTAACAAGATCTAACAGCCAGTGATAACACAACATACAAAGTTATAGAGACAGCTAACAAGATCTAACAGCCAGTGATAACACAACATACAAAGTTATAGAGACAGTTAACAAGATCTGACAGCTAGTGATAACACAACATACAAAGTTATAGAGATAGCTAACAAGATCTGACAGCTAGTGATAACACAACATACAAAGTTATAGAGATAGCTAACAAGAACTAACAGGCAGCGATGACACAACATACAAAGTTATAGAAATAGCTAACAAGATCTAACAGGCAGTGATAACACAACATACAAAGTTACAAACCTTTAGCTTCTCTTTCCTTTCCATCTTCTGCTGTAGTTAACTTCTCTTCTCTTCTAGTTCACGCATTTGTACTTGACTCCTCTCTTTCTTCTTTCTGGCCATGAACCTTTAGTGTGTAATACATACAGGGTCATGTGACATACAGGGTCATGTGACATACAGGGTCATGTGACATACAAAGTATTGTATGATACATTGTCAACTAACATACAGTTGCGTACATTGGCATGTGACATACGTTATACAAATACATGTGACATACGTTATACAAAGGCATGCGACATACATTATACAAAAACATGTGACATATGTTATACAAAATCATATGACATAGGTTATACAAAAACATGTGACATACATTATACAAAAACATGTGACATACGTTATACAAAGGGATGTGACATACGTTATACAAAAGCATATGACATACAGTGCCACTTGACATCTATAAGACATACAACACTTACTCCTGTACAGACTTGGAGTCATGTCTGTGCTTAGACTTTGGTTTAACAGTTTCATCAGCTTTAGACATGCTTTGACTAGGTCGGGTGCCCCGTACACCACCATCTCCTACAATACCAACACACATTACTTGTACAACATGTGTTCAGCATCGATTGCTGCCAGCTTTTCATTGGATCGTTACAGGAAATCCAAAATTTGGACTCTACCTCTTTGAGTTCTTCAGAAATAAAGGTATATTTAGCCGCTGCAGCTCAATTTACAACTTTGATTTCAGTAAAAAACTTTGGTACCAAATTGTAGTGAAGCTTCTGACGTAATTATTTGTATGAGTGACTTTTTAAAGCCTCAAGTAGACATTTTAATAAAAACATTAATAGAAACAGCTAATGGTGTATCTATGGATTTGTCGCAAACGATCGCCTAAAAGACCCTCAACCTTATTTGGCCAAAACATTAGGGAGTATGTGATGACCCCCGTAAGTACTGGATGATTGTAGAACAAAGTTATCGCATACTCATACACCGCTCAGAAGTTTCTAGTTGGCACTTCGAAAACAATTTTAATTATAAATAATAAAATAGATCCACAAAACAGGATGTCAGTGAGTGGATAGGCCACTGTTGGTGAGGTTGTAATGGTCAAAGACTCTTCTAATGTCAGGGGGAGTTGGTAAAACTGCTCAAATGTTTGGTAGTTGCTATGACTAGTTGCTAATGGGGAGAACACTTTCACAACTCTGTTGACAGACAATCATACACTAAATTTGATTGGCCATTTGGAGAACAAACTGTTTTTCTCTTCAGTGGATTGGTTGCTGAGTTGATATCAAAAACTTATAATGAGATTTCGGAATTGCATTGAAGACAGAACCATCTAGGAAATCTTTTACATCATCAAGTGATAAATATTGGTTGGCTGTAGCGGGTAGTTATTGGAACAATCTAGAATTGTGAGACAAAAGGCAACACTAATATGAATGAATCAGAGAAGTAGTGCTCACCGATGGAATGTGATTTGAAAATTAAATTATCAAAACTCTTCAACTTATCTGACCAAAGAACAATATTTATCAGTAGATATTCATTTAAAAATGGAGTTGTGGCCCCCTTGTGCAGCTAGTAAAATAAAACACTCCCCTCTGGATACCCTTGACCTCTTTTTACATGATCTCCATAAAAATGAAATCTAAACTGGTAATAAAAGCAGCATATTTTCCATAGACTCAAATGAGACCAAATCAGAGTAGACTCAGAGAAAGGATTATTAGAAAATATTGGTGGAGAGAGAAGGCGGAGTAGAGAAAGGCAGTATAATATTAACACCTATTTACAATACTCACTAAACAGTATAAAGTTAAATCACACTGCACAGATATACACTATACACATATGAGCTAAGTAAGCCAGCACTTTTAGTCTGAGAAAAGCAAGAGAGACAACTACATAGGCTGAGAGTATACCAGACAGAACTAAATTAACTCTGGGCTCACCGTCAGACTGTCCTAATCTTTGTGGGGCGATAGATTCTCTTGGTGTCAGCTCCGACTGAGCAGAGCAGAAGCAACAGTTTACTGAGCTGACGAGTCCCATCGCTAATTGTGCCGTTACGTAATACTGCATGCCCGAAGGTATTGTTGCTCATCATGCCTGTGTATGTTAACAAGATATGCCCATGTAGGGATGGCTACTAATACTAACAGTAATATTCTCTCTAACAATAGGGTTTGCACAGATAAGAGTACAAACACAGGGAATCATATGCACTTCCAGGAGCAAAGGAATAATACAAAAGTTTCTTTCCCTCCAGATAAAAGACAAGTCAAAACTTCTAACTTATAGGTTACTTCATAGAGAGCAGACAACTCAGCCTAAAACTGTTGTTATTGCTGTAATTATTACTTAGACCTGGTTTCGGGAAAAATTAAACATTATTGATGGTTTCTAAGGCAGTACCAATACAAGCTTTCTCCCATGTTGTCTCCAGGCCCAACGGTGACATTCAATGTCAAGATTAAAAAGAGGGCAGATAAATAAACTAAAGTCGTTGGCATTTATCTTACACTCATACAACTATTGAAAACTTTCAAAGTCTGTGGTCACGGTATCTAGGGATGTGGTTTTGTTTTTTAAAAACACAGAAATTATTGTCACCTTTTTATTAGTTCAGATTGCTAATTTAAACCTTTCAACAGGAAACTGTCTTAGTTTTCAAGTTTCAAACAATGTGTTTTCTTCCTTCTGAATGCATTTTAAAATAAAAAGAGGATATAAAAACAAAATAAATAACAAACATGAAACAAACACCTGTATATAATTGCATCAGGTGACAAACAGTTTCAGGTAAAAGAATCACTTGAGAAAGACAGTCACTATCCCCACTAAGGTCCAATCTAATAGCCATACACTTGTGGTCTCAGAGAGATCCCAAGCAACCATTTGCTTTCCATCTAGTATATATACAGTGTACATAGGATATACATACAGTGGATATCTAGTATATATACAGTGTACATACAGTGTACATAGGATATACATACAGTGGATATCTAGTATATATACAGTGTACATACAGCGTACATACAGTGTACATAGGATATACATACAGTGGATATCTAGTATGTATACAACGTATATACAGGGCTCATACAAAGTTTGTACAGGAGAAATACAGATGGAGTACAATCGTCATCAAGTGGACATAAGATGACCTTCAACGCACCTTGAAACATGCCATACATAGTGTCAGTCACACATGCACCTGCTTATAGATGCCACACACAGTGTCAGTGATACAAGCACCTGCTGATACACATCACACAAAATATGAATCACACAAGCACTTGCTGATACATACAACACACACAGTGACAATAATGATGCAGTACACGACCTGTTGATACATATCACACGCAATGACAGTAATACAAGCACCTGTTGATACATGCCATACACAATGTAAGTGATACAAACACCAGCTGATACATATCATACATACCACACACAGTGACAATAATACATGCACATATCTGTTGACACATACCACACACAGTGTAAGGGATACAAGCACCAACTGATACATACCACACACAGTGACAGTGGTACAAGCACTTGCTGATACATACCACACACAGTGCTAGTGGCGCAAGCACCTGATGACACAGATCACATAAATTCCAGTGCGATTGGAAAATGATCTTTTACCTGAAACACTTCCTGAACTGCACACAATGCCACTTTTTGTATAGTACGGTTGCAAGGTGGGGACAAGTCATACGCAGGTAAAGGATCAAAGGACAACTCGTCAGGTGCCAAGTCATTGTTGTAGGTCATAGCGGATGACATTTGTATTGCCTCCTCATTTGGTGTGTAAGAGGTAGGTCTAACATTAGAACTAAAACAGGAAGTAATAATTCCAATGTCTCTAGCGGGCACTGATGCGCAGAAGTGAAACAATAAATAATAGTAATGAATTATGGATACTAATAATGTTTATTATTGTCAATCATACAATCCCAGACTGTAACTTTTTAACAAACCACACATGACATGATATAAACCACTATATATATATATATATATATATATATATATATATATATATATATATATATATATATATATATATATATATATTGTCACAATGGCACTTGGCATAAATAAAGATTGAGTAGTGGATTTGACTGAATATCACACCAATAAAATTAGTTATACCATGCCATACATCAATTTGAAGCTTCTAGCTAGCTTTTTCAGTTGACAAAAAATACCTCAGTTTAGTAACAACCTTTAAAATAGAGCTCAAAAACCGGTTGTAATACTTTGCGTGAGCGTGAGTGGCGTGAGCGTAAATGACGTGAGTGGAAATACGGATTTTCAATTATTTTTATCAAGGGTAAACAACTCCCCATTTAAAAATGCTAATATTGCTCATGTCGTCTCAGCTAAGAAGATTTTAAAGTGAATAAATTATCTTTCTTTCCATTAGTCTGTGAGCACTACTTACTAACTAATGCAAAAAAAGGTATGGCATTACATATAATATGAGTGAAATAATAATTAAAACAAGCTCATGCTACTAAAAACTCCATTGAAGTGTGCAAGTAACTTCATTTTATGTCCAAAAAATATTTTTTGTACATACACCATCGACCACACATGTATGTATGATTCTTATTATTTAATAATCTGCTTTTTAAAACTTTAGTGTTGTGATCACACAAATAAAACGACTATGATAGCAAAAACTTATGGAATATGAATTATGTAATAACTACAATTAAAACATGGAAAAAATTGAAACTGCTGTGACCATGTTCTGAGCAAGAAGTCTGACTAATTAGTAATTACTCCTTGTTCTCAGCATACCTTCGTTCCAATTGAACTTTTTTGATACAACATTGTGGACATTATCATCACTGCAAGGTTTTTGAAATGAGTAGAAGATTAATAGGAAAAATGCTATAACCTAGTCATAAAAAATTAGGTTTGCACACAGACGTATATGGGTAGAGTTGTGTCCCCTCATTCCAAGAGGGTGCCATTTTTAATCCAAATGTTGCTATAACCTTTATTACTCAGTCAGCTTGGTGATGGAAAAAGTTAGCCAGGTTGGATACTTCGCAATCATGTTAGAGAATCTTTGATGTTGTGGATGCAACATAATCAGATGTGCTTACACACAAACAGTTAATGGAGAGGCGAACTCCTGAATCAGGAGCTCAATCACTCTTTCAAACAACTAATCTCAACTTGAATTCATTTTACAACAATATTATGTAGTAAAAAAAACAAGAAAATAACAATATAGAAAAGCAAGCCATGACAATGAAGGTTGGGATTTCCCAGTGCAGTACCTAGGCAACAATATTATACACCACAGGTTCCAAAGAACTAAAACAAATAAATTATGAAAATCCAATCAGTATTATGATGGAATCAAGTGAGCAGGAAACTGCAGTCAAACACGACATAGTTGGCTACAACATTTGCTTCTATATTAGTTTTAATACAGTGACAGTGAGGAAGATCAATCTTGAGATAAGACAAATCAATCGCAATCTGATGAGGCCGACCAATCGTCCTGATCACCTCCTTCATCTATCGAGGTACTAACTCAGCAGCATGGCATATGTGGAGGGCATCCTATATAACCTGAGTGGCAAGAGGAACGCTAGTGTCAAAATTCTTCACCTGAATACCTGTTAATACATATGTGAACAAATTGATCAAAAATATTAACAAAAAAAAATGTTAGACAAATACAACTTAAACTACTCAATCTATGAAACTCTAGAAAGCAATACCGTCATGTCAGCTTCCAGATCCAACTTTCAGACTAGACTCGAAAAGTTCAGTGCTGTGAAACTTTTTCTGCCATGAGCTCTTTTGTTTTAGGCTCTACAGATACAAACATTCAATGTATACCAACTACTCTCATAGATGTTGCATCAAAATTGAAATGTAGGTCAGTTTTTGATGCATTACCTGTTATGAGCATTGAGTATAGAAAATTGATGAGCGCAAGGAATATTTGCAGAGACTTCAGCAAACGCCTCAGCACAACTTTTGGGTTCACTTGGCACTTTCCACACTTTATGAGCAAATGATGTCGGCAGCGAATTGCGTTGAAGCCTCCGTTTTCCATCTTCCTGCACCTTCTCAATTGCGTCATCTTCAAAATGATCCTAACAACACCACTTAATGGTAAATAATATAAACCATCAACAAATTAATTACAACATGAACAATGATAAGATGCTTATCTCATGAATTTCATTCGTACTATTCAAAACCTAATTTTGTTTTAAATATCTAGTAGTTGATGCATCTACGCCATGACAATAGACAAATTTAACTATTTTTTCTCTAGCGACTTCTTTGACAATGTACATATGCAACCTACATATACTTAATATGGACTAATATATTTTTTACAATTCAGGGTTCATGTTATTTCATTGTTGGTTTCAATTAATTTTTCAAATAAATAAATTGGTTGTTTCAGCTGGCTATGAAAAAAATTAACTTACATGAAACACAATTTACTTGAAACATCTTTACGTAAAACAATATTTCACAATTAGGATGATGAAAATTCCAGGATGATCTCGTCTCAAATCATTGGGGGGGGGGGGGGGGGGGGGTATGAAAAAAACTTAAATTGTGTTTTATTATGGTTTTGTAGTAAAAATGTTTTATCATTTCTTGATAGACAAAATAATAATAACAATAATAATTTATTATCGCTTACCATTAATTCATAGCAGTTAGTTTATTAACCATTTATTACAATTGTATGTTTATATCATAATTAATATAACTATAATATACATAATATTAATAGGTAATTAAATAATGATGATGATGCTAATAAAAATAATCATCAATTACACGAATAATAGGAATGTTTGAATCAATCATCATTAGCAGTTCAGTCATAATAATCATCATCATTTAATAATAATAACAAACAAATGATCAAAAAACACTCATACGGTTGGTTAAAAATAATATGTTGTTAGAATACTGTGCAGGATTTCACTGTGTGAGTTGGTAGCTCGGCCTACCTGCACAACTTCCCGAACTGAGTTGGCAACTGTGTCTATCGCTGAGCAATACAGCCCTCCCACAGGTCGACTAGTATCCTTGGGAATGGTGTGTAACCATTCCTATTTTACTAGTCTAACTGCCGGCTGCGTTAGCTTGTTTCAATGCGCAAGGCAGAGGTCGAACTTTGAAGGCGAACTAGTCAGAGCTAGGTTCGGCCAGCAGAGGTTCGCACTATTCTGCAGAGTGCAGTTCAGTGACCGAACTTTGAAGGCGAACTAGTCAGAGCTAGGTTCGGCCAGCAGAGGTTCAGGCTGATCTGCTTATATATTACTACTCGAGTAATAGAGTATTCGGTGTACGAGCATGTACTAGCGCTGTGAAGTTATTATTGTTAGAGAACAAAGAAACTTCTGAGAGTGGTGCAATCTGACTCTGATTTATTACTGACATGACATGAGTATTTATGCTGACTATTACATAATATAAAATGAGTAAACAAGACAAGACAAAAGAATATTATAAGGCACGCCTGTTAAGAAAGGCTTTGACAAATAAGAATAAGTATATAAAAGATAGGGCTGGCCTTGCAGCTACGGCTGAGTGCATGCACATGTGTTACATATAAAATTGTGTGTAGTAGAACGCAGAGTGAATGTACATAGAACAAGGTAGCGTTAGAGCGTGTGCATAGAATAAACTGTGTGGATAAAAGTAAGTAGAGTAATTAGATAAATGTTGCAGTCAAACGCCGTCCGCCACAATACGATGATAACCAATAAAAGTAAATAATAATAAATAACAGTTGTAACAGCTGATGATGAAAATGAAAGATAATCCACAACGACGAGGGTAGGGTATATTAATAATAATTATAATATCAATTAATATTATTATTTATTTTAGAGTAATAATAAGTAAATAAAATAAATAACATCATTAAATTAATGATGTTATTTATTTTATTTCAAATAGATAACAATTAATGATTAATTATTATTTATTTGAAATAATATTTCTAACGTTCTCCATCAATTTGAAGCCATGATGATGATAATAATAATAATGTTCGCATAGTAATGTAAAATAATTAACATTAGAAGAATTTTAAGACATTATTATTAAAATTTTTAGTGAAAATTATTATTTAATTTTATTATTATAGTAATAATAATTATTATTATTACTTATTATTATTTTATATCAAATCAAACAGGAAATAATGATAATCAATCAGTAATCATCAACAATGTAGTTAATTATTTATACCTTACAATGTATGTGTGGAGCCAGAGGATGACTTTCACAACAACAATTTGTTCTTCTTGCCCCTGGCACATCATCATTTATTATGATGACGATGAGGAGAGTTTATTTATTTAATTATTTATTATTATTATATTTATTTATTTAGTTGTTTGTTATAATCGTGCATTATGTAGTTATTGGATAAGTGAAGGTTAAGGATATAGCTAAAGGATTGTAAATAGCTGAAGGGATCAGAAAGCTAGGAAGACACTTTTGGAGTGACCACAGTGCGTGGTGGTTGTGCTGGAGCTTCTATCTTATACCCAGTGAGTGATTCAACATGGCGTCGTAGGCAAAAGGAAAGGAGGATTGTTGTCTAATACTATTGTGTTCGTCATCTTGTGAAAGGAGTATTGAAGGGTTTGTGGTGATAGTGAAGGTCGGTGTGGATTTATTAACGCCGTTGTTATAGGACTGGTGCCAGTTGGTGGTGGTGAAGGTGAGTGTTTGTTATTTGTTTGTGGTGGTGCATTACAACTGTTGTTGTTGAAAGATTCAGTCAATAAGATTTGTGAAGAAGTTGGCATGTACTCTACCAGTTTTTGAGGTCAGTGTTGCCGAACACTTCAGGTTTGTGAAATATGGCCTTGGGATTTGATTTTAATGATTTTCCTAAGTTAGTTATCAAACCTGATGACACTTATGGTTCATGGAAGGCATGGTTAGATGAATTTGAGCTTAGTGTGGAAATGGTTACCTTTAAACTAGGGAAGGAAACAGTAAATCGGAGAAAACAAGATGTTTTCAAGGGGAGAATGAAATTGTTGGCTTTATTGCATGCCATTGGTCAAGGAGGTAGAGATGTCCTAGAGTCTTTTGGATTTGATATGAAAAGTGAGGCAAGTAGTTATGAACAAGCAATGGCTCATTTGAAAAATGTTTATGGTTTCGAGGAAACAGTTCATGTGAAAACTTTCAAGTTTGTCACTGCTAATCAGGCTGTGGGGGAGAACGAAATTGATTATCTGCTACGTGTTGAAAAACTTAGTAGGTCATTAAGTTTTGGGAATGATGATAATGTTAGGCTGGAGTTTGCATTAGCTATAGCTGTGAATGGTTTGAGAGAATCTTCACTGCGTATTCAGCTGATGCAACAGGGTCATTTGAACTGGAAAGGGCTGACTGACAATCTAAGGGCAAGAAAATTGGCTCGAGATTCAGAGAACGCCATGGAGCGGGGTAAGGCAAAGCAGCTAAACTCCGCCCAGGTATCTGATATGAAAGAGAACATGCATGGTGGTGAGTGTTACAGTAGTTTGAAGGTACGTAGCATTTGCAATGGTCAATCTGCTGCGAAATATTGTAAATACGCTGAGAAATATGCAGGAAAGATGAAAGGTGAAGCTGGCCACAGCTGTGATGATTATGGGTCTGCTAGGTCCACTAGGCATTCTAACAATGAAAGGTTCATGCCTGCATGGCGCAGAAAAGACTCTAGTAAGAGTAAGGTTGAAAGTGATAGAAGAAATGATGGGAGTAAGTGCAGAGGTTATTCGGCTTTCCATGATGCTAAAGCGTGTTTTTGCTGTGGCAGAGATGATCACCAAATTAGGTTTTGCCCAGCTGTACACTGCTGGATTTGTGATGGTATTGGTCATACTTCCCAGGACTGCCGTTATAAAAGGTATAAACATACTGATAGGTATAGTCATCGAGGTAGTAGCTGCAGTAGTGAAGAGAGTTGTGCTAGTGAAATGAGTGAGGTTCACATAGGTCATGTAAGATTTGCTCCTGTGGCCCAAGCTGCAAGTGGTGTCAGAGCTAGCAGAGCTCACGGCACCCTTGAAGCCCCTAACAGACCTACCCACTCTGAGGAGCTGGTCTCAGCTCAGAGGGACTCGTCTGTTAGGCCTGCGGAAGCTTCGGCTCCTGCGGAGGAAAGCCAGGAGGTAGTTGCTGAGCAGTCACTTGTGACCCGGCAACAGCTTGCCTCCCAGGCTGTCCAGAGGCCTCACTCCGGTGAGAACATGGATTGCGATACTCACTCCAGTGAGGGAGATAGTGCTACTCACTTAGGTGAGACTGTGATAGGTGGAGGTGAGAGTCAATTGTGCGACTCAGATCCAAAGCCAGGTGGAGGTGAAGGCCAATTGTGTGGTCCGGAACCAAAGCCAAATGGAGGTGGAGGTGAGAGTCAACTGTGTGACTCAGATCCAAAGCCAGGTGGAGGTGAAGGCCAATTGTGTGGTCCGCAATCAAAACCAAATGATGATGGTGGAAGACCCTCGGGTGTGGTGCGAGATTGGTTTGACCGTTGTGGCGATACGGACGATAGCGATCCTGGTGAGATTGAGTCTTTGTGGTGAATGGCCAATGGGAGGTTTGACACAGGTGAGGTATGTATCTGTTCTACCTAACTTTACACCTTGTCGGTGTGGATACTGTCTCTACCCCTAACCGAAGTGCATAGTTTGAAGTATGCTGCTTATGTGGATGTTTCACCTCTGAAGCTAGCAGTAACTGTTGATATTTTGTCTTGTGTATATTGCTAGTTGGAAAAAAAAGGGCATGTTATAATCGTGCATTATGTAGTTATTGGATTAGTGAAGGTTAAGGATATAGCTAAAGGATTGTAAATAGCTGAAGGGATCAGAAAGCTAGGAAGACACTTTTGGAGTGACCACAGTGCGTGGTGGTTGTGCTGGAGCTTCTATCTTATACCCAGTGAGTGATTCAACATTGTTAGTTAGTTAGTAGCATTATTATTATTATTATTTATTAATTAATTATTATTATAATTATTACTCACTCACTGCAGTTCCTGCTGTAGCTCACGAGCTAAACCTTCGTCTGAGGAAAATGGGATCATTAAAACTTCCTTCCCATAGCAGTTAATACATTCAACAGGTCACAGCCAGGAATAGTAGTAGTAGTTAGTTAGCCAGTAGTAATTGGATTGGAAATGGCTGAAATTGTGAATTCATGCCTTCTAGCGCATAACAAAGAGGTACCCTCTTTGCGCATAATTCGTGAAGTGAAGATGACAAAGCCTCTAAATATATGGCCCTGGGCTTGCAATTTTTTACAGGAACATACTAGTCTTAGTTCAGAATAATTTAAAAATATTTGATTCCATAGTTATATATTATTTTTAAAATTGCTACTTTGTATTGCTTTCATTCCATAGGAAAAACGCTGTTTTTTCAGGGTTCGTGTAGCTATTCCAATAATTTTATGTTTATTAAAGAAGTTGTTTACCCTTGGAAAATCCGTATTTCCACTCACGCCACTCACGCAAAGTATTACTACCGCTTGGAAAATCCGTATTTCCACTCACGCCATTCACGCTCACGCCACTCACGCAAAGTATTACTACCGCTCAAAAACTCGCTTTCAAGTGTTGACTGTGCATCTGATTTGGGTTTTGACTGTACACTTAGCTAATCAAATCAATGAACTGGTCCACTGGTCCAATCAAAGTGAAAGCTCAGTGCGCACAAACCTCATCGGTGTCCATATAGTAGGAGGCAACTCCACGCACCATGCAATAGCTTATAAATAAAGCAATTTTTGTATAAGTGAAATACACAGAAATACCCGACTGATTGAAATGAAACTTTGAGGTTATGATCTGTCAACATAACTCTTTCATCATAGCAAAAACAATTTAAATCTTTTACTATCAAAATGTCTACGCACAAGGGCTTTAACCATTTACGCAACAAAGAAAACAAGGCTAGTCACTGTGTGAGTTGGAACTGTCTTATTTCACAAAGGTAAGTAACTCCAAATTTATTCTTGGGTATAACTTGCGTCTAAATAATTTTTCATCCGAGACAAACCAGGCACAAGTCTTTAAAACTTTGTTTAACAATTAACTACCCTAAACAATAGGACTACATCGCATATAATGTCTTGTTTTAGTATAATGAAACTTCATCTGTACAATATATTCTGGTTAGCTATAGATAATATATTTATTAAACTCTGTAGTACTTCAAATCTAATCTTATTCTGTAAACTTATGAAATCACAAGAGTAATTAGCTCAACCAACACTCTCTAGCCTGAGATACTCAGATATTACATACCTTACAAACATAATCTGATGCCCCTGCCTTTCCCTATCACACGTCGGTACCTGAGCTAAGGCTACCGGCTGGGACAGAATAGAGAACCTGGTGCACTCTACATCATAGGAGGGCTTGTGTGCCAGTCGGTGCCGGACTTGCTCTCTTAGAGTCAAGCAATTATTCGTTGCAGAAATGAAGCAGCTAAACCCTCTACTGCTTGACCTTGACATCGCAAAGTTTACTAGGTCAGCTTGCGCCATAGTCATTCTAATTACCAACTTAGGATTTGGTTGAGCAAGACCAACGAATCCGAGAGAAGTTAACCTTAAAAATACAAACAAATAAGATGAAGGCAGGTACAAAGCAGATATTGGACGCAACCAAAATATCCAAAATTGCAAACAGTTTTACTTGAGATAGAATATAAATGAACATTTTTCTAACAATTAAATGTACAAGCCATGCTATTCTCTTTCAAAGCATAGCTTTAATGGCTACATGAGTGTGCGTTTGGAAATAAAAGATTTCTAACAAAAACCCTCTTTAAAACTATAGCTGTCACTACATTGCGATAAGAAAACAGGTCACTCAAAATGGACATCACAAAATAATGCAAAGCATGTAAAAGGGTTCATAATTTAACTTGTTTTGAAATCAGCAATTCCTCAACTGCAGAAAAAACAACAGGAATTTTCACAGAATATACTAACAAGAGAATGCCTGTAAATGGTTAAATAATTTTAGGAACTTAGAGAAAAGCAAGCTATGATATTAAACTATGAATTACCAACTGATTGAGGAGTTGTCTACTCAATGCCTTGGTTAGACTAACTCGATGAGAAGTGGTCAGTTAATAAGCTACACAAACAACATGTAGCAGTCCACAATGGTGATGAAAGGATTTTGTATACCTTTGAAGGATGCTGGGAGGTGTACATGTGAACTGGCTGGATAGCGTAGTGAAGTCAATGGGCATTGCTTCAGTGCATACTACATGTCTTGTTGTAGTAGACTGTTCTTTTACTTCCTTCTCCGTGGCCTTAGTACAAGACATTAAGGAAGAGCCCCGCCTACTGCTAAGGTTAGCGCTAGGGCTAGAAATGATATAAAAAAACACAATTCAAACTAGAGAGATAAAATGGTCATTAAGTTATATAATGGTGGACGAATGACCTTTGCTGAGGTACATTTGTAAGTAAATACTAAAGTGTTTGAAGTTCTCTGTCCACGAAAAGGGAATATATTTATATAGTTGTTAGCGGCAACCAACAGTTTTCAGTTAAAGTGTGAAAATCCCTGAATAGAGAGAGTTGCTAAAAAAGGTGTTGTGGAGCTTTTTGATGTTAGCTGCAGAACATAATAACTAGAGTGATAACAATGTAAGGGTATGTGGCACTTGGAATAATGTATCAACACATGTACCAACACATGTACCAACACATGTATCAACACATGTACCAACACATGTACCTACACAATATACCTACACATGTATCAGCACATGTACCAACACAATGTACCAACACATGTACCAACACATGTATCAACACATGTACCAACACATGTACCTACACAATGTACCTACACATGTATCAGCACATGTACCAACACAGGTACCAACACATGTACCTACACAATGTACCAACACATGTACTTACACGCGTACCAGCACAACTTACCATCAAATGAAACCAATGCAGAGTTCTAGTGAGAAGTACAAACCAAACCCTCCAGCAACACTAGAGACTAAATTAACATTTTCTGCAATAAACTAGTGACAAATCTGTATTACCCACCTGGAATTATGTTTAGGAGTTTTTACTTGCAGCTTAGCTTCAGCAAGGCTTGTGTCACCATCCTGAATGACACCGTTTAGACTGTGGTCCTCTGCAATACACAGGAGCAATGGGACCTCTACAGCTACAGAGATAAATCAAATTGAATAGTTAACATTCAACCAGCCAACAGCAATGCACAATGAAACAGTGGAAGTAGTAATGTAAGCTAAAAGACCCACTCACCAGCCTCAGTACTAACAGTACAGGTGTCACTATTTACATCGGGTGTCCACCGGCCCTTCTCAGGAGGACCAGGTTGTGGAGCTACAGCTATGCCTGCAGAAGTTGCAGGGATTGCTGCTTCTGCTACTCTAGCTTGTGGGGTAGGCTTACGAGACCTGCGGCTCACCATTTTCCTACAGCGCTCATCCAAACTCTAAGAAAGTTTTACGACAGCAAACTTTTAATGAGAGCTAACAAGATCCAACAGCTAATGATGGCACAACATACAAAGTTATAGAGATAGCTAACAAGATCTAACAGCCAGCGATAACACAACATACAAAGTTATAGAGATAGCTAACAAGACCTAACATCCAGTGATAACACAACATACAAAGTTATAGAGACAGCTAACAAGATCTAACAGCCAGTGATAACACAACATACAAAGTTATAGAGATAGCTAACAAGATCTAACAGCCAGCGATAACACAACATACAAAGTTATAGAGACAGCTAACAAGATCTAACAGCCAGTGATAACACAACATACAAAGTTATAGAGACAGCTAACAAGACCTAACAGCCAGTGATAACACAACATACAAAGTTATAGAGACAGGTAACAAGATCTAACAGGCAGTGATAACACAACATACAAAGTTATAGAGACAGCTAATAAGATCTAACAGTCAGTGATAACACAACATACAAAGTTATAGAGATAGCTAACAAGATCTAACAGGCAGTGATAACACAACATAAAAAGTTATAGAGATAGCTAACAAGATCTAACAGGCAGTGATAACACAACATACAAAGTTATAGAGATAGCTAACAAGATCTAACAGCCAATGATAACACAACATACAAAGTTATAGAGATAGCTAACAAGATCTAACAGCCAGTGATAACACAACATACAAAGTTATAGAGACAGCTAACAAGATCTAACAGGCAGTGATAACACAACATACAAAGTTATAGAGATAGCTAACAAGATCTAACAGCCAGCGATAACACAACATACAAAGTTACAAACCTTTAGCTTCTCTTTCCTTTCCATCTTCTGCTGTAGTTGACTTCTCTTCTCTTCTAGTTCACGCATTCGTACTTGACGCCCCTCTTTCTTCTTTCTCGCCATGAACCTTTAGTGTGTAATACATACAGGGTCATGTGACATACAGGGTCATGTGACATACAGGGTCATGTGACATACAAAGTATTGTATGATACATTGTCAACTAACATACAGTAGCGTACATTGGCATGTGACATACGTTATACAAAATACATGTGACATACGTTATACAAAGGGATGTGATATACGTTATACAAAAACATATGGCATACGTTATACAAAGGGATGTGACATACGTTATACAAAATCATATGACATATGTCATACAAAAACATGTGACATACGTTATACAAAAACATGTGACATACGTTATACAAAAACATGTGACATACGTTATACAAAAGCATGCGACATACGTTATACGAAAGCATATGACATACAGAGCTACTTGACATCTATAAGACATACAACACTTACTCCTGTACAGACTTGGAGTCATGTCTGTGCTTAGACTTTGGTTTAACAGTTTCATCAGCTTTAGTCATGCTTTGACTAGGTAGGGTGCCCCGTACACCACCATCTCCTACAATACCAACACACATTACTTGTACAACATGTGTTCAGCATCTATTGCTGCCAGCTTTTCATTAGATCGTTACAGGAAAGCCAAAATTTGGACTCTACCTCTTTGAGTTCTTCAGAAATAAAGGTATATTTAGCCGCTGCAGCTCAATTTACAACTTTGATTTCAGTAAACAACTTTGGTACCAAATTGTAGTGAAGCTTCTGACGTAATTATTTGTATGAGTGATTTTTTAAAGCCTCAAGTAGACATTTTAATAAAAACATTAATAGAAACAGCTAATGGTGTATTTATGGATTTGTCGCAAACGATCGCCTAAAAGACTCTCAACCTTATTTGGCCAAAACATTAGGGAGTATGTGATGACCCCCGTAAGTACTGGATGATTGTAGAACTAAGTTATCGCATACTCATACACCGCTCAGAAGTTTCTAGTTGGCACTTTGAAAACAATTTTAATTATAAATAATAAAATAAATCCACAAAACAGGATGTCAGTGAGTGGATAGGCTACTGTTGGTGAGGTTGTGATGGTCAAAGACTCTTCTAATGTCAGGGGGAGTTGGTAAAACTGCCCAAATGTTTGGTAGTTGCTATGACTAGTTGCTAATGGGGAGAACACTTTCACAACTCTGTTGACAGACAATCATACACAAAATTTGATTGGCCATTTGGAGAACAAACTGTTTTTCTTAGTGATAAATATTGGTCGGCTGTAGCGGGTAATTATTAGAACAATCTAGAATTGTGAGACAATAGACAATATTATTATGAATGAATCGGAGAAGTAGTGCTCACCGATGGAATGTGATTTAAAAATTAAATTATCAAAACTCTTCAACTTATCTGACCAAAGAACAATATTTAGTAGTGAATATCCATTTAAAAATGGAGTTGTGGCCCCCTTGAGTAGCTAGTAAAATAAAACACTCCTCTCTGGATACCCTTGACCTCTTTTTACATGATTACCATAAAAATGAAGCCTAAACTGGTAATAAAAGCAGCATATTTTCCATAGACTCAAATGAGACCAAACCAGAGTAGACTCATACAAAGGATTATTAGAAAATATTGGTGGAGAGAGAAGGCAGAGTAGAGAAATGCAGTATAATATCAACATCTATTTACAATACTCACTAAACAGTATAAAGTTAAATCACACTGCACAGATATACACTATACTATACACATGTGAGCTAAGTAAGCCGGCACTTTTAGTCTGAGAAAAGCAACAGAGACAACTACATAGGCTGAGAGTATACCAGACAGAACTAAATTAACTTTGGGCTCACCGTCAGACTGTCCTAATCTTTGTGGGGCGATAGATTCTCTTGGTGTTAGCTCCGACTGAGCTGAGCAGACGCAACAGTTTACTGAGCTTACAAGTCCCATCGCTAATTGTGCCGTTACGTAATACTGCATGCCCGAAGGTATTGTTGCTCATCATGCCTGGGTATGTTAACAAGATATGCCCATGTAGGGATGGCTACTAATACTAACAGTAATATTCTCTCTAACAATAGGGTCTGCACAGATAAGAGTACAAACACAGGGAACCATATGCACTTCCAGGAGCGAAAGAATAATACAAAAGTTTCTTTCCTTCCAGATAAAAGACAAGTCAAAACTTCTAACTTATAGGTTACTTGATAGAGAGCAGACAACTCAGCCTAAAACTGTTGTTATTGCTGTAATTATTACTTACACCTGGTTTCAGGAAAAATCAAACATTATTGATGGTTTCTAAGGCTGTACCAATACAAGCTTTCTCCCATATTGTCTCCAGGCCCAACGGTGACATTCAATGTCAAGATTAAAAAGAGGGCAGATAAATAAACTAAAGTCGTTGGCATTTATCTTACAATCATACAACTATTGAAAACTTTCAAAGTCTGTGGTCACGGTATCTAGGGATGTGGTTTTGTTTTTTAAAAACACAGAAATTATTGTCACCTTTTTATCGATTCAGATTGCTAATTTAAACGTTTCAACAGGAAACTGTCTTATGTTCCAATTTTTAAATAATGTGTTTTCTTCCTTCTGAATGCATTTAAAATAAAAAAGAGGATATAAAAACAAAATAAACTAGATATTGATTTGTGTTTGGGAGCAAAAACAAGAGTATTTTAGAGAATAAAAAATTAAAATTGATGTCAAGTGGATTTGAACACCTGACCTGGCTGCATTGAACCACACCCTCCACCAGCTACTCCATCAACCACTCACTGGAAAAGGACAATATTAACACAGTTAATATTCTTAAACATTATAGTTAGTAGTAAAATTGTACTTGCAAAGACTTTTTACATGACAAAAACTTCCACCACTGGGAATCGTACCTGGACTCTTAAAACAACAGGTGTCAAACTTAGCCATCGAGCTATAGAGATATGTTGTTGATGCACCATCTAATTTAGTACAAACTGACAATTCTTCTGCGATTGCTTTATTTTTACAAAAAAACAGCTTTTTCAAGTGCCCAGATGCTTTTTTGTGCTAGGGCCAGACAAACACACATTTCACAACTGCCAATACAACATGCACTCCTGTTACTACATTATATTTATGCTGACTTGGCACTTCCCTTCTGACAATATTTATTTTTATGCGAAAAAGAATTCCCTACCTGGGAATTGAACCTGAACCCTATCAACTGCAGGTCACAACGTTTACCATTTAGCCATCTAGCAATGTTTAATGTGATTCATAAACAGCTAAAGATAAAAAGAATAGTAGTATGACCTACATACAAAAAACTATTTTGGTTTCGCACATTGCTAAATACTTATCGAATATTTTCAATTTTTTAAAGATTTGTTCAATTTGTCACCTGAATACTGTTTGCGCTGAAATTTTAGAGGAGAAAAATTTTTCCGCAATGAAAACGGTAAACAACGAACATTTTTGTCACACATTGAAAACCGTGTGGGCTTTGGCTCTTTCATCAAAGATTAGAAAATTGACGGATGTTCATCTGAAAGACGGTTACAATGCGATCGCAACCCCGCAAAAATTACGCAAATTGGAGTAACCGTCCCCGAGTTACGGTCATTTTTCCGTTTGGAAGACCTCTTTTGAAAATAGAATAGCTGTGCTGGCGGTATTGCAAGAAACTTGAGGTCTCTACTTTTGGAAAGTTCAAGCATTGGGCTATGCTGCCCAATAAGTTACTTGTTGCTGACTAATTCCATTCTGGTCTCGGAAAGCATTGAAAAGTGCTGTTTCTGTTTAGATTTTCAAATTTGAAAATGTAAAAACTTGAAACAGTTTTGTGCGATCGCTTTGAAGTTCAAAATGGTACATTGATACACTATGGCACATGTTTGTTGCAAATTTCAGCTAATTCGGCCTGTTGGTTCTCTAACGGGAAGGTGTTTTATGCATAAAACTGTGAATTTCACAAAAATCCAAGATGGCCGCTTCCGAACGATTTTTTAATGACGTGTCATGATGTCGAATCAGAAAGTAAGCGAAATGCACCATTTTTCAAAATTTGGTATTTTTTCGTCAATCGGGTCTACGTTTTTTCGGCCAAATTGATGCTTTTAAAAACAACTTTTTACCCGTTTTCGCACTTGAATTGCGCTGTTCTGGAACGTTCTGTAACTTTCAAACTAACTTACTTTTTGTCCCAATGCCTATCAATTGGGTCGCAACAAAAATTTTAGCTCTATCTCTAACGGTTCTTGAGAAAAAGTGGCCCCAGTTCGGCAAAGTTTGCACGAAAGAACAAGAAAAAAAAGAAGGAAGAACAATAGTATTTTAGATTCTCTAAAATACTAATAACAAACATAAAACAAACACCTGTATATAATTCCATCCGGTGACAAACTGTTTCAGGTAAAAGAATCGCTTGAGAAAGACAGTCACTATCCCCACTAAGGTCCAATCTAATAGCCATACACTTGTGGTCTCAGAGAGATCCTAAGCAACCATTTGCATGTAAATGGTCTCCATCTCAAGTGATAACAAAAAGTAACAAAGATGGTACAAATAATGTTAGTTTAAAAGATGAATATACAAAGAACGTACAGGAGAAACAAAGATGGAGTAAAATCGACATCAATTGGACATTAAATGAATCATCTCACTTATAAAACCAGCATTCTTCACTGTCATCCTTTGGTTCTGCTGTCGAAGGGTGGAACGTGGAAACCCATATCAATATTATTGTTCTTCTGGAAGCCATTGCTGATGCCGTGTGTATTGTTTGGTACATTCAGCCTGGGAACTGTAGGTGTCACTGTGTTTACCTGTAGGTATTACTGGTCTGCTGTGGGATTAGATTTTCTGGGCTTTTGGGTGCTTTTGTAGACTGAGTTTTGGTATTTCAGCTGAACACATTGTTCTCTACACAAAAACAAAACTTAGTTGATAATAATTGTGTTATTGTACCCCAGACAGTAAAATGGTATGAAATATTTACTTGTAATTTATATTAAGCAGGATAGTGACATGTTCAAACAGGGATTAACGGAAGTCATAAACAAATTCATAACAAATTTTTATTATTAATTATTTCATAACTTTCAAGCGCTTTCAGGTGTAAGGCTTATTTGGTAGTTTTAAAGTATTGTTTTTTAAGTTTATACACAAATATATTCACTGATTGAGGAACAACATTTGTTTAAACGAGAGTTATATCACATTAAAGTGGTGTGCCAGCACCAACAAACAGAGACTTTCAGTAATCTATGAATGACTATGAATGTTTTATCCTGTGGTTTACAAGAGTCATCAAATGCCATCAATACTTTCATAGGGAGGTAATTACAACAAAGTCATCTTCATACCACCAAGGTCATCGGGTCAACACTTCTCACTCTTTAGTATGCATAAAACTCATGCGAGCGTGAATTAAGACAAAGGATTCAAATGTAAATTGGTCAGGCACAGTTTTTGAATTTTCGAAAATTTTTCGAGCGCGGCTAATTTTTAAATAACTTTGGGCCAGAAGATGCCAGAAACAAAAAATAAAAAGGTTCCAACCGGACACCATTTACCGCATAGGATTAGCCAATCATTGCACTGTCTACAAAGCTGTGGACTTTAAAAATAATGGGTTGAGAATGCATTGTAAGTGCGCAATTTCCTACTGCACCATGGGCCCTTAAGATTTCAGTATATGCAATTCAAATTCTCTGTTAGTTTACTGACCCAGTGGCATAGTATTAATCATGGAGCAATCACATTATGTGGACAGGAATTAATTTTACTGTAGTTCCATATTCAACGCAATAAAAAACAAATTTTTATACCTCACCACTAGCTACTTTCCGCCACGCATGGTCATGCGTCACCTCAACATAGCTAATGGTGCGGTATAGAAGTTTTTTATTTGTTTGAATCTGACTCTCCAGTAAAACTATTTTTTGCCTACATAATAAGGTTGCTTTATGATAAATAGCATACCACTGGGTCTGTAAAATAACAGAGAATCTGAATAACATATACTGAAATTTTAAGAGCCCTTGGTGCAATAGGAAATTGGAGATTTACAATGCATTTTCAACCGTTATTTTTGAAGTCTACAGCTATGTAGGCAGCGCAATGATTGGCCAAGCCTGCGCAATAATTGTTGTCCATTCGATACCTTTTTAAATTTGGTTCCTAGCATCTACTGGCCCAAAGTTATTATAACATTAGCTACGCAAGAAAATTTCAAAAATTGAGAAAACCGTGCGTAACAATGTCACATATAATTCCTTTTGTCTTAATACATGCTACGCTCGCTACTAGCTATACTAGTTATTCATTATTATAAATGAATTATCTATCAAAGTAAGTAACAATGTACAGGAAATTACTCCAGTTAGCCCAAGTTTAACCGTCGTATGCTGCGTAGCTTTATTAACAGAGAACGACCATAATTGACAGAGGACAACTCCGAGCTAGTGACGTACAGGAAGAACAACAAAGGTGGCGACACTGCTCTTTGTGATGAGCTATCCAAAAACTGTGTACATGACATATTGAGATGGAATTGCGTGAGTATGCGTGCACAAATGCGTCAGGAGTTACCTTACCTTGGAATGGATGTTAGCTGGATGCCTAGCAACAGGAGACAGCCTGCGTACCCACGGATGATGGAAACTACCTAGCCAGATGACTCGAGAGGACCCCGTACTAGGAGTTGTTCCGGTGACGTCAGTTAACTATCGTTATTACAGGGCTCATAATGCGAAAGTTTGTTCTAATTATTATATATGTCTATGACCTGACGCATTAGAAGTATATAATTGTTTGCGCCTATTCCTGTCAGTTGCTATGTTTTGAATTGGCCAATTGTATTGCTGTATTTTATTCAATAGTGTGAGCTTATTTCAACTGTACTGATTTGCATTAATTTTCTGTAATTACTGGGGCAAATCACCCAAAGCTGTTAGAGCTCTGGAGTAGTCGTGTAAGAGTAGAACTGTGTAACGTGGTGTAACGTTGTGTTCCTCGCAATCATTTACTGGAGTTTATTGTAAGTCGTTTTATAACGTACCAGGATTGTTAACAACGCTTTGAAACATCTCGCACTGTTGTAAGTTTTGTATCTTGCTCGAGAATATATTTATTATTACCAACTGTAACTATCTCCTTTGCTGTAGAATTTGTGAAGCAGTAGAAACCTTGTGAATTGCAATATTCTCGGAAGTAATTACATGCTAAGATATTGTCCAAGTCTGCCTAACTTGATTGCTGAAGTAGATTGACAAAGTTAAGATCAGTAGAAAATTACCAATTGCTGAATTTATGCGCGTGTTGAGTCAGCTAAGGGTGCTTTCGGATACCCTACGCGTAGGGCTTAACGATGGGATTAAACGAGACCATTTGGCAACCCCGTCATTGAGGGCATAAAAAACATGGCGGCAATGGGCAATTTGGGCTCAACGATGGAAGTGACAAGCAAGGTAGGTTGCGTCGTTGACTGACCTTGACTCCACCTAACCAACAGTTTTAACGAGTCAACTTTTATCAATCACTGTTCCTTCCCGTTTCAAGTAGTGACAATGTATTGAAATGTATATAGAAAATACATCAGACGATAAAATCATCGTAATTAATTTTTGTTTGTAAAGAAACTAAAGTGGGCTCGCTCCAGCCATACAGTTTTCATAGACGTTGATGAAAATAAATATGTCCATGGTTTATGCTCAAACAACTTCCGTTAAACGACAGTCATCGTTGAGCCCTCAACGAGTGTTCAACGACTGTTCTATGCATAGGGTATCTGAAAGCACCCTAAATTGATTAGAGAAAGGATCTCATTATATCGTGTAACAGATCCCCGTATCGTTAGTGGAATTATCCCTTGTTGTGAGGGATCGACTAATTAATTGATTAAGTGCCGGTTGTTGGCAGAGTTATACTGCGTTTAGTTGAAGCCGCAAAACGGAGTTTAGTAGTGCCTGAGGCTACCGGTACGCTACCATTTACCATAGCCCTCATTAGGTTAACAAAGCTTGAGTAGACAGTGATCCGATGAAGGTCATATGCAAACAAGTGTACACAAATCCTTCACAATAATGTATTATCCTCTTTCTTTCACTAGCCAATGACTTATATAACCAGACTATTGTTACACATATTGATGTTGCCATGCATTAGCCACCCTTCTTTCATATGTTGTACAAAGGCTACATGCAGATAAAGGACATTATGTAATCTTTCATATAAATACTGGCAGCTGCCGCCTCACTACTCAGAGGAGTTGGAGGAGCACAGACAGAAGTAACGAAGAATAAACGCTATTCTATATTACTCTTACACACTCTCTTTCTTTCTTATTGCTTACATGAAGACAGCAATACCTACTGCAACAATAAGAGTCTTGCAATAGATTACAAGCATGCAAAGCACGAAGTCCAGCACTTGATCCAGCACACAGTCCAGCTATGTCGGCCTGCACTACTAACAAGTAGTGTCTGCTCAGGCTACTGAACTGAAGTCTGCAGCCTAGTCTGGTACTGGGGGAGGCGTAGGTGCCTGTTACCTAGTAAATTGCACATCACCACGAAATTATGCACAACAAATAATAATAAAAAACAACAAAAAAATAATCATTAGTTTTTATTAATAATAATCGAGAAAAGATTAAAGAAACAAACTTTTAAGGATGCTGATGACCTTGATGGTCATGATTCATGTCGTTGTTGTACTGTACAGGAATTTGTGGTGGTGTGGTAGCTGGTCACCTGTACAGCGGCCCACAGTAATAAGTGTGTTACAAGCAGTGCAGTGTCTGACTCCAACTAGCTCAAGGTCAGCAGTCTAAACCGGTCGAGTAAGATTTGCAGCGTTGTACGCCCGTAAGCTATACACAGTGAGGTATGGTGGCTCATAACGTTAGACGGTTTCGTTTTCAAAGCGTATGAACGGATTTGAAATAGTCCAGACGGTTTGCACAGCGTCTTTTACATTGAAGATAATTGGGTAATTGTAGTAAAATAGCCCAAGAAACCATGTTTAAAAACGGGCTTGTTGGTTATAATAAATCAATTGTCGGCCTCAGCAGTTGCAGGATTATTGCTATATAACTGTATTTCCTGTCCAACAATTGTAAAATCTGCAAACCGTATAGTTGTCTTGCAAATAATTCAGACGGTTTAGAAATGATCCAGATGATTTAGGAAATTACAAACCGTATGGACGCTTTAGAAAGAGTATGAACTATTTACAAACCGTATGAATTATTTTGAAACAGTCTGAACTGTTTTAAAATAGTCTAAACTATTTTGAAATGGTTGGAGAAGTTTGCAAAGCACATGGCTGTCGAACCAAAAGCGATCGTCATAATTTTATTTATAGCCTCTATATAACTTTGTCAACATAGACGTCGATCAAAAGACATAGAGCAAGTTAATTAACTGTATAAAAATGTTGTTGAATATAATCTCTAAAATGAATTTTTACATTTACAGTTAGGTTGATTTATTATTTAAAATAACTTAAAGCAAATAATATTTATTACATCAAAAATTTTTATTCATTTATTTAGAAAAAATTCAACCGCTCAGTGTTTAGAAGAAACATTATCCATCATAAATGGACTGTAGATCTATGACCAATAGAGCGAACCAGCAAATCGGCTCGGATTTTCTAAGTTCACAAACAATTTCACAAAGCGTTTAGAAGTTTTTGCAAAAGTTCAGCCTATTTCAAATTCGTTCAAACGGTTTGGAAAGCATTCAGACGTTTTAAAACACAAAAGGCAAAACGTTCTGAGCCACCATAGTGAGGAGTTGTCACAACTACCTCACTTCCCACTGATTTCTTATTCGGCAGAATAGATGCGTCGGGTTGCACTAATAGGTTGAACAATCGTTCCAGTATCACACGCCCGTAGGTCGTATGCAGTTTAAATCGATTCGACTGAGCACTTTCTACTGACTATTGTTCTTGCCACTAGTCAACTTGTCCAAGAGCCGCTTTGTCTTATTTAATTATTCTGTACAAGTAGTAGCGTACTTGTGACTTTGGTTGCCAGTGCAATCTGTATGTGAAGTGATTTGCTTGCTTGTGATTATCTTGCTATCAGTGCTTTGCATGTGTGCGCTTATGCAGAGAGATCCAATCAAGCAGTGAGAGTGTCAGGCTTACTCTGATTTTATTCACATATTACACAGATATTTATACAAGAAAAGTTACATAATATAAGATAGACAGCAAGGTAACAAAAGCAGGCCACGCCTGTACAGTTGATTGGTTATAATGAGCCAATAGAACATATCTAATAAAACGGGGGCTGTCCTCAACGCATGGTTGATCGCCTGAGCACATGTACAAAAATAAGCATAAATAGTATAAGTAAATAAGTAGAATAAAGGTAGTAGAGTTCGGCTATAAAATAGTTACTTAGACGTCGACCTACTGCTGAGTCGATCTAGTGCATTCCCTAACAATATTGTGCAGGATTTTTTGGTAACGTTGACAGTTACCCCGGTAGCACACCTGCACTTCCCCTAGGTAGGCAGAGTTGTCTACTCGCTGTGACCAGCTTGCTGACAGATAGTTGGTATCACTACCTATCCCTCAGCATTGTCTGCTGAGGTATGCTTAGATAGGCAACGTCTGCCTGGCAGGCCTGTAGTCCGTCTGCCACTCCTAGACAACCAAGGGC
This sequence comes from Cryptosula pallasiana, assembly GCA_945261195.1. Classification (NCBI taxonomy): domain Eukaryota; kingdom Metazoa; phylum Bryozoa; class Gymnolaemata; order Cheilostomatida; family Cryptosulidae; genus Cryptosula; species Cryptosula pallasiana. The sequence goes on along the minus strand of OX183134.1, from coordinate 5,583,074 downwards.
TTCTAGACCAATAGGTAGTTGAAGCAGTAGTCTTTGGGAGTGGTAGAGCTGTCTAGACTAAGTCGGTGAGAAATTCAAGAGAATCTTGAGTGAGTGTAAACTGGTTTTATTCTTACGAACAAACAGCCAGCTGAGCATCCAAGGTAACACTGATTAGTGAAGGGCTCAGCCGCTGCAATTACACAAAGCGTTATGTAACAATCTATTGTGTAGGAGTTAGCCTTGATGAAATGTACAAGAAAGGGTGGCCACTAAAGAGTGACTTAAGCGCAATAAAAATAGCATTAGTGATATAAGGATTGACTACACAAAGAAAGGTCTACAACAGGTTGGTCATGTACGCAAATTACTGGCTTGTTGCTATGATTACAGGTATCCACAGGAAGTTGTGCCATTTTCCTGTACAATAATTATAATAATATAGCCAATGCAAATTAATTTTTCAAATAAGCCTTGGGACGTTAAGAATCATATCATCAATCATCATGGCATAGAATCATATCTTCTTGCCGTCACAATAGTTGTAAACGTTTTTGTCTCTCACTGATAGTTACTGAGAAAATGAGTTTTAGAAAATACCCCCCCCCCTGCACCAAAATTGCTTTGCAGTTTTACGCCTCATTATGATATTGTACTGAAATTTGTGGTGTTGTGGTAGCTGTCACCTGTACAGCGGCCCACGTTAGTAAGTGGTTTGCAGGCAGTGCAGCGTCTGACCCCAGCAGGCCCAAGGTCAGCAATCTAGACTGATCGAGCAAGATTTGCAGCGTTGCAAGCTCGTAAGCTATACACAGTGAGGAGTTGTCACAACTACCTCACTTTCCACTGATTTCTTATTCGGCGGAATAGCTGCGTAGGGTTGAACTAGCAGGTGGAACAATCGTTCCAGTATCATACGCCCGTAGGTCGTATGCAGTGTAAGTCGATTCGACTGAACACTTTCTACTGACTATTGTTCTTGCTGTTAGCCAACTTGTCCAAGTAGCCGCTTGTCTATTTAATTATTATGTGCATGTAGTCGCTTGCTTGTGCTTTCGTTCGTTATTGCAGTCTTTATATCTAGTTACCGGTTTGCTATGCTTAGCTTGCTATCTGTTTTTTGCATGTGTGCTGTGCTGTGTTGAGAGATTCAATCAAGCAGTGAGAGTGCCAGGTTAACTCTGATTTATTGCATACTGACATGAACTTTTATACAAATACATATAACAAAGAAAAAGGCAAGGCAGCAACATAACAATGGATAGGCTACGCCTACTTGGCCTGATTGGCCCATAGAATAGAAATGGGGCAGCCCTTTGTCATGGCTGACTTAGTAGTGTCACATGCGTTTGTTTACATACAATGTTGCTAATACAAGACTGTGAATAAACTATATAATAGATACATACAAGGTGCCGAACTGTTGCATAAAAAAATGTTTGTATAAATGCTGCTAATTGGTGAATGTAAAATGAAAGGTGTCGAACTGTCACCTGGTCGACTTGTGTTAGACATAGTTAGTGGATTCCCCAACGATAATAATAATAATAATATAATAATAATAGTAATAAAACAATAAATAATAATAATTAATAACAAGAAGATGATGGCAATAAAAGAATTCAATCATCATCATCAATCAATGGATTTCACAAACAAACAAGTCTAAGAGTTATCATTTCTATTTTATGACCATTACAGAATAAGTTTACACCAAAATCAATTTCAGTCATCATAATCATCATAGGATCATTCATTAAAATTCTTAATCAATTGTTGCTGATAAGCATAAATTCTTAGACAGAAACAGTTTATTATTTTCTTGTCGAAACTGCAATCATTACGACCTTGACCTCAAAATTATAACCAGGCTTCAATAAACAGGGGAAAACCAGGGGTCGATTAGCTAATCAGATTTGTGAATTCATTCAGTCAGCAAATGAAAACATTCTGTCACCTTTTGGCTGCACAGCTTTGCTGGCTACTGGTCACTCAGGCTATAGGCAGTGTGGTTTGTAGTAAAAAAAATTAATTTGTAAACTAACTACTACTAGGGTGTGTATGTATCTGAGATAATTGCTTTCAGCCCACTTATTATGGACAATAGACACATTATTATACCATCGACTACAAATTATCTTTAATTTTAACATCAATCAGATCAAGGCCTGCCAACTTTGAGCTTAAAAATTTAGGGAGTCTCAGCAACAAAAGCAATCACTCAATTCAATAATGATAATCAATGATAATAATAATAATAATCACTTCAGCGAATAATAATAATAATATGATAATTAATAATAATAAAAAAAATATAAATATTGTGCAGGATTTCACTGTGGGGGTGTGAGGTGGTAGCTCGGCCTACCTGCACAACCTCCCGAACTGTAATGGCAACTGTGTCTAGTGCGCTAGCGATACAACCCTTCCACAGGTCGACTTAGTATACTGGAGAATGGTGGTTGACCATCTCAGTAACTAGTGAGCTGCCGGTTGCGTTAGCTGTTGTTTGTGTATGCAATGTGTTCGAACTTTGAAGGGCGAACTAGTTGGACTAGGTTCGGCCAGCAGAGGTTCGGCTGTCCTGTTGTAGTGCTGTGCAGAGGTCGAACATTGAAGGCGAAGTTAGACAAGCTAAGTTCGGCCAGCAGAGGTTCGGCTGCCTTATTGTAGTGCTGTGCAGAGGTCGAACATTGAAGGCGAAAGTAGTCAAAGCTAAGTTCGGCCAGCAGAGGTTCAGACTGATCTGCCTATGTATTACTACTCGAGTAATGGTGCGCAGTGAAGTTATTTGTATGTACAAAGAAACTTCTGAGAGTGTGCAAGCTGACTCTGATTTATTCATACAAAACATCCGTATTTATGCATGCAATTACATAACAAAATGACTGACAAGTGCTCAGACAAAAGAGGCCACACCTGGCACAATTGATTGGCCAGCGTGTGCGAATAAGATACAAGAGGTGGTACATCAGTGAATGCATGGCTAAACTCACATGGTACACATATAAGATTGCATGTTAAAGAAAAGTAAGGATGATTGTGCATAGAGTGAATTGCCCTTGAGCGCAGGCATAGAACAATACATGTAGTAAGCATAGAACTGGGTAAGTGTAAGTGTTTGTAATTATACCATAGAATGTTCGGTAAGCATAGAATGTTCAGCAAGATGGCGCCGGTCCTCTACATACTCCGTCCCATTGGCGATGGTGGCCAATAAACTGCGTCGGCGGCATCGGTAGGGTGGCTCTGCTCTGTTACTCTCTAAATGGTCGGGTTAGCTCTTTCTCTGTAGTCGACGTAATACCGATCTTTTCTGCCAGATGTTGTACTACCCATGCCATGTCTTGTAGTTGTTGTTGTAGCGGATCGTCCAGTTGTTCTACGCTTCTGCTGGGTAGTGAACTCCTCCGTAATTGATGGCAAACTGAACGTTGGCGGCTCCTGCCTCTATCTATATTTTGATTGGCAGTTGCCACCACGTGTTCTCCTAGTGCCGCCCCCCACGTGGTATTATTTTGATGACGTGGGGTGGCGGTTTCGTCGCTAGATTTTCTGGCGGGTATCTGTTTACTACCTTGGGGAGTTACGTCCCCCTGAGTATTGTCGATTTCTTCGGGGGTGACGTTACCGCTCTGGGGAGTTGTGTGCTCTTGCTCATTGCTTTCCTCTCGCCCCTCTTGTGGGTAACTCGTCTCTCGTTTCTGTAGATCTCTTTGTTTCCGTTTTCTTTGTACAACCGTCCAGCCGACTTCGGCCGGGTTTTCTCCTGGTGTGCTCACTGGAATGGGAGCTAGGGTTTGTGGGGTTGCCCTAGGGCTTCTTCCTGCTCCAGTGGGTGGTTCCTTGGGTGACTGTAGCTCTCCTATGGCTGTATAGCAGTGGTAGTCAGCCAACCTTTTTGGCTGGTGTCTCTCTCTCCTGGGTCGATCTAGAGGTGATGTGGGCGCCCTGTTTTGGCTCAGAGTTGGCCAGTCCTCCTCGTTGAGGGGAGGGGGCCTCTGGGGGCTGGGTGTCCTTTGGGTGACCTCCAGGGGTGGATCGTCCTGTCTCTCTACTCTCTCTCTTATGCTTTCTGCTGGTTCCGGCCTTCGCGGTGGGCTATGGCCGACCGTAGGTGAAGGCGGAGGTGTTGGTACAGGGGTGCGGGGTGGCCCGCCTCCCTGTAGGAGGTTCCTGGGCTCGTGGGTGTGTGGTGGTGTCGGTGATTCTCTGACGAGAGGCGACCTATCTCGTGGGGGTGACGGTAATGGTTCCATTGGTTCGATCGGTGGCTCTCTGTCTCGTGGAGGAGACGGTAATGGTAGTGGCAATAGTTCCATTGGTTCGACTGGTGTTGGGCGTGCCTTGGGAGGTCGTCCTCTTCTCGCCCCCTTCATGTTGGGCTGGAGGGCCGGCTCCCGACAGGGCGGAGCTCGGCCGACTGGTTCTTGACATGTCCTGTAGTGACGTAGTCGCATTCCGTTTTGTATTGACCACTGCCCATTTCTTTCCACTTTGTAAGTGTGGTTCGGAAATGCTTCCGTCACTTGGTATGGGCCCACAAACCGGGGTTGCAGCTTCGGATTACTGCCTTTCACTCTCCGCTTATTCTCAAGTACGACGAGTTCTCCCTTCTGGAACACAGAGGGTTCCTCGTCGTCCTGGCTCCTTGTCTCCTGTTGCTGATGCCTGAGGTACTCGTGCGCCTTCTGAAGGTTCTCCTGTACTGTCACGGTGTGCTCCATGATGTTGCGAGGGTCCAGGGTAGGGGGCGTACCCGTTAGTTGGTCAGGAAGGCGGACCTCCCGTCCCATTACTAACATGTTGGGCGTTTCCCCTGTTGCTGAGTGGGGGGTGCTGCGACAGGCCCGCATGATTTGCGGCAGCAGACTGTCCCACTCGTCCTGGCCTTTCGTCAATATCAGTGTCCGGAGTGCGTCTCCCAGCGTCCGATTCTGACGCTCCACCATCCCGTTCCCTTGCGGGTGATAGGGGGTGGTCCTTGTCTTTTTGATGCCCCACAGGCTACACAGCTCTTCTAACAGCACGGACTCAAACTGAGCCCCTTGGTCGGAGTGTAGCTGTTCGGGCAGGCCCCAGTAGGCAAACACTCTTTCGTCCAGCGCGACGGCGACCGTAGGTGCTGTGGCATCAGGCAGAGCTATCGCATCCTGCCAACGGGTGAAGTGGTCGGTGAGGACCAACGCCCAGCGGTTCTTCCTTTTTGTCAAGGGCAGGGGGCCGACCAGGTCGACCGCCAGCTTCTGAAAAGGTCGTCCCGCGTACATCCTTTGTCGGTGAGGGTTCTCTGCCTTCTTCCCATTCTTGGCGACTTGGCATACCTCACAGTCCTTGATTAGTCTCCTGACCAGGGGGGATATGCCCGGCCAGTACCAATCCATCAGGATGCGCTGTCTCGTCCGATGAATCCCTGCATGGATCATCCTGTGTGTCTCCCAGACGACCTGTGTCCTCCTACTTGGTGGGCAGACTACACATTGCCTTGATCTGGAAGGGTGGTGCAGCGTGATGACGAGCACCCCGTCAGGGCGGATCTTCATCGCCTCCTTCCGATCATACAGTGTCTTCAACTCGACACTCCCTTCGGCCAATTCTCTCTCTGTGACGCTTCCCGGTCGTCTCAGCTCGGCATAAATCCGGCCTACCGCATCCTGCCCGTCCCTTTGCTCTTGAGCTAAGGTTTGGGTGGAGTGTACCGGGTTTGTCACGGTGAGGTTGACCCGCTCCTCCTTCTCTCCTTTCTCTGTAGACTCCCTCTTCATCATCTCTCCCGGCCGTCTCGGCTCGGCGTAAGTCCGGCCTACCGCATCCCGTCCCTTCGGCTGGGCCGAATCCTGGGGGGGATGTACCGGGTTCAATGTGTTGAGGTCGTCTCTTGCCTCTCTCTGAGGTCTCTGTCCAGCCTCTTGCTGCAGTTCCACATGGGAAGGTCCTCCATCTCTTTGCTCGATGGAGCCGCACTGCCTGCAGTCCGCGCAGGGTCCCTGTCGGCTGAGCCCATCGGCGTTACCATGGTGAGTTCCAGCTCTGTGCTCGAGCTTATAACGAAACTCAGCCAAGATCTCCAGCCATCGAGCTATCTGGTTCGATGGTTCCTTCCGTCTGCACAGCCAGCGAAGGGATGCGTGGTCCGTCCGGAGTTTGAATTCCCGCCCATAGAGGTAGGGGCGGAAATGTTTTACTGCCTTGATGACAGCAACCAGCTCCTTCCGGGTGACGCAGTAGTTCCTCTCCGCTGGTGCCAGCGTCTTGCTGAAGTATGCAATGACGCGTTCCTTGCCTTCTTGTATTTGGGAGAGCACAGCGCCGACTCCTACCGCACTGGCGTCAGTGTCCAGTATATACGGTAAGTTGGGGTCGGGGTACCCGAGTACCGGGGCTTGGGTGAGTCTGGCCTTGAGCTGGTCAAAGGCTGTCTGCTCCACCGGTCCCCACTTCCATGGTGTCTCCTTGCCCGTCATCACGGTGAGAGGTTTAGCGATAGTGGCGTAGTCGGGGAGGTACTGGCGGTAGTACCCGGCCGTTCCTAAGAACGCCTGCAGCCCCTTTACGTCCGTCGGTGCTTCCCATCTCTTGACTGCCTCCACCTTTCCTGGGTCGGTAGCCACTCCCTTTGCGCTCACCACGTGTCCGAGATACTTGACCTCTTCTTGTAGCAGCTCGCATTTGGAGGGCTTTACCTTCAGGTTTGCCTGGTGGAGTCGTCCCAGCACTTCTCCGAGCCTCTGTAAGTGCGTCTGAAAGTCGGGCGCGATGATGATCACATCATCTAAGTACAAGAGCAGTGTCTTCCAGTGAAGACCTTTGAGGACCTTTTCCATGAGCCTCTGAAAGGTGGCGGGGGCTGACGTCAACCCGAAGGGCAGCACCTTCCATTTCCACAGGCCGCTTCTTGTGGTGAAGGCCGACTTGTCACTGGCGTCTTGGTCCAGGGGTACCTGCCAGTATCCACTAGTGAGATCCAACGTAGTGAAGTACTTACTTCCGGCCAGGGCGTCCAGCGATTCATCGATTCTGGGGATGGGGTAGGCGTCCTGCTTAGTTATGTCATTCAGCCTCCGGTAATCCACACAGAATCTCCACGTGTCGTCCTTCTTCCTCACCAGTACCACAGGGGAGCTCCAAGCTCCGTCGGCCGGCTCGATTAGATCCTTTTCCAAAAGGTCCTTGATCTGACGTTCCGCCTCTGCTTCCTTCTCTGGTCCCAGACGGTGTGGTGGGCACCGGATGGGCCGAGCCCCTTCTACCGTGGGGATCGAGTGTTCTGCCAGCGTTGTCCGGCCCAGGTCCCCGCTGTGGCTACTAAATACCGTCTGGTATTCGATCAGCAGCTCCTTTACCTGCTGCTCCTGCCATGGGTTCTGGCACCCTCTCTTGGCTTGCTGGAAGAGGTCGTGCAGATGGGGGGGCAACTCTCTTCCTCCCGTCTTGCTCCTCTGTTGTCCGTCTGGTTTTGTCAGCTCTTGGACGCCACCCTCTTCTACTCCCGTAAAGGTACCAATAACCTCTCCTGCGGGTAGCCTTAGGGTGTCCTGCGTCGGGTTCAGACATCTAACCAGCACGTGTCCTTGAGCGTCAGGCCTGTTGACGCTGGTGGCGATGGGTATCCCACCCTGGATGCTTTCAATCACTCCCTGGGGGAACGTATCCCTGGAGCTCAAGTGACATGGAATAGTCACTTCTGTCTGTGGTGGAAGCTGGGTGTCCTGTCGGACTTGTACCTTGGACACGAGATTTCTCCCGTGGCGGTCGGTACAGGCCAGCTCCTTTCCTTGTATCACCAGCACTGGACGGTCGAATCCCATCTGGCATCCTTGGCTTGTCAGGAAGGGCATCCCTAGGATAACGTCTTCGTTGACCTGACTGACTACAAAGGTCTCTTCAAACTTGACGTGCCGTATCCTTCCCTTCAGTGCAAGCAAGCCGTAGAACGGAAGTCTAGTACCGTCGGCCATGATCCCATGGGAATCGTAGTGCTGCAGGTTGCGCTGTACGTGGCTCGGTAACCGATCAAAGACTCGCTTGGACAACAGGTTAGTGTTGCAGCCTGTGTCTATGAGGTGTGTTACCGCCTCTCCTTCTACCCTTCCAGGTAGGTAGTAACTCGAGCGATATGGTCGCTCGATCTGGTTGCTCTGAAGTGTCACAGGTTTTGGAATGAACTCTTCCTTCTCCAGTGGGGGCGTTTGGGTCTGCCTGTCCTTCTTCCTGGGCCTTGGTTCCTGCTGCTCAAGAGTCCCGTCGCCGTCCGTTTCTTCCGCCACTGAGCTGTCGAGTGCCGACAGGCTGGCAAAACGGTTGTGTAGGGCGATAGGGGGACTAGTCAGGAGGTCCAGGTGAGGAGTTGCTCGACGTACTGTAGCCGGTCCACTGGAGGGCGCCTGTGTCCTTTCCTTCTGAGGTGTCGTTGCCCGTGTGCAGCCAGCGGGTCTCCCTACTGCTGCGGGCGGTAGTCGTTTCCCTGGCGGCTAGACCAAGGGACGGTTCTACACGCCTTCCGGGTATGACCTACTTGTTGGCATCCCCAACATCTCTTTGGAGGCTCCGCCTTCGTCTCCGCCTTTAGACTGGCAATCTCTTTGCTCAGTCCCTCTACGGTCCGAAGTAGCTGTGCCAAGGGGTCCTGTACCTCTTGGTGTCGAGCCGTCTCTCTCTGTGGTTCTCTTTCTTCTTCCAGGAGGTCGGCCTCCACTGTCCGAATGTGAGGTCCTCCTAATGGTTGGTGAGGTACCTGCAGGAACTCATTCCCTGCCAGGATTGCTTCCTCCAGACTCTGAGGGCGTACCGCCAGCAAGTGTCGTTGTAGGTACGTGTGCCCTAGAGTACTGTGGAACGTCTGCATCACCAGCTCATCCCTGTTTTGTCGCGGCAGAGTGCTGTGGGCTGCCTTAATGAGGTGTTCGACCGTGAGTGCATGGTCTCTGAGGCTGTCTCTGGGGTTCCGTTGGTAGCTTAGCAGTTTTGCTTGAGCTTCCGAACGGGTCATGCCAAAGGTCGCCCGCAGTGTCCGTGTCACCTCCTCAGTGGTCTCGCCTCGACCGCACCGTTCTGCTTTGCCTGTTAAGGCTTGGCGTAGGTGGATGATTGTCTCCTCTGCCTGCCAATGGTTAGCGTCGGCCACCTCCTGAAACCGTTGCAAGAAATAGTCCACATCTCCTGTACCATCATACTGTGGTACTCTAAACTTATCGCGTGTGGTCGCTATTGTCATGCGGTCTAGGATGTTGGTGAGCGTCCCCATCATCTGCAGGCTGGAAGGATCCCTGTCGATACTCAGCGCTCTTCTCCTTTGTGCCATCTTTCATCGGGAGTTGATTCCAGTGGGTGTCTGTCAATCCCACTGCTGCCACCAATGTGCAGGATTTCACTGTGGGGGTGTGAGGTGGTAGCTCGGCCTACCTGCACAACCTCCCGAACTGTAATGGCAACTGTGTCTAGTGCGCTAGCGATACAACCCTTCCACAGGTCGACTTAGTATACTGGAGAATGGTGGTTGACCATCTCAGTAACTAGTGAGCTGCCGGTTGCGTTAGCTGTTGTTTGTGTATGCAATGTGTTCGAACTTTGAAGGGCGAACTAGTTGGACTAGGTTCGGCCAGCAGAGGTTCGGCTGTCCTGTTGTAGTGCTGTGCAGAGGTCGAACATTGAAGGCGAAGTTAGACAAGCTAAGTTCGGCCAGCAGAGGTTCGGCTGCCTTATTGTAGTGCTGTGCAGAGGTCGAACATTGAAGGCGAAAGTAGTCAAAGCTAAGTTCGGCCAGCAGAGGTTCAGAGGTTCAGACTGATCTGCCTATGTATTACTACTCGAGTAATGGTGCGCAGTGAAGTTATTTGTATGTACAAAGAAACTTCTGAGAGTGTGCAAGCTGACTCTGATTTATTCATACAAAACATCCGTATTTATGCATGCAATTACATAACAAAATGACTGACAAGTGCTCAGACAAAAGAGGCCACACCTGGCACAATTGATTGGCCAGCGTGTGCGAATAAGATACAAGAGGTGGTACATCAGTGAATGCATGGCTAAACTCACATGGTACACATATAAGATTGCATGTTAAAGAAAAGTAAGGATGATTGTGCATAGAGTGAATTGCCCTTGAGCGCAGGCATAGAACAATACATGTAGTAAGCATAGAACTGGGTAAGTGTAAGTGTTTGTAATTATACCATAGAATGTTCGGTAAGCATAGAATGTTCAGCAAGATGGCGCCGGTCCTCTACAATATTAGTAATAATGCAGTGCTATGTATTCACTATTATTTATAATAATTATTACTATTGTTGTTATTTTTATTGTTGTTGTTCCTGCTGCTGGTGTTGCTGTTTTTGTTAGTGAACTTTCTTTGTATGGTATTTTTTTTGTAGTTATTGTTTGTCTTTTGTCGATGTCTTTTCAACGGTGTCTTCAGTTACACAAATTCATGTGGCTATAGATCAACTTAGCTTTTGTATTCTAGTTGGTACTGCATACAGGAGCTAATAATGCTTACCTGCAGCTGAGACCAACTACATGGACACTTAACTAGAGCTAACATTTATTCATGGTGAAGTAAATTTATGCCAATTCTCTAGCAGGACCGAAATGGGGCCCAGTTATTAGTAGTCCGTGAACGGACGGAAAACAGGCCTTGTTGATAGTCTGCAGGTGAACCGAAAAATGGCCCGGTAGGTAGTTGAAGTACCGAAAACAGACCCAGTTGATAGACTAATCTCTTATTATGATTTAACTTGCCGTGTAAGTAATCACCACCTCTAGTAGCAGTAATATAGGCAGAGGTTTACTTAACAATGAACTAATAGTCTCTGTTAACTTGCAGTGTCAATAGACTTGCCCAGCTAAACTAGTGTTAGGGCAGTGACTACTATGAGAAGTAGGTTTTTGTAACTGCCAAGTAGTAAAGTGGGTGCAGAGGCCTATTTAGCTACAAGCTCTGTATCTAATTAACTCCAGCGCAATTACTAACTCATAAACTTGCCCGGCTAAACTAGCATCTATGCAGTTACTACTATGAGATGTAGTAGTAGAGTGAGTGCAGAGGCTTACAATTAGATTTGAGAGATGCAGAATTCTTTAAAGCATGAGCAGAGCTTTATTCACTGTCGACTCGGACACAAATAAAAATAATTCAAGCTTATATAGTAGTAGTATTCAAAATTATGTCCCTGATTGGACAAAATTTTATTAGGTCAACTGCATCCGTTTTTACACAACCTCTGACAGTAAATATTTGCACCGGAACTGAATAAACAATACTTATAATAGTTTTTAAACATCCAAAACACAAATTTGTAACTAATAGCCTGTGCACCAGAGTCCGAGTGTGTCATACAAAGCTCCTTTCCGTTTGTGGCAAAAAGTCTGCTGGTGACTATATGTTAACATAGAGCTGGAGCTATTTTTAGCGCATTCTTTTCTTTAATCAGCAGTGAAATAAAAAGTATTCCTGGTTTCACATTTCTGGTAGTTGAGTTTTCAACTGTGCATGCAGTTTATTGACTTTGATGTTGAAATGATTTATTACAATTTGATTATGCTTTAACCCTGACCTCTGCATAACAATATTGTGTAGTGGATTCTGCCGTCCACACAACGGAACCACTGACTGTTCCCCGACGGCTGAATACTAGCAGACACTCTGTCTGCCGGCACAGCACCTCGGTCAGCCTCTACAGGCCTGACAACCACAGTCTTCTGTCACCGGAGAGGACCTTGTGCCGGTACGGCTCCAGCAACATGATATGGAGGAATAACCCAACTCCACAACTAATGATGAGCTCTCAGCTCAGACGTATAACTCGGTGCTCTCAAGCCTATACATTTATTGTCTCATACAATCCCAGTATAATAGCAATGGTAGCAGTGGCAACAAGTAATGGAATGTAGCAAATGCAAGGCTGTCAATCAGCAATAAAAAACAAGAATCTTATCAAGTGAGGGTCATCTAAACATTATTTTGGTAAATTAGTAATTTTTGACGATACTTTGAAATATTATTGTCATTAATTGATCAGACGTTACACCAACTGATGAAAGTTTTAAATATTGGACAAATCAAATTTAATTATTTGATACTATTATTTATTATGATTAGCAACAAAATAATAAAGTTATTATCAAATAATGCTACTTTAAGTTGTCAACATCATTGAAATTCTTCACAAAGTAAGACAAGTAAATGAAATGTCTGGAAGAATCCTTAATATTCATAATATTATTGTACTGTCACTTGCATTATCTTTCGTTATGATTTATATCTTAGCAACGAAAATACTCGCATGAAAAATTGTTGAACAAAACCTTTCACTTAGTATTACATCTATCTATATAATCTCAATGCTATTTGGTCCATTCAATACTATCCATATTTTGATGTGATTTTCTCAGCCCTTCTGTATTGAATTATGCTGGTTACAGTGTGTATTGGTGACCTATTGTCTAATAAATCCAAAACAATAATTAAGAAAAAGGGGTTTTTATTGTGAAAAGAAATGACTTTGCATCTCATCTCATATGTTATTCAAGTATTTTGCTGAGAAAAAAGTTAATTATTTATTGCTGAAAGTGAAACAGTTGTCGTAGCATATGATTAGATAGTTCAATAGTAGCTTGCCGATATGCGCTATTACATCCGCACACTATATCAGTCTGTGTAGTCACTGGCATATCTAACTATTCATTGTATATGACCTTACCACACCGGAGCGATTATGTCAGCGAGATCGCATTCGTCTGCTCGCTGTGATTTGTCCTCGCAAATACCAAGGATTATTCATCGCTTAGAATACGCAACGATTTCACATTCGCACTTCATGTTTATTGGTCATTCACAGGTAGTAGCGAAACCAATTTATTGTTTTATACAACACAACAGTTGATCAAAGATTATATATTAGTTATTGTTGATTGCTTATTGTTTGGTTAATTTGGTTGTGGAAGGATAACTCTCAAGTGATAGATTGCCTTGGGTGTGGCTTTGTTTGTTAATCGCTATTCGGCACGCACTAATTAGTATATACTAATTCTCTACCATGTGGCAAGGCCTTTAGTAGGTAAATCTGCACCAAAACATCAGTGCAGTGTATTCCAGCCTTTAGTAGCCTCAGTGGTGGCCGCAATGTGACAGAGGACTGTTCTTATTTGTCGCCTCTTAAATTGAGTAGAAGAGAGGGAGACGGTAGGGTGGGTACAGGTGGAACAGAGTGGGGGTAGAGCGAGGTAGAGGCTGAGAAGTAGAGCGGGAATGGGGAGGGGCTGGTGAAAGGCCAGGGGGGCTCAGCTAGGATAATGCCCTGGTCACACGAGACCGATAAACGAAACTATAACGAAACTTTTTTAGAAAATCGCCGAGGTGCGACGATAATAGTTTCGTTGTGCTGGTCACACGAGAACTATAATTAGTTCGTTACACCTAACGATCACTAGTTTCATCCAATGACAGAGGATTGCGTTTTGTGCGCGGGCCTACTCATACTTTACTGCGTGATGTAAAAGCATGGAAGAATGAAGCGAGGTTTGGAATGGATTATTTTAATATATAGCTAAGTTTGACCAGCCAGTACTATTCCAATTGTTTGATTATAATTTATTATTATTATCTTTCATTTATTTAAAACTCATTATGAATATAATAAAATAAATAATTATTTATTCAAAAAACAAATGTGCTACTACCATAGACCTATAACCCCCCTTATAGGTCTATAGGGGGTTATAGGTCTATGGCTACTACTATGGAAACCATGCGTTCGTTGTGAATAACCCTGACATTGGAGACCAGCCAATAACAGAACATAGAAAATAAACCTATTAATGAGCTTATCTGGTCCAATGGTCCAATCACATGCAAGCATCGCAACCGATGATTTTCCCAAACCTAGCATTGCTTGATCAAGACGAAACTGAAATATTCGCTCGGTTTGCTCAGCAACGAATTCGCTGGGCTCGAAAAAATAGTTTCGTTGGCAGTTTTGTCAGAGATTCGGTCTCGTGTGACCAGGGCTTAAGGCGGGCCAACAGGTTTGAATATGTCGGGTACTACTGCTGGGGCGTATATAAATGTAACGGCTGACTTGGACCCCTAACTATTTTTCTGCTTAAATTTTATACAATTCTTATCGCTAAGAATTATTTGCTGCCAACATTGATCGAATTAGTCTTGCTGATTGATCTAGTTAATCTTGAAATTAGCTCGATTTCGGATCTATCCCGGACAAGAGCTGCTTGTGCAGAAGAAGACGTACAAGTAAACAGTTCTCCTTAATCTGTCCTTGTGGCAGCAGGGGAAAGGCAGAAAAGAGAGACTCAAGGTTTGTAACTTTGTATGTTGTGATAACACTGGCTGTTAGATCTTGTTAGCTATCTCTATAACTTTGTATGTTGTGTTATCACTGCCTGTTAGATCTTGTTAGCTATCTCTATAACTTTGTATGTTGTGTTATCACTGCCTGTTAGATCTTGTTAGCTATCTCTATAACTTTGTATGTTGTGTTATCACTGGCTGTTATATCTTGTTTGCTGTCTCTATAACTTTGTATGTTGTGTTATCACTGGCTGTTAGATCTTGTTAGCTGTCTCTATAACTTTGTATGTTGTGTTATCGCTGGCTGTTAGATCTTGTTAGCTGTCTCTATAAATTTGTATGTTGTGTTATCAATAGCTGTTAGATCTTGTCAGCTGTCTCTATAACTTTGTATGTTGTGTTATCGCTGCCTGTTAGATCTTGTTAGCTGTCTCTATAATTTTGTATGTTGTGTTATCGCTGGCTGTTAGATCTTGTTAGCTCTCTCGATAACTTTGTATGTTGTGTTATCACTGCCTGTTAGTTCTTGTTAGCTATCTCTATAACTTTGTATGTTGTGTTATCAATAGCTGTTAGATCTTGTTAGCTATCTCTATAACTTTGTATGTTTTGTTATCAATGGCTGTTAGATCTTGTTAGCTATCTCTATAAGTTTGTATTTTGTGTTATCGCTGGCTGTTAGATCTTGTTAGTTATCTCTATAACTTTGTATGTTGTGCAATCATTAGCTGTTAGATCTTGTTAGCTCTCATTATAAGTTTGCTGTTGTAAAACTTTCTTAGAGTTTGGATGAGCGCTGTAGGAAAATGGTGAGCCGCAGGTCTCGTAAGCCTACCCTACAAGCTAGAGTAGCAGAAGCAGCAATCCCTGCAACTTCTGCAGGCATAGCTGTAGCTCCACAACCTGGTTCTCCTGAGAAGGGCCTGTGGACACTCGATGTAAATGGTGACACTTGTACTGTTAGTACTGAGGCTGGTGAGTGGGTCTTTTAGCTCATATTACTACTTCCACTGTTTCATTGTGCATTGCTGTTAGCTGGTTGAATGTTAATTATTCCATTTGATTTATCTCTGTAGCTGTAGAGGTCCCAGTGCATATGTTTATTGCAGAAGACCACAGTCTAAACGGTGGTATTCAGGATGGTGACACACACCTTGCTGAAGGTAACCTACAGCAGTTTGATCAACAACGTTGTGAAATGAGCTTCGTAATGACACAACGTCATAGTCCATTCAAACGAATAGAGGCATTAGCATTACCTAGCTTG
This sequence comes from Cryptosula pallasiana, assembly GCA_945261195.1. Lineage (NCBI taxonomy): Eukaryota > Metazoa > Bryozoa > Gymnolaemata > Cheilostomatida > Cryptosulidae > Cryptosula > Cryptosula pallasiana. The sequence continues at coordinate 5,567,520 of OX183134.1, read as the reverse complement.
CTTGGAAGGTTGCCAAGTGCATGTGTACGTTGACAGACCATTTAGAGAGTTGCCTGCCATCTCGGAGAAGAAAACTCCAAACAAAACCCTTATATTGCTCTTTAACTGTTGAACCGTTTGTCGCAAGCCTTGCTGAAGCTTAACCTACAAGTACAAACTTCTGAAATAAAGTTCTCGGTGGGTAATAACAAATATGTCACTGGTTTATTAACGAGAATATCAATTTAGTCTGACTGGTTGAATGTAAACTAACCTGTATCAGTTTGTAGTTTTATTTTTTGTAGGAGTTCTCTCCAATAAGTGATTTGCACTCTTTGGCCGAAAACTGTTGGTTGCCGCTAACAACTATATAATTATATTCCCTTTTCATGGACAGAAAACTTCAAACATTTTTGTGATTACTTACAAATGTACCTCAGCAAAGGTCATTCATCCACCATTACATAAATTAATGATCATTTTATCTCTCTAGTTTGAATTGTACTTTTTTTCTATCATTTGTTGCCCTATTGCTAACTTTAGCAATAGATGTACACCTCCCAGCATCCTTAAAAATCATACAAAATCATTTCATCACCATTGTGGACTGCTACATGTTGTTTGTATAGCTTATTAACTGATCATTTCTCATCGAGTTAGTCTAATCAAAGCATTGAGTAGACAACTCCTCAGTGAGTTTGTAATTCATAGTTCAGTATTATTGCGTGTTTTTCTTCAAGTTGCTAAAATTCTTTTGTTCCCGTTTTCTGTAAAAGCTTGCGTTTTTATGACGATTTTTTTTTCTGCAGTTTTGGACTCGCTGAATTCAAAACAAGTGAAATTAGAAGTTATTTTTAGCTGTTTTACAAATTTTGTGATGTCAATTTTGAGTGACACTTTTCTTATCACAGTTTGGTGACAAGTTTGGTTTTAAATGGCATCTTCATTGGAAAGTTTAATTCCAAACGCACGCTCATGTAGCCGTTAAAACTGCGCTTTGAAAGAGAATAGCATGGCTTGTACATTTAATTGTTAGAATATGCTCATCTATATTTTCTCTCAAGTAAAACTGTTAGCAAGTTCAAATATTTTGGTTGCATCCAATACCTGCTTTGTCCCTACCTTCATCTTATTTGTTTGTTTTTTTCAACACCAACTTCTCTCGGAATCGTCAGCTTTACTCAACCAAAAACCAAGTTGATAATTAGAATGACTATGGTGCAAGCTGACCTTGCAAACTTGGCGATGTCAAGGTCAAGCAGTAGAGGGTTTAGCTGCTTCATTGCTGCAATGAATAATTGCTTGACTCTAAGAGAGCAAGTCAGGCACCAACTGGCACACAAGCCCTCCTATGATGTAGAGTGCACCAGGTTCTCTATTCTGTCCCAGCCGGTAGCCTTAGCTCAGGTACCAACGTGTGATAGGGAAAGGCACGAGCATCAGATTATGTCTGTAAGGTATGTAATATCTGAGTATCTCAGGCTAGAGAGTGTTGGTTGAGCTAATTACTCTTGTGATTTCGTAAGTTTACAGAATAAGATTAGATTTAAAGTACTACAGAGTTTAATAAATATATTATCTATAGCTCACCAGAATATATTGTACTCAGCACAGAATATTGTAACAGCTGAACCAAAAAATGAAATGCAATGTCATCAGCCTATTTACGGTAGCCGGTTGTCTAACACAGCTCTCGGGACTTTTATAATTGCTCTATTAATTTCTTTTCGCAGAAAATTTGATTAGGAAAGGTCTCTCCGCACAAACCATTTTATGGCCACGAATTTAGCACTTTGAGGCAAGTTCTTCTATCGTAGTCCGTTGCGCACTCTACACACAACCATCATGCACTTGTAGGTGCTCATCAACACTTTATAGTGGTGGCATGGGTTGTCACCGTTGAGAAAACAAAGTAGGAAAAACTAGATACGAGCCATTTGCATTGACCAATCAGCATCAGGTAATAATAAAAACAAATCGTGACATTGGCTGGCGAAAATCAAACAAGTTTGATTCTAGACGATTGCAGCAAATGGAAGTAAATAGAATTAACAATAAAATTAACAGCCATTTCTCCGTTTCCGATGACAAAATCATTGTGTGTGGAGAGGCTAACTCGTGTTTGAATTGGAGTTACCTACCCATGTGAAGGAAGACAACTTCAAGTCATACATCATGGTTTTTTTTGCTGTTTGACCATTAGTCTCCCGCATACACTGTTTAAATTCATCCTTTGACTGAGCTATCCGCTTATCAAATGTTTGCGCGGAACTTTCATCGCTCTTTGACAAGAGACAACTTGAGTTTAATTTTGGTTGTTGTGTGATGTATGCCATCGCTGCCACACAAACATTTCCATGACAACACATTTATATCGTCTCTATTCTTTGTTCTCTTTGTTTGGCAGTAGTAATATATGAGCAGATCTCCCTACCAAGTGTTTTTTTGTGGATCTGACCTTGGAGTTGAGACAATGGGTTACGGCGTTGGATGACTTCGCCGAGTTTATATCGTATTTTATTTGAGGGGTATTTGAGTGGCATTTGAGTGGCATTTAAGTGGCATTTGAGTTTTGATTATTTTTTTACTTGATTTGAACTTATATGGCATATAGATTTTGAATGCATGACATTCAAGTTTTGATAATTTTTTTACATAACTCGAACTCATATGATATTTTGAGAGAGAGGAGAGAAGAATGAGGAGATATAACTACATTGAATCAATATATGATTATATACATTTATTACATAATAAGTAGGAAAATATCCTTGTATAATATAGCTAGAGTTAGTAAATACTAAGTAATACAAAGCACTACAACTTGTAATGACAATCAATGGATGATAGTCTTTTTCTTTACAATGTCGTCATTGTTGTACTGATGTTATAACTTAGGAAGGAAGACTTCTGTTCTATGTACTTTTGATTCCATAATGAACTAAAATAAAAAGTTATGTATTAGTATAGGATGATTAAACAAAAATGTAAAATAATTTTATGAATTTGAATTATAGTTCTTTTAACATTGGTTAGTTAACATTATATAGTAAAGGGAAGTAACTCACCGAGTTATATTGTTCGGTTTGGTTTTTCTTGAGCATAATTTTCATCAAGTGTTTTTGATTCTCTCTCTTCTATCTAAAGCAAAACAAAAAATAATTGCTTTATAAATAAATTTCATCTAATTGGAAGTATTACTTATACTGATTACATAATAAGTAGGGAAAATCTTCCTATATAATATAGCTAGAGTCAGTAAATACTAAGTAATACAAAGCACCACAACTCGTAATGACAATCAATGCATACATACATACATATGGTATCATGAGAGAAAGAAAGAGAGAGAGGAGAGAGAGAGGAGAGAGATTTTTTAGTTTTCTATACATTCATGTATATATGGTTAATTATGTACATATTTATGGGTATATTTATATCTACATAGAGAGAGGAGAGAGGAGATCTATCTACATTGAATAAATATATTGATCAAAAATGAATCATTGTATGATTATATACATTTATTACATAATAAGTAGGGAAAATCTTCCTATATAATATAGCTAGAGTCAGTAAATACGCATATGTCCATATTCATGTACATGTCCATATTCATGTCCATTTATGTACATAACTATGGTCATATTTTTGTACATGCGCATGTCCAAATTCATGTCCATATTAACATTTTATAGCTATGTACAGAGGAGAGAGAAGAGAGGAGAGAGAGATTTTTTAGTTTTTTATACAACCATGTATATATGGATAATTATGTACATATTTATGGATATATTTATATCTAGATTGAATAATATACATTTATGACATAATAACTATATTGAATGCTATAAAATATGTTGGAAAATCACCAAATTAGTCCTCTAGATGGTTAAAATTTACAGTATTTGGGAAATAACTGCAAGAGAGGAGAGAGGAGTATTTGGTAGAGGAGAGAGGAGAGAGGAGGCTTCAAAAAAGAGCTACAAAAAACTAATCAGTACACAACTCAGTTTATTAGGTAGTAGCGCTTCAAGGAGGTACAAACACTGATTGCTGACAAACAACAAATTTTAATGCAGATTGGGAGAGGTAGCTTTTTTAGACCCTATAATCATCCTGATTGCACAGGTTTTAATATCAATACAAAAATGGTACTTCCTGAATATGGTGAACGTTATTTTGCTATACCAGAAGAGGAGTATCATAGTTTGATGGAAAATATCAGTGGGGCTAAATCAACCGACCAAGACAAGTTTGCGTCATCATTGTATGACAACCCGACAAAAGACAAAATGGTGAGAGATATTGTGAAAATCCAGAATATTTTGGTTGAAACGAATGAAATAGTAATGGGAATCAAAAACGAGTTGCTTGAGCGCAAAAAGACAAATGAAAATGTTCAAAGCACAAAAACCTATCGGAGTGATGTTGGAAAGATTAGGGGAGAGTACAAGCAACCAAAGAGCTGGAGATCTGCTAAAACACCAAAGCTCTCACCATCATCGTTTGATAGAAACACAATTGAAGATGATAGTAATAGAGATTCGGAGAGAATGATGCAACAATTAGAAGAGTTTAAAAAGAAAGTATCCGACATGACAGCTAGTAAAGACAATCAAGCGTTAGGTGTAAAAATATTGTATCAATTGAGAGATTCTGGAAAATACGATCTGGATACTGACAGGATAAAACTCAAGGGAAGATGGCTTAGCGCTAAGCTATCAAAGAATTTGTTGCAAGATGTACTAACTGATAAAGACTCAATAAGATCAACAAAAGATAACTACAGTAGATTTAAAAGTCTGCTCACCACTCAAGGAATTACAACTGTCAGGAGATCCACATGAAAAACTTATTTTAGCTACCTAGTTGTTAATTCAAACATCTTAGCAAACAACTTATTAGCTCAAACATGACTTTGTTATACTATTTTTTTTGGTTAATGTCATTGTTGAAAAGTCTATGTTTATTGCTAATGCTTGCTAATACATTACTGCTTAATCCTTTATCCAACACCAACAATAATTCTTAGTAATAGTAGTGTAATGAGACTGAGTAATAATCTACACACACCTTGTTCACTCTGTATGCTGTAGTACATGTTGTTCCTTTAGTTATCTGCAATTACTTCAATTGGATCTGATCCAGATGTTTTATAGTCTTTACTGCTGCTGCGTTTTGTCTCAAACAAGAGTCCAAAGTAGGCATCGTGTCTACAAAATACAAAAATTGCCATCTTAACTATCCAATCTAAAAAGACAAAAAATAAGAAATATTTTAAAAAATGTGAGCTATTTATTATTATTTAATCATAATACAAAGAAGATAACATTTTTATCAATATCCAAAGACAGGGTTTGTAACACAAACGGATTTGGTTGTAGGAGGCTATTTTCTCCATAGTGCAAGTAGGTAAGTTTTTCAACTAGTGGTAAATAAATATTTATCATTCTTTTATTATTTAGATCACAAGACTTGAACAAAATTCAATAAAGTAACAATGAAAACCAAATGAAATCACAATAATATTAACAATAGTAATAATAATAAGAATAATAATCATCATCAGTAAAAATTATTTTTCATATTAAATACAATGAATAATAACTGTTATATGTTGATAATAAAGTAAAACAATACAATAATGAAAGTTGTAATCATTTTTTGGCTGTAAAGTTCTAAATCAACCTGTCGTTCAAGATGTCATTTAAGGCTAACCTATTTTTTCTCTCGGACCAACGACAATTCTGTCAATCAATGCCAAAAGACTGCGATCTTGAGCGGAAACAGGATAGGTTCTATGAGCATAAAATTATCTAGGAGAGATACTTCTATGGTCAAGAGAACGACTCCATATCGTAATATGAGGATAACTCCATAGTGCAACTAGTTGAGTTCTTCAACTAGTGTTAAATAGTTATTTATTATTCCTTACCTTAATACAGAAAGTCTCCTAGTAGTTGTAGTAGATGTTGATCCTTCAGTCACTGTTGTTGAAGTGGATGCTTTCCGTGTAAAAGCGGTGCTTCTTATATAGCTAGGTTGACACGAGTTGATTCCAATGAAAATCCTTTATAATATTTAAGCAGGTCTTTACGCGGAAAACTCACGCGAAAACCAAAACTAAAAAAAATTCTTCGCGGGAGTTTTCCTTCTTATAAGTCATAAAGTTTTTATGCGGAAAACTCACGCGAAAAGTTAAACAGTAAAAAAATTCTCTTCGCGGGAGTTTTCCTTCTATATACTATAAAGGCTTTGCACGGAAAAATCACGCGAAAACGGGAAATACAAAACAATTCTTTCGCGGGAGTTTTCCTTCTTTTATGTTATAAAGGCTTTATGCAGAAAACTCACGGAATTTTTTTTACCGTTAGTTTTCCGCGTAAGGCCTTTATAGTACATAGAAGGAAAACTCCCGCGAAGAAGTTTTTTTTGGTTTTTCCGTTTTCGCGTGAGTTTTTTGCATAAAGCTGTCATGACGCATAAGAAGGAAAACTCCCGCGAAGAAGTTTTTATATAGTTTTGGTTTTCGCGTGAGTTTTTTTTGCGTAAAGCCTTTATAACATATAAGACGGAAAACTCCCGCGAAGAATGTTTTTTTTTTAGTTTTCGCGTGAGTTTTCTACATAAAGACCTTATATATTATAAAGGCTTTTCATTGGAATCAGCTCGTGTCAATCGGTACCTAGTACAACCTAGCTATATAAGAAGCATCGCTTTTACACAGAAAGCATCCACTCCAACAACAGTGACTGAAGTATCAACATCTACTACAACTACTAGGAGACTTTCTGTATTAAGGTAAGTGATTAAAATTATTATTTAACACTAGTTGAAGAACTCAACTAGTTGCACTGTGGAGTTATCCTCCTATTACGATATGGAGTCGTTCTCTTGACCATAGAGGTATCTCTCCTAGATAATTTTATGCTCATGGAACCTATCCTGTTTCCGCTCAAGATCGCAGTTTTTTGACATTGATTGACAGAATTGCCGTATGTCCGAGAGAATTAATAGGTTAAAATATTAAATGATGTCTTGAACTACAGGTCGATTTTGAACTTTACAACCAAAAAATGATTAAAACGTTCAATATTGTATTATTTTACTTCATTATCAGCATAGAACAGTTATTATTCATTGTAAAAATAAATAATTAGAGCCTTTTTACCTTAACTCTACTTAGAGTCCTCCTAGTGGTTGTAGTGATCTAAATAATAAAATAATAATAATAAAAAACTAGTTCCAAACAACTAGATGATTTAATTAACTACAGACAAATAATTATTTTAGCACTTCTTACCTTGATGCTGGTTGCTCTCCTAGTAGCAGATATGTGAATGAAGTAAAATCTTGTTGGGATTCCGGTTCATCAACCACCAATTGACTTTCTGGCATATCAAAGATAGGAGAAGGTCTTGAGTATTCATTCTGAAAAAAAACAAATATTTTGTTTAATTTTTCGTAATTAATTTTAAAGATCATAAAGTTATCTAGTAAAGATAAATTACCTAGGAGTGAATTCCAGTTGAGGGTTCATATTTTTATTAATAAATAATTGAAATCGCTTGGACAAACAGACAGATTTGTCAATGACACAGCTTGCGTTCTTGCGAGCGAACAGCTTAGACACTATGGGTATAAAATTATCTAGTAAAGTTAAACTTATGTCTAGAGGCTAAAATGGAGGACAACTCTGTATCGCAATTAGTTGAGGTTTTCAACTAGTGTTAAATAATTGTCTATTATTTATTTTAAAAATAAATAATTAGAGCTTTCTACTAGTGTTAAATAATTATCAATTATTTTTTACCTTATCACCACTTAGAGCAAGATGATTCAATTAACTAAAGACAAATAATTATTTTAGCATTTCTTACCTTGATGCTGGATGGTCTCCTAGTAGCTTTAGTAGATGATACTTCTCCGCTTGCTGTTGAAGAACTGGATGCTTTCTGTGTGAAAACAGTGGCTCTTAAATAGCTAAAGTTGCACTGATTAAACCCTATGAATCAGCAATTTTCCCAATGCTTTCGCGGGAATAAATAAGTTATTTTCACGCGAATGGAAACCGTTGCTTTCGCGGGAATAAATAATTTATTTTCACGCGAATGGAAACTGTTGCTTTCGCGGGAATAAATAGTTTATTTTCACGCGAATAGAAACTGTTGCTTTCGCGGGAATAAATAGTTTATTTTCACGCGAATAGAAACCGTTGCTTTCGCGGGAATAAATAATTTATTTTCACGCGAATGGAAACTGTTGCTTTCGCGGGAATAAATAGTTTATTTTCACGCGAATAGAAACTGTTGCTTTCGCGGGAATAAATAGTTTATTTTCACGCGAATAGAAACCGTTGCTTTCGCGGGAATAAATAATTTATTTTCGCGCGAATAGAAACCGTTGCTTTCGCGGGAATAAATAATTTATTTTCACGCGAATGGAAACTGTTGCTTTCGCGGGAATAAATAGTTTATTTTCACGCGAATAGAAACTGTTGCTTTCGCGGGAATAAATAATTTATTTTCACGCGAATGGAAACCGTTGCTTTCGTGGGAATAAATAATTTATTTTCACGCGAATGTAAACTGTTGCTTTCGCGGGAATAAATAGTTTATTTTCACGCGAATAGAAACTGTTGCTTTCGCGGGAATAAGTAATTTATTTTCACGCGAATGGAAACCGTTGCTTTCGCGGGAATAAATAATTTATTTTCACGCGAATGGAAACTGTTGCTTTCGCGGGAATAAATAGTTTATTTTCACGCGAATAGAAACTGTTGCTTTCGCGGGAATAAATAATTTATTTTCACGCGAATGGAAACCCTTGCTTTCGCGGGAATAAACAGTTTTTATTCCCGCGAAAGCATTGGAAAAAATGCTGATTCATAAGGTTTAATCAGTGCAACTTTAGCTATTTAAGAGCCACTGTTTTCACACAGAAAGCATCCAGTTCTTCAATAGCAAGCGGAGAAGCATCATCTACTACAGCTACTAGGAGACCATCCAGCATCAAGGTAAAAAATGCTAAAATAATTATTTGTCTTTAGTTAATTGAATCATCTGGCTCTAAGCGGTGATAAGGTAAAAAATAATCGATAATTATTTAACACTAGTAGAAAGCTCTAATTATTTATTTTTAAAATAAATAATAAACAGTTATTTACCACTAGTTGAAAAGCCCATCTAGAGGTCTAATTTGACTATTTTCCAAGATATTTTATAGTATTCAATATACTTATTATGTAAATAGCTAAAAGAAGTATTTACGCTCAAGCCTCCTCTCTCCTCTCTCCTCTACCAAATACTCCTCTCTTGCCGTTATTTCCCAAATACTGTAAATTTTAACCATCTAGACGACTAATTTGGTGATTTTCCAACATATTTTGTAGCATTCAATATAGTTATTATGTCATAAATGTATATTATTCAATCTAGATATAAATATAACCATAAAGATGTACATAATTATCCATATATACATGGTTGTATAAAAAACTGTAAAGTAACTGACTCTAATTATTTATTATTAACAAAATAATAAGTGATTATTTAATGCTAATTGAACCTAGATATAAATTTATCTCTACTACATAGTTTCATACTCACACAAACTTTTTCTTCGCTACTTTATGTAGATAAAGCCAATGAAATAAAATGAATCAATTGTAACAATCAGTTTTTTTGTATTTTGTAGACACAATGCCTACTTTGGACTCTTGTTTGAGACAAAACGCAGTAGCAGCAAAGACTATAAAACATCTGGATAAGATCCAATTGAAGTAACTGCAGATAACTAAAGGAAAAACATGTGCTACAGCATACATAGTGAACAAGGTGTGTGTAGATTATTACTCTGTCTCATTACACTACTATTACTAAGAATTATTGTAGGTGTTGGATAAAGGACTGAGCAGTAATTTTAATAATTTCTAACCATTGTAAATAATAATTCAACTCAAATAAAATTAATGAAAATTGAATGGAATAAAAGAATATTTCACCTAATACCCCAGTTTTCTTGTGGATATATACAAATAGATGAATATCTAGCTTCATTTATTTTTTTCATTTGAGTGCAATTATTTCCCCTCCTCTCTCCTCTTTTCCTCTCTTCTTTCTCTCAAGATATCATATGAGTTCGAATTATGTAAAAAACTATCAATACTTAAATGCCATACATTCATAATGTTTTTTATTGTAGTTATTTCCCAAATACTGTAAATTTTAACCATCTAAAGGTCTAATTTGACTATTTTCCAAGATATTTTATAGTATTCAATATACTTATTATGTAAATAACTAAAAGAAATATTTACGCTCAAGCCTCCTCTCTCTCCTCTCCCCTCTCTTGCAGTTATTTCCCAAATACTGTAAATTTTAACCATCTAGAGGACTAATTTGGTGATTTTCCAACATATTTTGTAGCATTCAATATAGTTATTATGTCATAAATGTATATTATTCAATCTAGATATAAATATATCCATAAATATGAACATAATTATCCATATATACATGGTTGTATAAAAAACTAAGAAATCTCTCTCCTCTCTTCTCTCTCCTCTGTACATAGCTATAAAATGTTAATATGAACATGAATTTGGACATGGACATGTACATAAATATGAACATAGGTATGTACATAGATGGACATGAATATGGGCATGTACATAAATGGACATGAATATGGACATGAATATGGACATGAATATGGACATGTACGTATTCATGTCCACTTATGCACATGTACATGAATATGGACATGTGCGTATTTACTGACTCTAGCTATATTATATAGGAAGATTTTCCCTACTTATTATGTAATAAATGTATATAATCATACAATGATTCATTTTTGATCAATATATTTATTCAATGTAGATATATCTCCTCTCTCCTCTCTCTATGTAGATATAAATATACCCATAAATATGTACATAATTAACCATATATACATGAATGTATAGAAAACTAAAAAATCTCTCTCCTCTCTCTCTTTCTTTCTCTCAAGATACCATATATATCTCTTCTTTCCTCTCTCCTCTCTCTCTCTCTTCCTCTCTCCTCTCTCTCTCCCTCTCTCCTCTCTCTCTTTCTTTCTCTCAAGATACCATATGTATGTATGTATACATTGATTGTCATTACAAGTTGTAGTGCTTTGTATTACTTAGTATTTACTGACTCTAGCTATATTATATAGGAAGATTTTCCCTACTTATTATGTAATCAATGTATATAATCATATAATGTTTCATTTTTGATCAATATAGTTATTCAATGTAGATAAAACTCCTCTCTCCTTTCTCTCTCCTCTCTCCTCTCTGTCTTCTCTCCCCTCTCTCTCAAGATGCCATATGAGTTCAAATTATGTGAAAAAAGTATCAAAACTTAAATGCCATACATTCAAAATCTAGCTGGCATATGAGTTCAAATCAAGTAAAAAAATAATCAAAACTCAAATGCCACTTAAATGCCACTCAAATGCCACTCAAATACCTCTCAAATGAAATACAATATAAACTCGGCGAATTCACCCAACGTCGTAACTCATTGCATAACCCCCAAGACCAGATCCACAAAAAAACACTTGGTAGGGAGATCTGCTCATATATTACTACTTTTGGCTCATGTATTGAATTTGGTGTGAGTTCTGTCTCTTCCATACAAAGTGAGGAGATGGTACAGATTGTCATCTGCCACACGTTGCAGTAATCACGCTTTCATTTCACAGTATACAATGGTGTATACATATATATATGTGTATGTGCAGTGTACAAGTATCTACAGTATACAATGGTATATACATCTATATATATGTGTGTGTAGTATACAAGTATATAAAGTATACAATGGTATATACATCTATATATATGTATGTGTAGTGTACAAGTATATACAGAATACAATGGTATATACATCTATATATATGTATGTGTAGTGTACAAGTATATACAGTATACAATGGTAGATACATCTATATATATGTATGTGCAGTGTACAAGTATATACAGTATACAATGGTATATACATATATATATATGTATGTGCAGTGTACAAGTATATACAGTATACAATGGTATATACATCTATATATATGTATGTGTAGTGTACAAGTATATACAGTATACAATGGTATATACATATATATATATGTATGTGTAGTGTACAAGTATATACAGTATACAATGGTATATACATATATATATATGTATGTGTAGTGTACAAGTATATACAGTATACAATGGTATATACATCTATATATATGTATGTGTAGTGTACAAGTATATACAGTATACAATGGTATATACATATATATATATGTATGTGCAGTGTACAAGTATATACAGTATACAATGGTATATACATATATATATATGTATGTGCAGTGTACAAGTATATACAGTATACAATGGTATATACATATATATATATGTATGTGCAGTGTACAAGTATATACAGTATACAATGGTATATACATCTATATATATGTATGTGTAGTGTACAAGTATATACAGTATACAATGGTATATACATATATATATATGTATGTGTAGTGTACAAGTATATACAGTATACAATGGTATATACATCTATATATATGTATGTGTAGTGTACAAGTATATACAGTATACAATGGTATATACATCTATATATATGTATGTGTAGTGTACAAGTATATACAGTATACAATGGTATATACATCTATATATATGTATGTGTAGTGTACAAGTATATACAGTATACAATGGTATATACATATATATATATGTATGTGCAGTGTACAAGTATATACAGTATACAATGGTATATACATCTATATATATGTATGTGTAGTGTACAAGTATATACAGTATACAATGGTTTATACATATATATATATGTGTGTGTAGTGTAGTGTACATGTATATACAGTATACAATGGTATATACATATATATATATATATATATATATATGTGTGTGTAGTGTACATGTATATACAGTATACAATGGTATATACATCTATATATATGTATGTGTATTGTACAAGTATATACAGTATACAATGGTATATACATCTATATATATGTATGTGTAGTGTACAAGTATATACAGTATACAATGGTATATACATCTATATATATGTATGTGCAGTGTACATGTATATACAGTATACAATGGTATATACATCTATATATATGTATGTGCAGTGTACAAGTATATACAGTATACAATGGTATATACATCTATATATATGTATGTGCAGTGTACAAGTATATACAGTATACAATGGTAAATACATCTATATATATGTATGTGTAGTGTACAAGTATATACAGTATACAATGGTATATACATCTATATATATGTATGTGTAGTGTACAAGTATATACAGTATACAATGGTATATACATCTATATATATGTATGTGTAGTGTACAAGTATATACAGTATACAATGGTATATACATCTATATATATGTATGTGCAGTGTACAAGTATATACAGTATACAATGGTATATACATCTATATATATGTATGTGTAGTGTACAAGTATATACAGTATACAATGGTATATACATCTATATATATGTATGTGCAGTGTACAAGTATATACAGTATACAATGGTAAATACATCTATATATATGTATGTGTAGTGTACAAGTATATACAGTATACAATGGTATATACATCTATATATATGTATGTGTAGTGTACAAGTATATACAGTATACAATGGTATATACATCTATATATATGTATGTGTAGTGTACAAGTATATACAGTATACAATGGTATATACATCTATATATATGTATGTGCAGTGTACAAGTATATACAGTATACAATGGTATATACATCTATATATATGTATGTGTAGTGTACAAGTATATACAGTATACAATGGTATATACATCTATATATTGTAGTGGATTTTGGGGGGGCCGACCAAACGTCCACCAACAACACCTCACTCCAGAGGTCAACTTCTAACAGAGGAGTATACCGACTCCACAACTGTTCTCAGAGCCCGCGGCTCAAACGTACAGCTCAATGTATTGTTGAGTATACCATAGTTTATTATACAGCATAACCAGCAATGTACAATAACGGTAAATGTACTATGCTACTTGGGTCAATCACAAGCAGAATCCCAATACAATACAAAGAATAATGAGAAGTGTTCTGCCTTTTATAGGCACAACAGGGGAAAATATAGGCCCAAATAAGGAGGCAACAAGTCAGCAGTGGCAGGAAGTAATTGCACTAATCAGAACCTCAAATATAAATAAGATGATACAACATTGGCTAATATAGGGTTAAATATGCAAGGCGCCAAGAAGTGGGGGGCGGAGCTTATCAGTCAATATTGCTGATTCATGATGGTGCAATGAGTAGCTCTAGTTCCTGGTCCTCATGGCTTGTGGTCTTTGGCTTTGGTTTTATCTGAGGACAGCTAAGCTGCAAAGTCGGGCTCCTGCATCTTTGGTATCAATTTAGGCTCTCAGGCTATAGTAGTTCTTCCCTCACCGACCCGGTATAGGGCCGGTAGTGGCACTGCAGGGCCGATAGTGCATGCTGCAGGGCCTGCAGGGTGTGATGCAGGGCCGGTGGTACCTCTGCAGGGCCGGCAGTGGATACTGCAGGGTTGGTAGTAAATGCCGCAGGGCCGGTAGGGTTTCTACTGGCTTACTTGCTTGTGTTCTGGCTGTGCCAGGCTCAGTTTAGGCGTGCCTGACACCCAGCAGTTGTCAGGGGGACCTTGCGCAATAGTAGTGATCACAAAAATCCACCACAATATGTTTGTGCAGTGTGCAAGTATATATAATATGTTTGTACATACAAGTTTGGATGAATTGTCTCTCTCATGTTTTATTAATTATTTACCTCAACTGATTTAGCTCTGCATTGAGCGGTAAATAGTATGGGTTATTCTTCTGTAGTTGGTTTAAATCTGCTGCACCATTAGGCTGTTACTGTCAACAGCTCGTGTATTCTCTCATATCGTAATATTTGTCTCTGTTTGTGGAAAACTGTGCGATATGGGAATGATTTAGTTTTTAGGCACTGTGCCAAAGTCAGGAAAAAGTCAGGTAGACTGGCAGCAGGCAGTCAGCTGTCAACCGCTGTATGTTGGAGCTCATTTTTTGGTGTACAGGTTATATCTACTACAGCTATAGATATGGTCTACATGCTATATCTACTACAGCTATAGATATGGTCTACAGGCTATATCTACTACAGCTATAGATATGGTCTACAGGCTATATTTACTTCAGCTATAGATATGGTCTACAGGCTATATTTACTACAGCTATAGATATGGTCTACAGGCTATATCTACTACAGCTATAGATATGGTCTACAGGCTATATCTACTACAGTTATATATATGGTCTACAGGCTATATCTACTGCAGCTATAGATATGGTCTACAGGCTATATCTACTGCAGCTATAGATATGGTCTACAGGCTATATCTACTGCAGCTATAGATATGGTCTACAGGCTATATCTACTGCAGCTATAGATATGCTCGACTGGCTATATCTACTACAGCTATAGATTTGGTCTACAGGCTATATCTACTACAGCTATAGATATGGTCTACTGGCTAGATCTACCACAGCGTTCGAGTTATTTGCAGCGAACATTGATCGGATTAGTCTTGGTAATTGATCTAGTTAATCTTGAAGTTAACTCGATTTCAGATCTATCCCGGACAAGAGCTGTTTGTGCAGAAGAAGATGTATAAGTAAACGGTTCTTAACCTGTCATTGATTGACCAATCAAAAAGAAGGTAGCAACTGCACCTGAGGTAACCAATAAGATGAGAGCAACAGTTGAACTATTGGAAGTCAACCACAAACTTACAACAAGTAGGTTACACTAGTACATGGCCCTGTGTTATATACTATGTGGTGTATTAGTGACATATAAATACTGGTCCCTTCTTTAGCCTCACCACGTACGGCATGCAGTATTACATAACGGCACATTTAGCAATGGCAACTTGCAGCTCAGTTTGCTTCAGCTTTGAGCAGTGGGAGCTGACAACAAGAGAATCTACAGCCTCACAAGAGTTGAGGAACTCAGAGGGTGAGTCCAACCTTAATTTATCTCGGTCTGGTGTACTCTCAGCCTATGTAGTTGTCTCTCTTGCTCAGACTAAAAGGGCTGGCTTACTCGGCTGATTTATGTAGCCCGTGCTGCTATCTTTTTGTCTATTCAGTCTTGCAGTCGCATCAGCTGTAAACCTTTTTGTTTTACTCTGATGTTTGCTGGCTAAATGAGTTTCGAATGCACCAAAATTACTTTGTTTTACTTCTGACGGCCGATAGTTTTGTTATATTAGAGTGAAATCAATGACTTGTAACCAAGTAGCTAGCTTCTCCCTAATAATATATAAAGAAGAATTACATATTCATTTGAAAAGGCTACTATTAAATCTATTTTCATACCTTCGGATGTAAATGATGAATGGATAATATGGTGCTATTAACAGTTTAGATTTCATTTTTAGTTTTACTAGCCACTCAAAGGGACAACAACTCCCTTCGAAATAAACATTTATTGCTAAATATAGTTCTTTAGACGGATAAATTGAAAAGTTCCGATAATTTAATCTCAAAACCACATTCCAGTTGCGTGCATATTTTCTGTTTCATTAATATGGACATTGCTTTTGCTTCAAAATTTTCATTTTATTACCGTAATAAAGTATATTCGCTCTAATATTTGTGTAGTTTGTCTGGGTTGTGGATCCCGTGGAGTTGCTAACGTCTGCATTCGGGGTGGACCCCAGGAGGGTGTGGGGAGGTGGAGTGTGCAGTAGGGTTGCACACGGAGAGTTGGCTGTTGTGCTCGTTGTAGAGGGTGCAAATCTACTACAATATTTTACTTTACAAAGAATTCAAAGACTTGTGAGTGGGTCTTTTAGCTTACATTACTACTTCCACTGCTTCATTGTGCACTGCTGTTGGCTGGTTGAATGTTAACTATTCCATTTGATTTATCTCTGTAGCTGTAGAGGTCCCATTGCTCCTGTGTATTGCAGAGGACCACAGTCTAAACGGTAGCATTCAGGATGGTGACACACACCTTGCTGAAGCTAACCGACAAGTACAAACTCCTAAACATGATTCCAGGTGGGTAATACAGATTTGTCACTAGTTTGTTGAAGAGAATGTTAATTTAGTCTCTAGTGTTGCTGGAGGGTTTGGTTTGTACTTCTCACTAGAACTCTGCGTTGGTTTCATTTGATGGTAAGTTGTGCTGGTACGTGTGTAAGTACATGTGTTGGTACATGTGTTGGTACCTTGTATAGGTACATGTGCTGGTACATGTGTTGGTACATTATGTTTGTGCCATGTGTAGGTATATCTGTTGGTACATGTGTTGGTACATGTGTTGGTACATGTGTTGGTACATGTGTTGATACATTGTGTTGGTACATGTGTTGGTACCTTGTATAGGTACATGTGCTGGTACATGTGTTGGTACATTATGTTTGTGCCATGTGTAGGTATATCTGTTGGTACATGTGTTGGTACATGTGTTGGTACATGTGTTGGTACCTTGTATAGGTACATGTGCTGGTACATGTGTTGGTACATTATGTTTGTGCCATGTGTAGGTATATCTGTTGGTACATGTGTTGGTGTAATGTATTGATACATTTTGTTGGTCTATGTGTTGGTACACGTGTAGGTACATGTGTTGGTACATTGTGCTTGTGTCATGTGTAGGTACATGTGTTGGTACCTAGTGTTGGTACATGTGTTGGTACGTTGTCTTGGTAAGTTCTGTTTATACATGTGTTGGTAGATTGTGTCGGTACATCGTGTTGGTACATTGCGTTTGTACATGTGTTGGTACGTTGTGTTGGTACATGTGTAGGTACATGTGTTGGTACCTTGTGTAGGTACATGTGTTGGTGCATGTGTTGGTACACGTGTTGGTACATTGTGTTGGTATGTTGTGTACCCAGATGTTTTTTATCACTCTACTTTATTTGTACCGAACTGGCAGCATTTAAACAGAACTACCATGTTGTGTGAAAATCTGTTGGGTTAAACCATCATGTAGAGATGATTGCAGTTTTGATTGATAGCTTGAACCTTCTTGTTGTAGTATTCTTTTCTAGTGTTCTGTTAGACTTCCTGATTATCCCTCATCAGTCTACTGTAGCCTAAGTCGTAGGCCACCATTTGTGTATTTTGCTTGGATTATACCGTGTGCTTTTTTATTGGGAGTTGCATGCCCCTCGTTATCTTAGCAACTTTTGAATAGATTTCATTAAATAATCGATTTAGTGGGCCCACAGTCGTGTACATACAGTTGTGTGAGTGGAAGTGGTTACCAAGGAAACCAGGTCCAAACAACTACTACCAATGGGGACCCGGCAGATTTTAGGTGCTCACCAGGGGGTGCTAATTTAATGATACCGGAAGTTTACTTGCCGTTTTATGATAATATCGTTAAGATTTTAAAAAATCCACTAATTTTACTTTTATTTTTTGCTTTAGAAATTTTTTCTCACTGATATATTGAGATGGCAGGAGCACCAGGGTCTGTTTTAGCTGACTAAATTTTTTTTGGCATAATAAACAGTTATAATTAACTCGAATAATCACTTTTTACGAACGCTAACAATACTGACTATAGATCGCTATATAAAATATAGAATGAGCTCGTAAGAGTTATCTCCCATTTATTATTACTTATTATTTATTTATTGTGTGTTGTCATCAGGGATTAACACTATTCATTTTATTTAAGAGTTAAATAATTTTCATTCAAGCACAAGTTTGATCCAACTTGTGATTAGGAAATTACAAGTTTCACTCAAAAGCCTTAAGAAGAAAATTAATTTATTTAGTTTAATTAATAATTATTATTATGATGATTGTTGTTTATAATAATAACATCAAAAAAAAAATTAAAAAATTTAAAACAAACTTTTAAAAACAATTGCCATTTATTAGTCACATATCACAGGGTACACCAGATTTTTGGTACACTTGCAATTGTCATAAGAGTTTGTTATTATTATTATTGCTAGTCGTTGGTTGGAGTTATGAAATCCGCAACAAACGATTCATGAGCAGTTGATGGGGATGGAGTTTGTAATACTGAGGATGCGCCGCGTAGATCAAGCATGGTAGTATATCGCTGCTGTTGAGATAAAATGACAGGGGTGCTGTAATTTATTTACGTTGGCAAACTTAGTTAGGCCCGAAATACGATACTTTGGCTCAACTGCATACTATCTATGAGCATCATTATTAAATTAATTTTTTTCAAGTGAATAAAGCAAAATACTTTTTAGAAGAAAAAATTACAGGTTATATTGATCCCTCAAGCTTTCTCAATCACATCATTTTTGTCATATTAGCTGCTTAAATGTCTCAAATTAAAATAAAAAGTCAAGCAAGTCGGAAATTCTAATGATAAGTTATATTAACAATTGAACTGCTTCCGGTTGCATCTACAAAGAGAAACTGCGTGCCGGATCCCCATTGTTTATGGTATTAGCAAGCAAGGTCTTTGGTATAGTATTTCAATGGAGCATTTGTTGTTTGTGAGATAATTTTTATTGTCAGGAGTTATTGTTGATCAGATAATCCTTATGTCATAATTATTATTAATATTATTATGTTATATTTGGTATTCGCCAGTACAATACAAACAACAGAATCTTTTTTTGCTTTGTCATTTTTCATTTCCATTACCGTCAATAACTCCTGACAATAATAATTGTGGTGAAAATATTATACTAAACAACATTATACAAATAATAATAATAGTAATTTTTTTTAGTTCTTCAAACCTGTCTTTGTTGTTGGGTTTAAGTAAGTAATAACTGATAATAATAAATATCAATAATAAGAAGAGCCGAAATAGCTCGTCAAGCTATCGGCCAAAGAGGGTAGTTAATGTATACTACAATCTTTGCACCGTCGACCAGCTGGTCGCCGAAGCAATCCCTTTAATTTGGGCCAACAAACCAACACGAAAATACCGCCACTAAACCGATCATTCAATGAAATCCGTTCGAAGGTGTCTACGATGACAAGGGGCATACAACTCTTAATAAAAATGCGCAGCATATTCCAAGCAAAATGCCTCAAATGTTGGCCTAAGACTTAGGCTAAGTCTACCGTTGATTTTATTCCACAAAAACTTTGAACGCTCTCAGTCAAGTTGATGTTGTCAGCCTTCAGATTATTTTATACCAGCAACTAATGTTGTCTTGCGTCTCTGTCGCTGTGAAACAGGTTGGGAAGCGGACAATCAGTCTCCTGCAGATCTCTGTCTATGATTCCTTCACCTACCAGGTATTCTTGGTTATTTATTGGCTCCTTCATACGCCATCAGTTAGTAGCTAGTCGGTTAGAGCTTTACTAGTCTTTATTCATTTTGTTGTTTTTTTGGAAAAGCAAGTTGTTAAGCTAAATAACCTAAGGCCGCTGATACTCACAAACCTATGGCCACAGGCTAGTAGTGACATTTACTATGTTTGTAACCCCACCCACACCCCTAGCGAACAGAACTGACTTTGACAAGTAACTATCAAACAGTTTGATGGTCTTTTTACAGTTTCCATTTTTTGTGCCATAAAGCTGACCAGGATGAAAGAGGTCAAAAGGTCAACAACAACTTTAGGGTATAAAATTTTTTTTGACTTAGATGAAACTTCACACCTTAGATGTCTATTGGTTTGCTTCTATTGTGTACCCTACACTTTAGATGTCTATTGGTTTGTTTCTATTGTGTACCCTACACCTTAGATGTCTATTGGTTTGTTTCTATTGTGTATCTCACACCTTAGATGTCTATTGGTTTGTTTCTATTGTGTATCTTACACCTTAGATGTCTATTGGTTTGCTTCTATTGTGTACCCTACACTTTAGATGTCTATTGGTTTGTTTCTATTGTGTACCCTACACCTTAGATGTCTATTGGTTTGTTTCTATTGTGTATCTCACACCTTAGATGTCTATTGGTTTACTTCTATTGTGTATCGCACACCTTAGATGTCTATTGGCTTGCTTCTATTGTGTACCTTACACCTTAGATGTCTATTGGTTTGTTTCTATTGTGTATCTTACACCTTAGATGTCTATTGGTTTGCTTCTATTGTGTACCCTACACCTTAGATGTCTATTGGTTTGCTTCATGGTCAACTATATTTTCTACCACAAAGTTATACCTCACTACTACTTCACTCTATTGGCTGCTGGATAACCAACTGCTTCTGTATTGATATTTCTTGTATCCCTTTATTGGTTGAGTTGACTTTAGACAACTCTATTTCTCTCTGTTTTAGTGTTGGTTTGTACAATGAATGACTCTATTGCTCAGCTGACTTCACTAAACAGTCAACAGCTGATTTAGATCTGATGGTCAGATCTGAGACAACTCATAACAGATCTGGATGGATCAACCGCTTGAAACTGTAACTCTGTCGGCTACAAGTTCAACAGTAGCAATAATAGCAAGCAGTATGACCTTATATAGTCTGTATAGTAGTGCATGTATGACCTATATAACAGTACTTAGCATGACCTATATAACAGTATATGTATGACTTATATAACAGTTCATACATGACCTATATAACAATACATGCATGACCTATATAACAATACATGCATGACCTATATAACAATACATACATGACCTATATAACAGTACATGTGTGGAACGTACAAAAGCCCACCTGGATGTTGTTTTTTTATTGTAATTTTAATAGCAAAATTTCTATCATTTTATAAACTTGTAAATATATCGTCCACTAAACCATTTCTGGTGGACCGCTCATCCTGTGGATACTCTAACCAAGTTGCCTCCTCTCCGCTCCTGTATACCACCAACCAATCAGTAGAGGGCAGAGGGGACCACCATTACATGTTATGGGCAATTTCAAAAACGTAAACCGTGATATGGGTTGAATTGAATCACCAACTCTATACAGCTATATCTGAAGGTCTGCTCAACAAAAAGTTTGTCTGCTCAAAAACCTATTGTCCAATCATGAGAGAGAAACTGGTCACATGACAGGGAGCGAAGGCAAACAGAACTGCATTATAATGGTCACCACATTCTCTAAAGATGTAGTGGATGAGGGAACTGTATACCCAGTTACCGTTGGATACAAGTTTCGGTGTATTATCTCTCAGTCTACAACAGCATGCAGTAGTGTTACAAATATACCTGCACATACTTGTTCTATATTGTCTAAGGGTACCAGCTCATGTGATGTACAAGTATATAACAAGTAATGTTATACTATTGTATAGAGTAATACAAATGTACAAGAAGCCTCAGACACTGTCTGGTAGAATCAATAAATTTTGAAAACGAGACTGCCACATACCACAGACTACATGTATGATATCGTTGGCATATTCAGGTTGGTTTCGGAGCGAATATGGTATTGTAAGTAACAAAACTTGAATAGCGAAAACTATTAAACCATCCCCCAGGGTGGATTATGGTATAAAAACCAATAAGAAAACATTATTGACATCGAGATCCAAGTGGTCTTGAAAAGTTCGGAGCACTATTGCTTCTCCCACAAACGGCTGCATTTGGCTCGTTACAAAAGTTCTATTACACAGCCGCAGCAGGCAATCCTTATATATTTCATCCGTGTTGCTTGTAGTATCTGTTGAGTTGAGTGGGCCTTTGCCAAGATTACGATTGGTTTGGGTCTCATTCTATCAAATCACAAGTAAACATGGAATAATATACAAACAAACCACTCCAAGAAGTGGGATTGTCTACGAAAGTTGGATATTGAACGTGATAGAAGCCAGTTTTTCTAGCGACAAACTGGAGAGATGTAGCTGGTGGTAACAGGAACAATAGCAGCAGCACTAGAGGCAGCAGCACTAGAGGCAGCAGTAGGAGGAGTTAGTGTAGTGGAGCATGCTTGTAGGGCTTCCACTAACTAGGAATTGTCCACACCTTGTAGCACAGCCTAACAAAACCTCTCTCTCCCACAGATATCACAAGGTCAGTATAGCCTGCAGGGTACAATGTAGAAGTTGCTCACACGAGGTGAGCCAATGGCTCAGGCTAACTAGTCTAATAGCCTCTTACATTGCCGCAAGCACCCTATCTATTTAAGTATGTGCACTACTGTATCTATTGTTTATTTGTATTGTTTGATTGGCTGAAATTACTTCCTGTACATATCCAGGCCGAAATCCATTACAATGTTTCTGTTTTATCACTCAGTTTCACAAAAACGCGTCAAGCGGATTATTGAACTTTTATTCTTTCAAATAAACCTCTGCCTCCTGTTGTATTTTTGTCTAACGAGAGAATCCGATTTATGACAAAAATGGTTTTACCTTTAACAATTTTTTTGTCATAGATTTTTTTTCCTTCTGCTCTGTATCATGTCCATAAAAAAATGCAATTATTCAATTTACAAGTTAATCATAATATTTAAGATAGATTTATTTGATTTTTGTATGTTTTACTTGAGTGGGCTTCTACTCTATGATTCTTCAAACGGTTTCTATGGTTACTAGCTCTTGAATTGTGTCATGGAGCACAGTAACAGCTCAAGTGTCTATTATCGTGTCAGCTGTTCCCAGGACTACCTATGAAATCATCAAGCGTTGGTGGTGTAAAGGTTAGCATTGTTGCCTTCCAAGCAATAGATCTGGGTTCGATTCCCGGCTGACGCAATTCATTTTTTTGCCATATTAATTGTATTATTGAGAATTTTACAGGTTGTTATTTTGGTAGTTAGTATGGCAGTTTGTAACAGCTGAATAATCTTGTACAAGTGCTAAGGAAGAAAACTCCTACAGAGGTACATGTGTAGTGAAGTAATATGCTACATACAACTCATACAGAGGTATATGTGTAGTGAAGTAATATACTACATACAACTCATACAGAGGTATATGTGTAGTGAAGTAATATACTACATACAACTCATACAGAGGTATATGTGTAGTGAAGTAATATACTACATACAACTCATACAGAGGTATATGTGTAGTGAAGTAATATACTACATACAACTCATACAGAGGTATATGTGTAGTGAAGTAATATACTACATACAACTCATACAGAGGTATATGTGTAGTGAAGTAATATACTACATACAACTCATGCAGAGGTATATGTGTGGGAGATTTGTGTGATAGGTAGTGCTAACCCCCCCCCCAAACCCCCCCCCCTTTACACCCCTGGTGCCCTTAGTCATAAGTCATTATCCCACCAGAACTCTACCCCCCCCCCCCCCCCCCCGGAGATTCTCCGAATCCCCTGGAAAATGGATATCAGTTGTCCCCAAACACTATCTCCCTATATATAGTAAAATTAGCTACCCCGAATCTACCCCGAACCTACCCCGACCCGGGATCCAACCACATTGATTCAGGTAGCCTGAGGCCTCCTGAACGCGATGCAACAATCAGAATCGAAATCAGAGCGTTCCTTCTCCCAGGATCACAGGATAGGATATGGTCTACCCTTATAAGGACTGGAAAGTTACCAGCTACCAAAAAGAGCGGCAATGAGTGCCCAGGGCAAAACACCATGTGCTTGCTACATGATTGGACTGTTTTATTGTTATGATTTTGTATTATATGTTACCATTGGCAATTGCCTTGTACCCTGTATTGTGATTCGTTGTGCCTAATAAGGTAATGAAGTTGTACCTTTTTCTCTATAAATAGAGCTGCTGTGCCTTGGGCAGGCAGTTGTTGTAGAGTTGTTGAAGTATAAGTACCCTTTTACTTGTGAATATAATAAAGTATCTATTCTGATAAACACATTTCTACTACGTTTGAGTCGAGGGCTCATGAGTTGTTAACGTCTTTGGAGATAGAGAGACAGGAGTGGGAGAGAGAGAGGTAGAGAATCCGTTTTGTAGCTAATAGAAGAGGCAAATCTATTACATATGTATAGTGAAGTAATATACTACATACAACTCATACAGAGGTATATGTGTAGTGAAGTAATATACTACATACAACTCATACAGAGGTATATGTGTAGTGAAGTAATATAACACAATATAATTGCAATAGTTTGAGGGCCAATGCCCTTTCTAATTCTACTTGTGGCTCGGCCGCAATCTAGTGCATCATCTTTCAATGCTTCTTTTAATTGCAGTAAGGTGGTGTTTTCATTCCAGCAATTATTGTCAGCTATTGTCAAACGACCATTGATATAATATTCAACATCACCTCTTCCATCAAAGGGTGGGACCTTCAATGGGGTTGGTTGATGTGCTCGGGGTGCTTGAAGAACATTTTGAATTTAAAAGTAATGGATAATTATGGTGGAGATTATGATAAATTAATTAGGTTTGGGTCAAGGCTAGATATTCAAACCAGGAAAGGGTGAAGAATAACTGGGTCAGGGATTGGTGACTTCTTTACGTCAGGGACAGAGTGAATAAATTCTTGGGTCAGGGACAGGGTGAATGAGTTATTGGGTCAGGGACAGGGTGAATGAGTTGTTGCCTCAAGGACAGGGTGAATGAGTTGTCGGGTCAGGGACAGGGTGAATGAGCTATTGGGTCAGGGACAGGGTGAATGAGTCATTGGGTCAGAGACAGGTGAATGACTTACTGGGTCGGGGAGAGGGTGAATGAGTTATTGGGTCAGAGACAGGGTGAATGAGTAATTGGGTCAGGCACACGGTGAATGAGTTATTGGGTCAGAGACAGGGTGAATGAGTTATTGGGTCAGAGACAGGGTGAATGAGTTATTGGGTCAGAGACAGGGTGAATGACTTACTGGGTCAGGGACAAGTGAGTGAGTTATTGTGATGGAATTGCGCGAGGGATTGTGTGCGGCTAGATGCGCCAGGAGTCACCTTCACTTTATTTACTGAAGCAGATGTTAGCTTGGATGCTTAGCAACCAGAGGAGCCTGCGTTCCTACAGATCGTGGAGACTTGGTAGCCAAGTCAAGCGAAGAACTCGTACTAGGATCGTTCCAGTAGCCATCTTGTATTTATTATTGTCATTGTGTTGCGTAGTTTGTAATGCGTCTGTTTATATTATATGTATGTCTATGCTTGGCGCTATTGTGCGTGAATGTAGTGCCCTAGTTTTGTCTGCCAATCATATTATGTTATTTTCATCCAATCGCATATTGTAGTTTTCAACTGCTTTATTTGCATATTATTTCAATAAGTATTAGGGCAGATCGCCCAGCAGTCAGAGTTCTTGTAGTAGTTGTGTTGAGTTGATCACTGGAAGCGTTAGGGTAATGTTGTGCATCCTCATAGTCTTGATTGGAAGTAATAGTGGGTTCTAATATTGTCGACTATTTACACACTTTGAAACACCTCTCGTTGTAAGTTTTGTATTTTTACATTGAATATATTGTTGCTGATAACTACAACTCTCCTTGTGCTGTGTGAGTTTGCTAAGCAGAATAATATTGTTAATAATTACACTCTTAGAAATTACATACACTCTTTGGAATTGTCACAAGTCGACCTAACACGATTGCTAAAAACTATGCACGTGCTTGCTAAGCAAATTTGAGAAGTAAATGAAACCGGATCTGTGTGTGTTACGTAACGGATCCCCGTATTAGGAAACAGGAAGTCTCCATATTGAAAGAGTGAGATTTACCGGTTAGTAGATACTGTATAACGGGTTGTGCCTTGACACTAGTAGGCTACGCTACCCACACAGCTCTAGTGCTCAATAGTCTAGGACAGCTATTCTCGGCAGTGGTCCGGTGAAGGTACTGTGGTAAAACACGAGCAGATCCTTTGAGTCAGGGACAGGGTGAATGAATTAATGGGTCAGGGTGAATGAATAAATGTATTAACCAGTGGAATTGTACTGGGGTCTTTTTTGATAAGGCAATCCCACCGCTGCCACCAGTGTAGAGGGCCGTGGGCATACTTCGTTAGTTTTGACGATTCAAGTATTCTTACTTACAATACCATATCCGCTGCGAGAACCAAATTGAATATGCCAACGATAACATATATGTAATCTTTGGTATGTGACAAACTCGGTCTCTTTATGGATTTTATGCTGCTTCCCCTCCGAAGCTAAACAAGCTCTTGCCGTGTGACAAAAATCAGAAGGTTGCCTCACTAGATAGTTACGATTATTTTGCGAACTACTATGGTAGTATATGTTTCCGCTCCCAACAGCCAATTCAATATGGGCGCCATGGATGACTTCCCATTGGCGAAAATTGGCTACACCGCTTTGCCGCAGCTGGCACTCCTGGTATATTTCATCCATGGATTTTGATACATTGTATCTGAAGATGAGAAAGGCAGACAACCATGTTGTTACAAAACGAGTCCAATTATTTTTTTGTTAAATATTGGGTAGCCAACTCCAATAATACAGTATGAGTACATGAATGAGTAGACAACTCTGATTGACAAGGCAATACCGTACATCTCTCTTCTGAGAGCAAAACTGTACTACAAAACCATCGAGTACAAAAAAATTTTAGAATGGACAATAAAATGCTAATTACTCTACAGTTAAGGATACAGCAAATTTGAACCTCTCTGTCCACTCGTACATAATACTTTAAAAACACCAAAATCTAACCCTCCTCAATTAAGCGTCGAGGTGGCCGATGTTCTCGGCATGGTCGCCTGTTATGCGGGGTATTCACAGCCTCTGTAGGATCGCTGCCCGTCCCAGGTGTAGGCTCAGTGTCAATGTCACTAGGAGTATTGTCATTGGAAGCAGTTTGTCCATCTAGTAATGCACTACGTTACGTCGTACATCTTTATCAGCGTCAAGTATGTAAGTTCTACCCGGTAGTGTTTGCTCCACGGCTCCATATAGGCTGAGATCACAAATATATATGGAGTTGCCTCTACAAAGAGTGGGCAACTCCTGAACCCGCTTACACCGGTCATGCTCCTTTTTCATTTCAACCTTGTACATATCATTACTGCTCTGAAAGTTCTTATGATCTTCTACTATTGTAACGGGTAGTTCAGTTGAACAGCACTATGACTTAGTCGTCAGTTCATCAGGAGGTCGGCTGGAGACAATCCACCGTGTATAGGTGATGTACGGTACGCTAACAATCCTAGATAAGACAGATAGAATGTCGACGCATGGCATTAGCGTTGCTGGAAGAGAATAGCCTTCTACTTCATCTACTAATTGAATGTCTCGTTCATTTCGGGAATCACATGGATATGGTGACACGGCATCTGCAGAACTGCTCTTTTTGCTGAGTCACAGCAAGCGCTTACTTCTCCATAGCAGTATATCTACTTTGGGCCTCTGACAATGATCTACCTGTAGCTGTGGCTGTCTTTGACTCAACATTGCTCCTAGACCGTAGTCTGATGCATCCGTCGACAAATACATCACTCTCTTTGGATCATATGCAGCTAGAATCAGCGTTTGCTGAAATTCTCTTTTCAGATTCATAAACACTTGTTGCTGCGGTTCATCCCATAACCAGGACACCTACTGCTGGGCTAAATCTACCATACCGATTGGCTACACCCAAAAAGCCGAGTAAATCATGTACACATGTCGGCGTTGGAAAGTCTAGTAGGGTAGATATACTATCACCCGCATGTATACCGACTGTGTCAATTCTGTGCCCCAAGTACTTGACTGATGTCTAGTTAAAAGCACACTTACTACGATTTAATGTCAACCCTGCCTTTGTATATGACGTAGCACAATGGTAAGTGTGCAGTTGTGTTTTTGTTAATCAGCTCCAATCACTAGTAAGTCATCCATGTGTACAACTATGCCCTCCACATGGATCCTTAGAGATAGCATTTGAAGAATGCTTGTTGTGTGGACATAGTCTGTGTTGTGAGGCTTTACTGTTAGCATGAACACCTACAGCAGTTTGCCTTCTGACCACGGGAAAATTTAAATAAATAAGGCGCCAAATGTCTAATAAGCTAGTCCCAGGTGAATGTCCAGTGCTGTCTCTACACATGTTTCTGAGGCTACAGCTGGTCAGGGGGTCAATGGTTTAACTCTTCACCGGAAGGCAATCTTGTGCACATGTCTTGGTACCTGCAATGGTAATGGTTTCTGCAAGAAACCAGGTAAAAATAATAATAAAAAAAATGATTGATTAGGTGAGAGTTTGTCGACTACGTATTTGCTTTAACTTCAGAATCTTAAGCTATCGTCTCACACATTTGTGACTTTGGTGTACCATCAATCACTAAGGGTAGCTGTTTTCACACTATCCTTGCATACATGGATTCAATTTGTTCTCTACATCAGTATCATAAATGTTCTAATCGACAACAACATCAACTCTGAAGTACAAAATACCAGTTGACTATTTCTCGTCTACAGATGCAGGTTACAGACAGCAATTATAACTGTAGTAAATTTAAGGCTTACCTGCGACCTGAGGAAGGAACTAGAAGCAGATAACACATGGCTACACGCTGTCGGCTCATTTGCTGACATATCTTTCTGCATCTCCTTCTGCATCCTTTCTATGTCATCTTCGTAGTACTAAACAGTTAGTATATACAATATTATATATACTACAGGCATAGTATATAAGTTAGTATATACAATATTATATATATACTACAGACATAGTATACAAGTTAGCATATACAATATTATATATATACTACAGACATAGTATATAAGTTAGTATATACAATATTATATATATACTACAGACTTAGTATATAAGTTAGTATATACAATATTATATATATACTACAGACATAGTATACAAGTTAGTACATACAATATTATATATATACTACAGACATAGTATACAAGTTAGTATATACAATATTATATATATACTACAAACATAGTATATAAGTTAGTATATACAATATTATATATATACTACAGATATAGTATACAAGTTAGTATATACAATATTATATATATACTACAGACATAGTATACAAGTTAGTATATACAATATTATATATATACTACAGATATAGTATACAAGTTAGTATATACAATATTATATATATACTACAGACATAGTATATAAGTTAGTATATACAATATTATATATATACTACAGATATAGTATACAAGTTAGTATATACAATATTATATATATACTACAGACATAGTATACAAGTTAGTATATACAATATTATATATATACTACAGACATAGTATATAAGTTAGTATATACAATATTATATATATACTACAGACATAGTATATAAGTTAGTATATACAATATTATATATATACTACAGATATAGTATACAAGTTAGTATATACAATATTATATATATACTACAGACATAGTATACAAGTTAGTATATACAATATTATATATATACTACAGACATAGTATATAAGTTAGTATATACAATATTATATATATACTACAGACATAGTATACAAGTTAGTATATACAATATTATATATATACTACAGACATAGTATATAAGTTAGTATATACAATATTATATATATACTACAGATATAGTATACAAGTTAGTATATACAATATTATATATATACTACAGACATAGTATACAAGTTAGTATATACAATATTATATATATACTACAGACATAGTATACAAGTTAGTATATACAATATTATATATATACTACAGACATAGTATATAAGTTAGAATATACAATATTATATATATATACTACAGACATAGTATATAAGTTAGTATATA
Organism: Cryptosula pallasiana; assembly: GCA_945261195.1. Classification (NCBI taxonomy): domain Eukaryota; kingdom Metazoa; phylum Bryozoa; class Gymnolaemata; order Cheilostomatida; family Cryptosulidae; genus Cryptosula; species Cryptosula pallasiana. The sequence continues at coordinate 5,536,901 of OX183134.1, read as the reverse complement.
CAATATTATATATATACTACAGACATAGTATATACAATATCATATATATACTACAAACATAGTATACAAGTTAGTATATACAATATTATATATACTACAGACATAGTATATACAATATCATATATATACTACAAACATAGTATTTAAGTTAGTATATACAATATTATATATATACTACAGACAAAGTATATAAGTTAGTATATACAATATTATATATATACTACAGACATAGTATACAAGTTAGTATATACAATATTATATATATACTACAAGCATAGTATATAAGTTAGTATATACAATATTATATATATACTACAGACATAGTATACAAGTTAGTATATACAATATTATATATATACTACAGACAAAGTATATAAGTTAGTATATACAATATTATATATATACTACAGGCATAGTATACAAGTTAGTATATACAATATTATATATATACTACAGACATAGTATATAAGTTAGTGTATACAATATTATATATATACTACAGACAAAGTATATAAGTTAGTATATACAATATTATATATATACTACAGACATAGTATACAAGTTAGTATATACAATATTATATATATACTACTGATATAGTATATAAGTTAGTATATACAATATTATATATATACTACAGACATAGTATACAAGTTAGTATATACAATATTATATATATACTACAGACATAGTATATACAATATCATATATATACTACAAACATAGTATACAAGTTTGTATATACAATATTATATATACTACAGACAAAGTATATAAGTTAGTATATACAATATTATATATATACTACAGACATAGTATATAAGTTAGTACATACAATATTATATATATACTACAGACAAAGTATATAAGTTAGTATATACAATATTATATATACTACAGACATAGTATACAAGTTAGTATATACAATATCATACGTATACTACAAACATAGTATATAAGTTAGTATATACAATATTATATAAACTACAGACATAGTATATAAGTTAGTATATACAATATTATATATATACTACAGACATAGTATACAAGTTAGTATATACAATATTATATATATACTACAGACATAGTATACAAGTTAGTATATACAATATTATATATATACTACAGACATAGTATACAAGTTAGTATATACAATATTATATATATACTACAGACATAGTATATAAGTTAGTATATACAATATTATATATATACTACAGGCATAGTATATAAGTTAGTATATACAATATTATATATATACTACAGACATAGTATATAAGTTAGTATATACAATATTATATATATACTACAGACATAGTATACAAGTTAGTACATACAATATTATATAAACTACAGACACAATATAACATATAACTTATTGTATACAATGTTTCATACCTTTATCTGCTTCCTGTAAGCATCTCTCTTAATCTCAAACTCTAACCTCTTTTTAGCCTTCTTCACCAGAGAGTGCTTCCTCTTTACTTCTTCTAACTGTTGTTGCAGTGCTGTCAGCTCCTCAGTGTCTGCCGATGACTCTGTCAACCAATCAAAGCATTCGGTAGTAGACAAAGTCTATGTATACTTCACCCTATTGTGACATCACTGCATTTACTGGCAGCTAGCTGAACCGTCAGCAGTGAATACCTCTATTTATACACTACATACATAATGCTGCTGCAGCGCATAACAAGTACGTTTCCATGGCTCGAAGTTGTTTGGTCTGAACGTTCACTCGAGTTGAAAGGAACTGCTAACATTCCTGTAGTTTCAGTTCCGTGAACAAACCATAAAAACCATATAATTTTGCTGTTATTGAGTTTGCAAAAGTCAGCATATAATTGTAGAAACACTGCAGTGAGAAATAAACAGACAATGATGAATGCTCTCAAGTAATTTACAGACAAAACACAAACATACAATAACCATGACAAACATAGTATATAAATCGTCACACAAACAGTAACATAACATATTCCCTCATACACTCCACTACATAAAACACACAAACATAAATAAGCACATAAATAAACTGCTAGCATTCACCCTTGTAACAACAAAGTAAAATCCATCACAAGGTTCCACCACACAAAACCACTTCTCAATCATTGTTTTACTTTCGCTGATAAAATGATCCAACCATTAACAGAAAAGTTTACTCAGATGACTCATCCACAACGCAACAGAAAGAGCAGTACCTACCTGTTGTACTGTCTGATTCACTGCTGACGCTGTCAATGGAATAGTTGGAGGTTGATCTCGGAACTACAGGTGGTGCCAAGCTGTTTTCACTTACTGTGCTAAATGCATACCTCAGCAAATCACCAAACTGTTCAGATTGTATTTGAGCCGCTGAATAGTCCTGAAATAAAGTGTAGCACCTGTTGAAACATGCCATACATAGTGTCAGTCACACATGCGCCTGCTTATAGATGCCACACACAGTGTCAGTGATACAAGCACCTGCTGATACATATCACACAAAATATGAATCACACAAGCACTTGCTGATACATACAACACACACAGTGACAGTAATTATGCAGTACACGCACCTGCTGATACATATCACACGCAATGACAGTAATACAAGCACCTGTTGATACATGCCATACACAATGTAAGTGATACAAACACCTGCTGATACATATCATACATACCACGCAAAATGACAATAATACATGCACACATCTGTTGACACATACCACACACAGCGTAAGGGATACAAGCACCAACTGATACATACCACACACAGTGACAGTGGTACAAGCACTTGCTGATACATACCACACACAGTGACAGTAATACAAGCACCTGCTGATACATATCACACACACACACAGTGTAAGGGATACAAGCACGAACTGATACATACCACACACAGTGACAGTAGTACAAGCACCTCCTGATACATACCACACACAGTGCTAGTGGCGCAAGCACCTGATGACACAGATCACATAAATTCCAGTGCGATTGGAAAATGATCTTTTACCTGAAACACTTCCTGAACTGCACACAATGCCACTTTTTGTATAGTACGGTTGCAATTTGGGGACAAGTCATACGCAGGTAAAGGATCAACGGACAACTCGTCAGGTGCCAAGTCATTGTTGTAGGTCATAGCGGATGACATTTGTATTGCCTCCTCATTTGGTGTGTAAGAGGTAGGTCTAACATTAGAACTAAAACAGGAAGTAATAATTCCAATGTCTCTAGCGGGCACTGATGTGAAGAAGTGAAATTCTGATTTGCAGAAGTAAAATAATAAATAATAGTAATGAATTATTGATACTAATAATCTTTATTATTGTCATTCATACAATCCCAGACTGTAACTTTTTAACAAACCACACATGACATGATATAAACCACTATATATATATATATATATTGTCACAATGCCACTTCGCATAAATACAGATTGAATAGTGGATTTGACTGAATATCACACCAATAAAACTAGTTATACCGTGCCATACATCAATTTGAAGCTTCTAGCTAGCTTTTTCAGTTGACAAAAAATACCTCTGTTTAGTAACAACCTTTAAAATAGAGCTCAAAAACTCGCTTTCAAGTGTTCATTGTGCATCTGATTTGGGTTTTGACTGTACACTTAGCTAATCAAATCAATGAACTGGTTCACTAGTCCAATCAAAGTGAAAGCTCAGTGCGCACAAACCTCATTGGTGTCCATATAGTAGGAGGCAACCCCACACACCATGCAATAGCTCATAAATAAAGCAATATTTGTATAAGTGAAATACACAGAAATACCCGACTGATTAAGATGAAACTTTGAGGTTATGTTCTGATAACATAACCCTTTCATCATATCAAAAATAATTTAAATATTTTACTATCAAAATGTCTACGCACAAGGGCTTTAACCATTTACGCAACAAAGAAAACAAGGCTAGTCACTGTGTGAGTTGGAGTTGTCTTATTTCACATAGGTAAGTAACTCCAAATTTATTATTGGGTATAACTTGCGTCTAAATATTTTTTCGACCAAGACAAACCAGGCACAAGTCTTTAAAACTTTGTTTAATAATTAACTACCCTAAACAATAGGACTACATTGCATATAAAGTCTTGTTTTAGTATAATGAAACTTCATCTGTACAATATATTCTGGTGAGCTATAGATAATATATTTATTAAACTCTGTAGTACTTCAAATCTAATCTTATTCTGTAAACTTATGAAATCACAAGAGTAATTAGCTCAACCAACACTCTCTAGCTTGAGATACTAAGATATTACATACCTTACAGACATAATCTGATGCTCCTGCCTTTCCCTATCACACGTCGGTACCCGAGCTAAGGCTACCGGCTGGGACAGAATAGAGAACCTGGTGCACTCTACATCATAGGAGGGCTTGTGTGCCAGTTGGTGCCTGACTTGCTCTCTTAGAGTCAAGCAATTATTCATTGCAGCGATGAAGCAGCTAAACCCTCTACTGCTTGACTTTGACATCGCCAAGTTTGCAAGGTCAGCTTGCACCATAGTCATTCTAATTACCAACTTAGGATTTGGTTGAGCAGGACCAACGAATCCGAGAGAAGTTAACCTTAAAAATACAAACAACTAGGATGAAGGCAGGTACAAAGCACGTATTGGACGCAACCAAAATATCCAAAATTGCAAACAGTTTTACTTGAGAGAGAATATAAATGAACATATTCTAACAATTAGATGTACAAGCCATGCTATTCTCTTTCAAAGCATAGCTTTAATGGCTACATGAGTGTGCATTTAATATTAAAAGATTACTAACAAAAACCCTCTTTAAAACTATAGTTGTCACTACATTGCGATAAGAAAACAGGTCACTCAAAATGGACATCACAAAATAATGCAAAGCATGTAAAAGGGTTCATAATTTAACTTGTTTTGAAATCAGCAACTACTAAAGTGCAGAAAAAACAACTGTCGTACAAAACACGAAATTTTCACGAAATATACTAACAAGAGAATGCCTGTAAACGTTTAGATAATTTTAAGAACTTAGAGAAAAGCAAGCTATGATACTAAACTATGAATTACCAACTGATTGAGGAGTTGTCTACTCAATGCCTCGGTTAGACTAACTCGATGAGAAGTGATCAGTTAATAAGCTATACAAACAACATGTGGCAGTCCACAATGGTGATGAAAGGATTTTGTATACCTTTGAAGGATGCTGGGAGATGTACATGTGAACTGGCTGGATAGGGTGGTGAAGTCAATGGGCATTGCTTCAGTGCATACTAGATGTCTTGTTGTAGTAAACTGTTCTTTTACTTCCTTCTCCGTGGCCTTAGTACAAGACATTAAGGAAGAGCCCCGCCTACTGCTCATGGTAGCACTAGGGCTATAAAGTATATAAAAAAGCGCAATTCAAACTAGAGAGATAAAATGGTCATTAAGTTATGTAATGGTGGATGAATGACCTTTGCTGAGGTGCATTTGTAAGTAAATACAAAAGTGTTTGAAGTTTTCTGTCCACGAAAAGTGAATATATTTATATAGTTGTTAGTGGCAACCAACAGTTTTCAGCTAAAGAGTGCAAATCATGAATAGAAGGAGTTGCTAAAAAAGGTTTTGTGGAGCTTTTTTGATTTTAGCTGCAGAACATAATAACTAGAGTGATAACAATGTAGGGTATGTGGCACTTGGAATAATGTATCAACACATGTATCAACACATGTATCAACACATGTACCAACACATGTACCAACACATGTACCAACACATGTACCAACACATGTACCAACACACGTACCAACACACGTATCAGCACATGTACCTACACATGTACCAACACATGTACCTACACAAGGTACCAATACAATGTACCAACACATGCACCAACACAATGTACCAACACATGTACCAACACATGTACCAACACATGTACCAACACGTGTACCAACACATGTACCAACACATGTACCAACACAGGTATCAGCACATGTACCTACACATGTACCAACACATGTACCTACACAAGGTACCAATACAATGTACCAACACATGCACCAACACAATGTACCAACACATGTACCAACACATGTACCAACACATGTACCAACACATGTACCTACACAAGGTACCAACACATGTACTTACACACGTACCAGCACAACTTACCATCAGATGAAACCAACGCAGAGTTCTAGTGAGAAGTACAAACCAAACCCTCCAGCAACACTAGAGACTAAATTAACATTCTCTTCAACAAACTAGTGACAAATCTGTATTACCCACCTGGAATCATGTTTAAGAGTTTGTACTTGTAGGTTTGCTTCAGCAAGGCTAGTGTCACCATCCTGAATGCCACCGTTTAGACTGTGGTCCTCTGCAATACACAGAAGCAATGGGACCTCTACAGCTTCAGAGATGAATCAAATGGAATAGTTAACATTCAACCAGCTAACAGCAATGCACAATGAAACAATGGAAGTAGTAATGTGAGCTAAAAGACCCACTCACCAGCCTCAGTACTAACAGTACAGGTTTCACCATTTACATCGGGTGTCCACAGGCCCTTCTCAAGAGGACCAGGTTGTGGAGCTACAGCTATGCCTGCACAAGTTGCAGGGATTGCTGCTTCTGCTACTCTAGCTTGTGGGGTAGGCTCACGAGACCTGCGGCTCACCATTTTCCTACAGCGCTCATCCAAACTCTAAGAAAGTTTTACAACAGCAAACTTATAGTTCCAACAGCCAGCGATACCACAAAATACAAAGTTATAGAGATAGCTAACAAGATCTAACAGCAAGTGATAACACAACATACAAAGTTATAGAGATAGCTAACAAGATCTAACAGCCAGTGATAACACAACATACAAAGTTATAGAGATAGCTAACAAGATCTAACAGCCAGTGATAACACAACATACAAAGTTATAGAGATAGCTAACAAGATCTAACAGCCAGTGATAACAGAACATACAAAGTTATAGAGATAGCTAACAAGATCTAACAGCCAGTGATAACAGAACATACAAAGTTATAGAGATAGCTAACAAGATCTAACAGCCAGTGATAACACAACATACAAAGTTATAGAGATAGCTAACAAGATCTAACATCCAGTGATAACACAACATACAAAGTTATAGAGACAGCTAGCAAGATCTAACAGTCAGCGATAACACAACATACAAAGTTATAGAGACAGCTAACAAGATCTAACAGCCAGTGATAACACAACATACAAAGTTATAGAGACAGCTAACAAGATCTAACAGCCAGTGATAACACAACATACAAAGTTATAGAGAGAGCTAACAAGATCTAACAGCCAGCGATAACACAACATACAAAGTTACAAACCTTTAGCTTCTCTTTCCTTTCCATCTTCTGCTGTAGTTGACTTCTCTTCTCTTCTAGTTCACGCATTCGCACTTGACGCCTCTCTTTCTTCTTTCTCGCCATGTACCTTTAGTGTGTAATACATACAGGGTCATGTGACATACAGGGTCATGTGACATACAGGGTCATGTGACATACAGGGTCATGTGACATACAGGGTCATGTGACATACAGGGTCATGTGACATACAAAGTATTGTATGATACATTGTCAACTAACATACAGTTGCGTACATTGGCATGTGACATACATTATACAAAATACATGTGACATACATTATACAAAATACATGTGACATACATTATACAAAATACATGTGACATACATTATACAAAGGCATGCGAAATACATTATACAAAAACATGTGACATGCGTTATACAAAATCATATGACATAATTTATACAAAAACATGTGACATACATTATACAAAAACATGTGACATACGTTATACAAAAGCATGTGACATACGTTACACAAAGGGATGTGACATACATTATACAAAAGCATGTGACATACATTATACAAAGGGATGCGACATACGTTATACAAAAGCATGTGACATACATTATACAAAGGGATGCGACATACGTTATACAAAAGCATGTGACATACAGAGCCACTTGACATCTATAAGACATACAACACTTACTCCTGTACAGACTTGGAAACATGTCTGTGCTTAGACTTTGGTTCAACAGTTTCATCAGCTTTAGCCATGCTTTGTCTAGGTAGGGTGCCCCGTACACCACCATCTCCTACAATACCAACACACATTACTTGTACAACATGTGTTCAGCATCGATTGCTGCCAGCTTTTCATTGGATCGTTACAGGAAATCCAAAATTTGGACTCTACCTCTTTGAGTTCTTCAGAAATAAAGGTATATTTAGCCCATGGATGAAATATAACAGGATTGCCAAAAACCCGAACGGGGTGTAGCCAATTTTGGCCAATGGGAAGTCATCCATGGCGCCCATATTGAACTGGTTGTTCGGACGGAGCAGAAACATAAAGTACTATAGCAGTTCGGGAAAATAATCGTAAATATATGTATTCACGCGATGTTCTGATTTTCTAGTTTCGGAGCGGAAGCTGCATAAAGTTTGTCACATACCAAAGATTACATATATGTTATCGTTGGCATATACAATTTTGTTCTCGGAGCGGATATGGTATTGTAAGTAAAAATAGTTGAATCGTCAAAACTAGCGCAGTATGCCCACGGCGTGAACTTAATGTGTAAAAACTCATAAGAAAACGATATTTATCACGAGATCCAAGTGGTCTTGAAAATTTCGGAGCAGTATGGCGGTTCCCACAAACGGCTACATTTGGCTCGTCACAAAATTTCTATTACGCGGCCGCAGCTGGCAATCCTGTTATATTTCATCCATGATTTAGCCGCTGCAGCTCAATTTGCAACTTTGATTTCAGTAAACAAATTTGGTACAAATTTGAAATGAAGCTTCTGGTGTAATTATTTGTATGAGTGACTTTTTAAAGCCTCAAGTAAACATTTTAATAAAAACATTTATAGAAACAGCTATTGGTGTATTTATGGATTTGTCGCAAACGATCGCCTAAAAGACCCTCAACCTTATTTGGCCAAAACATTAGGGAGTATGTGATGACCCCCGTAAGTACTGGATGATTGTAGAACTAAGTTATCGCATACTCATACACCGCTCAGAAGTTTCTAGTTGGCACTTTGAAAACTATTTTAATTATAAATAATAAAATAAATGCACAAAAGAGGATGTCAGTGAGTGGATAGGCCACTGTTGGTGAGGTTGTAATGGTCAAAGACTCTTCTAATGTCAGGGGGAGTTGGTAAAACTGCTCAAATGTTTGGTAGTTGCTATGACTAGTTGCTAATGGGGAGAACACTTTCACAACTCTGTGGACAGACAATCATACACGAAATCTGATTGGCCATTTGGAGAACAAACTGTTTTTTTCTTCAGTGGATTGGTTGCTGAGTTGTTATCAAAAACTTAAAATGAGATTTCGGAATTGCATTGAATACAGAACCATCTAGGAAACCTTTTACTGCATCAACTGATAAATATTGGTCGGCTGTAGCGGGTAATTATTGGAACAATCTAGAATTGTGAGACAAAAGGCAACATTAATATGAATGAATGAGAGAAGTAGTGCTCACCGATGGAATGTGATTTGAAAATTAAATCATCAAAACTCTTCAACTTATCTGACCAAAGAACAATATTTAGCAGTAAATGTTCATTTAATGATGGAGTTGTGGCCCCCTTGAGTAGCTAGTAAAATAAAACACTCCTCTCTGGATACCTTTGACCTCTTTTTACATGATCGCCATAAAAATGAAATCTATACTGGTAATAAAAGCAGCATATTTTCCATAGACTCAAATGAGACCAAATCAGAGTAGACTCAGACAAAGGATTATTAGAAAATATTGGTGGAGAGAGAAGGCGGAGTAGAGAAAGGCAGTATAATATTAACATCTATTTACAATACTCACTAAACAGTATAAAGTTAAATCACGCTGCACAGATATACACCATACACATATGAGCTAAGTAAACCGGCACTTTTAGTCTGAGAAAAGCAACAGAGACAACTACATAGGCTGAGAGTATACCAGACAGAACTAAATTAACTTTGGGCTCACCGTCAGATTGTCCTAATCTTTGTGGGGCGATAGATTCTCTTGGTGTCAGCTCCGACTGAGCAGAGCAGACGCAACAGTTTACTGAGCTTACAAGTCCCATCGCTAATTGTGCCGTTACGTAATACTGCATGCCCGAAGGTATTGTTGCTCATCATGCCTGTGTATGTTAACAAGATATGCCCATGTAGGGATGGCTACTAATACTAACAGTAATATTCTCTCTAACAATAGGGTTTGTACAGATAAGAGTACAAACACAGGGAACCATATGCACTTCCAGGAGCGAAGGAATAATACAAAAGTTTCTTTCCCTCCAGATAGAAGACAAGTCAAAACATCTAACTGATAGGTTACTTCATAGAGAGTAGACAACTCAGCCTAAAACTGTTGTTATTGCTGTAATTATTACTTATACCTGGTTTCAGGAAAAATCAAACATTATTGATGGATTCTAAGGCAGTACCAATACAAGCTTTCTCCCATATTGCCTCCAGGCCCAACGGTGACATTCAATGTCAAGATTAAAAAGAGGGCAGATAAATAAACCAAAGTCTTTGGCATTTATCTTACAATCATACAACTATTGAAAACTTTCAAAGTCTGTGGTCATGGTATCTAAGGATGTGGTTTTGTTTTTTAAAAACACAGAAATTATTGTCACCTTTTTATTAGTTCAGATAGCTAATTTAAACCTTTCAACAGGAAACTGTCTTAATTTCCAATTTTCAAACAATGTGTTTTCTTCCTTTTGAATGCATTTAAAATAAAAAAGAGGATGTAAAAACAAATTAAATAACAAACATGAAACAAACACCTGTATATAATTCCATCCGGTGACAAACTGTTTCCGGTAAAAGAATCGCTTGGGAAAGACAGTCACTATTCTCACTAAGATCCAATCTAATAGCCATACACTTGTGTTCTCAGAGAGATCCTAAGCAACCATTTGCACGTAAATGGTCTCCATCTCAAGTGATAACAAAAAGTAACAAAGATGGTACAAATAATGTTAGTTTAAAAGATGAATATCTTTGGTAGGTAGGACTCTTGTGTGGGCCACTATTATACTAGTAGTAGTGCTTGAGAGAACTACAGAGTTGGTTACATTGAAACTTGAACTTGTGGGTGTGCCAATGGCTTCCATATACATACAGTGGATATCTAGTATATATACAGTGTACATACAGTGTACATAGGATATACATACAGTGGATATCTAGTATATATACAGTGTACATACAGTGTACATAGGATATACATACAGTGGATATCTAGTATATATACAGTGTACATACAGTGTACATAGGATATACATACAGTGGATATGTAGTATGTATACAATGTACATACAGTGTACATAGGATATACATACAGTGGATATCTAGTATATATACAGTGTACATAGGATATACATACAGTGGATATCTAGTATATATACAGTGTACGTACAGTGTACATAGGATATACATACAGTGGATATCTAGTATATATACAGTGTACATACAGTGTACATAGGATATACATACAGTGGATATCTAGTATATATACTGTATACATACAATGTACATAGGATATACATACAATGGATATCTAGTATATATACAGTGTACATACAGTGTACATAGGATAGACATACAGTGGATATCTAGTATATATACTGTATACATACAGGGCTCATACAAAGAATGTACAGGAGAAACACAGATGGAGTACAATCTACATCAAATGGACATTAGATGAATCATCTCATCTATAAAACTAGCATTCTTCAATGTCATCCTTTGGTTCTTCTGTCGAAGGGTGGAACGTGGAAGCCCATATCAATATTATTGTTCTTCTGGAAGCCATTGCTGATGCCGTGTGTATTGTTTGGCACATTCAGCCTGGGAACTGTAGGTATCACTGTGTTTACCTGTAGGTACTATTTTTCTGCTGTGGGATGAGAGTTTCTGGGCTTTGAGGTGTTTTGCGGACCGAGTTTAGGTATTTCAGCTGAACACATTGTTCTCTACACAAAAACAAAACTTATTTGATAATAATTGTGTTGTTGTACCCCAGACAGTAAAATGGTATGAACTATTTACTTGTAATTTATATGAAACAGGATAGTGAGAGTTTCAATCAAGGATTAACGGAAGTCACAAACAAATTTATACCAAACTTTATTATTCATTATTTCGTAACTTTCAAGCGCTTTCGGGTGTAAAGCTTATTTGGTAGTTTTAAAATAATACTCTTTAATTCTATACACAAATATATTCACTGATTGAGGAACAACATTTGTTTAAACCAGAGTTATATCACATTAAAGTGGTGTGCCAGTACCAACAAACAGAGATTTTCAGTAATCTATGAATGACTATGAATGTTTCATCTTGTGGTTTACAAAAGTCATCAAATACCATCGATACTTTCATAGGGAGGTAATTACAACAAAGTCATCTTCATACCACCAAGGTCATCGGGCCAACACTACTCACTCTTTAGTATGTATAAAACTCATGCGAGCTTGAATTAAGACAAGGGATTCATATGTAAATTGGTCAGGCACAGTTTTTAAATTTTTGAAAATTTCCAGCGCGGGTAATTTTTAAATAACTTTAGGCCAGAAGATGCCAGAAACAAAAAATAAAAAGGTTCCAAATGGACACCATTTACCCCATAGGGTTAGCCAATCATTGCACTGCCTACAAAGCTGTGGACTTTAAAATTAATGGGTTGAGAATGCATTGTAAGTCTGCAATTTCCTACTGCACCATGGGCCCTTAAGATTTCAGTATATGCAATTAAAATTCTCGGTTAGTTTACTGACCCAGTGGTATAATATTAATCATGGAGCAATCACATTATGTGGACAGGAAATAATTTTACTGTAGTTCCATATTCAACGCAATATAAAACAAACTTTTATACCTCACCATTAGGTACTTTCCGCCACGCATGGTCATGCGTCACCTCAACATAGCTAATGGTGCGGTATAGAAGTTTTTTTATTTGTTTGAATCTGACTCTCCAGTAAAATTATTTTTTGCCTACATAATGAGATTGCTTTATGATAAATAGCATACCACTGGGTCTGTAAAATAACAGAAAATCTGAATAACATATACTGAAATTTTAAGGGCCCATCGCGCAATAGGAAATTGGAGATTTACAATGCATTTTCAAACCGTCTGCCAGGCAGGCCTGTAGTCCGTCTGCCACTCCTAGACAACCAAGGGCTTCTAGACCAATAGGTAGTTGAAGCAGTCGTCTTTGGGAGTGGTAGAGCTGTCTAGTCTAAGTCTGTGAGAAATTCAAGAGAATCTTGAGTGAGTGTAAACTGGTTTTATTCTTACGAACAAACAGCCAGCTGAGCATCCAAGGTAACACTGATTAGTGAAGGGCTCAGCCGCTGCAATTACACAAAGCGTTATGTAACAATCTATTGTGTAGGGGTTAGCCTTGATGAAATGTACAAGAAAGGGTGGCCACTAAAGAGTGACTTAAGCGCAATAAAAATAGCATTAGTGATATAAGGATTGACTACACAAAGAAAAGTCTACAACAGGTTGGTCATGTACGCAAATTACTGGCTTGTTGCTATGATTACAGGTATCCACAGGAAGTTGTGCCATTTTCCTGAACAATAATTATAATAATATTGTGCAGATTTCACTGTGTGTGCGTGTGTAAGTGGTAGCTTGGCTAACCTGCACAACATCTCCAGGTCGGTGATGGCTCGACTTGTGCTTGTGATGGCAACAACTACTGACTGCAGGTCAACTGGCCCTTTAACAGTGCTGCATGGCAACTGTCGACAGGGTCGAGCTGGCTAGTTGTGTTGACTATCCTAGATAACAGCTACAGTCGAACATTGAAGGTTGGAATAGCTAAAGCTAATTCTGACCATCAGAGGTTCGGTGTATTGCTCATCTATTACTACTCGTTTGTGTGGTGCTCTGAATGTATGTGCATGTACTAGTGCGCAGTGAGGTTATTGTTTATGAGACAAAGAACTCCTGAGAGTGTGCTAGGCTTCACTCTGCTTTATTGAATGGATGACACTAGCATTTATACAAGCGGTTACATAATAGGTATATGGACAAACAAAGACAAGACAATAGATGGACTGTAAGCCACGCCTGATATGCATAACTGGACAAATAGAAAAATAGTAGGTTTGGCTTGTAGATACGGATGGTTGGGTAGCACATGTTTGTAATATAAGATTGAATGGTAAGCGAAGGGTAAGAAATATATAAATGTACATAGAGTGATTAACTGTAGAGTGTGAACATAGAACGTTACTTAGAACTGTCATGGCGCCGTCCGCCACAATATAGCCAATGCAAATTAATTTTTCAAATCAGCCTTGGGACGTTAAGAATCATATCATCAATCATCATGGCATAGAATCATATCTTCTTGCCGTCACAATAGTTGTAAACGTTTTTGTCTCTCACTGATAGTTACTGAGAAAGTGAGTTTTAGAAAATACCCCCCCCCCCCCTGCACCAAAAGTGCTTTGCAGTTTTACTCCTCATTATGATAATAATAATAATAACAATAACAACGACGACGGGGCGGCGGCGACGACGACAACAATAACAGCAATAACAACAACAATAACAACAATAATAACAATAATAATAATAATGTGAAGGACGCCATAAGCGTAGCCCTAGCTCTACTCACATTGACAATCCACTGCATAGATTTATCTTACCTTACATGTCGTTCTATGGTTTACTACACATGTTGTTCTATGCTTACTCTTACCTTACATGTTGTTCTATGCTTCACCCAATCACTGTCGAGGGGTGGAGCCATTCTTTTATATATTTATCAAAGGAGGTGCTAACTGTTCTAAACTAGCCAATCATTATTAATAAGGCGTGTATCTACCTTATATATTATATATCTCTTTGTGTGACTGCTTATTATAAAATGCTCAGTTTTGATGCAATAAATCAGAGTTACCCTGCACACTCTCAGAAGTCACTTGTCTAACAAAATACTTCACAGCGCACTATACCACACATTGCAATACGCTATCCACTATAGCCTGCTATAAAGATACATTCTTGCACAGTAGTATAGAAATCAGACAGCACACTAGCCAGACTGTTCGGCCCTGCCTAACATTGTTCGGCCTCGGCTGTAGAGGGCAATAGTGAGACTGGCCGGCTCAGCTAACAGTCAGTAATGACTAGTCACTGAGTCAGCAGAAAGTCGTAGCTGTGCCACTACTTAAGCAGAGCCTACAATTGGTGACGGGAGGACATACAGGTGTCAAGGCTAAGCTACCACAGAGCGAAATCCTGTAAATTGGTGGCAGCAGTGGGATCTGGAAACACCCACTGACAAGAGACTCCCACACCAGAAGGACGGCTACCAGATGGCACAAAGAAGGAGAGCTACGAGTGTAGACAGAGATCCATCCAGTCTACAAATGATGGGCACGCTGACTGACATCCTCAACCGGATGACAGTGGCTACGACCAGAGATCGATTCAAGCCACCACAGTTTGACGGACATGGAGACGTCCACTACTCCCTGAACAGGTTCAGAGAAGTTGCAGAGGCCAATCGCTGGCAACCAGAGGACACCGTCATTCATCTGCGGCAAGCATTGACTGGTCGAGCAGAACAATGTGGGAGAGGAGAGACAACGGAGGATGTGATCAGAACCCTACAGGCAACCTTTGGGATGACCCGATCAGAAGCGCAAGCTAAGCTGCTCAGTTACCGCAAGTCACCGAAAGACAACCTAAGGGACCACGCCATCACCGTAGAACGTCTCATCGAGGCAGCCCATGGCAACCTCCCCCGACAGAACCGAGAGGAATTAACATTGCAAACCTTCCATAGCACACTAGGGCACACATACCTACAGCGTCACTTGCTGGCAGTACGCCCCCAGAGCTTGGAGGAGGCCATACAGGCCGGGCATGAATTCCTGCAGATACCCCACCAGCCGATGGGAAGACCCCACATCAGGACCATAGAGGCCGACCCTGAAGAGGAGGAGGAACCTCTCAAAGGGAAGAGCAGCCGGTGTCAGGAAGTGCAAGACCCCCTAACACAACTCCTCCACACTGTGGAAGGACTAGGGAAAGAGATTGCCAGCCTGAAGGCTGAAAAGAAAGAGGAAGTTCCGAAGCGGTGCTGGGGTTGTCAGCGGGTTGGTCACACCCGAAAGGAGTGTAGGACCTCCCCCTGGCCCAGCCGCCAAGGAAACGGGTACGGCCCGCAGCAGTAGAACAGCCTACTGGCTGCAGACGGGCAACCACCACCAGAAGGATGGACCAGCAGACTGCTCCTAAAGAACAGAGGAAGACGCAGCAGGTCAAAATCTCTCTGGACCTCCTGACTAGCCCCCCGATCACTCTGTCCAATCGCTTTGCCAGTCTGGCCGGCCTAGCCGATTCAGCGATAGCAGGGACAGAAGAGACGGGGACTCTAGAGCAGCAGGAATCAGGGCCCAGGATGAGAGATAAACAGACCCAGACGACGTTCCCTCTGGAGGACAAGAAAGGCAGTCCGAAACCAGTCACCCTGCAACTCAACAATGTTACACGCCCCTATCGCTCCAGCTACTACTTGCCTGGACGAGTGGAAGGAGAAGCAGTGACCTACCTGATTGATACCGGATGCAACACCAACTTATTGGCAAAACGCATCTTCGACCGACTACCAGAACATGTCCAACGAAACCTGCAAGAATATGATTCACATGGCCTCATGGCCGATGGCACGAGACTCCCCTTCTACGGCCTGCTAGCACTCAAAGGGAGGATCAGACACATCAAGTTTGATGAGACCTTCGTGGTCTGACAGATCAATGAAGTTGTGATCCTCGGCATGCCATTCCTGGCTAGCCAGCAGTGTCAACTAGGGTTCGACCGGCCGATACTAGTTATGCAGGGAAAGGAACTGATATGCACCGATCGACATGGAAGGAACCTAGTGTCAAAGGTTCAAGTGCGGCAGGAGACGGAGCTGCCTCCCCAGGCCGAAACCACGATCAGATGCCACCTCAGTTCACGAGAAACCTGTGATGCCCTACTGTTGGTGGCACCACTAAGGTTCAACACTTGAAAGTTTAGACTTCTTAAAACAACTTTATTACTTTCATAGTAACCACACAGTCTTACTACTGACTGAATACTCTCTAAATAACTCGATTACTAACTCAATAACCAAAATACCAACTAACTACAAAATAGTGAATGTTCATATATATAGTGGAATACAAATGTTTCGCCACAAAAGGGTGGCATCTAACTCATTAATTATGTAAGCATATGTAAAGTTGGGAAAGGTTGCTGCTATACATATTAATTATATGATAATCTGAAACAAGTCAAAACCAGCTGTAATTACATTTAATATTATTCTAATTTCTATTGTAGACACATTTCACAAGATGTAACAATGGATAGGGAAATAACAAGGGTGGAATGCTAAGATCCTGTGTAAGACCAGCTGGCGTCAATTGCACATCCTGAGAGACACCAGCTGTTTGGGTGAATGTTAACTTTGACTGGGGATAAAGTCCGCTGATAATTTAGTGAAAGTCAATTGAAGATTGGACTGTCTCACAAACCTACCCACAAGTGGTAATTGAAAGCATAGAAGGTGGAATACCCATAGCTACCAGCGTCAACCGACCTGACTCACAAGGACGGGTGCTAGTGCGGTGCATGAATCCGACGCAAGGTACAGTGAGACTCCCAGCAGGGGAAGTGATAGGCATGTTCACTGGAATTGAGACAGAAGGGATTCAGACACTGGCCGAAACCCCCACCCCAGTCAGACAACAGACGGAGGGCAATGAGGTTCCCCCCCACCTTCAGGAGCTTTTCACACAAGCTCGGAAGGGGTGCAGAGGCGCCCAACAAGAGACACAACTAAGGGAGTTGCTACTACAGTACCAGGCCGTGTTCAGCAGTCACAATGGCGACATTGGACGAACACACCTGGCCGAACACTCCATACCTACCGTGGAAGGAGCACGACCTATTCGATGCCCTCCACACCGCCTGGGGCCTGAGAAGGAGGCAGAGGCGGAGCGTCAAGTCAAGGATCTCCTCGAGAAAGACCTCATAGAGCCAGCTGATGGTGACTGGAGCTCCCCGGTAGTCCTGGTGAGAAAGAAGGACAACTCCTGGCGGTTTTGCGTAGATTACCGCAAACTCAACGACATCACTAGGCATGACGCCTACCCCATTCCACGCATCGACGAGTCCCTCGACGCCCTGTCCGGAAGTAAATGCTTCTCCACGCTGGACCTTACAAGCGGCTATTGGCAGGTGCCCATGGACCCCGATGCACAGGAAAAGTCTGCCTTCACCACCCGCAGCGGCCTCTGGAAGTGGAAGGTACTTCCGTTTGGCTTAACATCCGCTCCAGCCACCTTCCAACGGCTGATGGAGAAGGTCTTGAAGGGATTGCACTGGCGTACCTTACTCCTCTACCTGGACGGCGTCATCATCATCGCTCCAGACTTTGAGAGCCACATGCAGAGGTTGGGCAAAGTATTTGGACGACTCCAACAAGCAAATCTAAAGGTCAAGCCTTCCAAGTGTGAGATCCTACAGGAGCAAGTGAAATACCTGGGCCACGTGGTCAGCGCCGAGACGTAGCAACAGACCCCGAGAAAGTAGAGGCCGTCAGACAATGGGAGACACCCAGAGGGATGAAGGAACTCCAGGCCTTCCTAGGAACGGCAGGCTACTACCATCAGTACCTCCCTGACTACGTCACAGTAGCAAAGCCCCTCACTGTGCTCACCGGAAAGGACGTGCCATGTAAATGGGACCAGAAAGAGCAAACGGCCTTCGAGCAGCTCAAACACGGACTAACACACGCCCCGGTGCTCTGGTACCCCGACCCCCGCCTACCATACATCCTAGATACGGACGCTAGCGCGGTAGGAGTTGGAGCAGTACTGTCCCAGCACCAAGACGGCAAAGAAAGAGTCATCGCTTACTTCAGTAAGACGTTGGCACCAGCCGAGAGGAACTACTGTGTGATGAGGAAAGAATTACTGGCCGTCATTAAGGCAGTAAAACATTTCCGACCCTACCTCTACGGCCGAGAGTTTCGACTGCTGACAGACCACGCCTCCCTACGCTGGCTCTGCAGACGAAAGGAACCCTCCAACCAGATAGCTCGGTGGCTAGAAACGCTGGCCGAGTTCAAGTACAAGTTAGAGCACCGGGCAGGAGTCCAACATGGCAATGCGGACGGACTCAGTCGCAGAGGACAGTGCATAGACTGCCGGCAATGTAATGCCATAGAGCAACGAGATGGCGGCCCCACGCATGCCGAGCTCGCTCAGGGAGAGAGATCACCAGCACCGGCCAAGGAACAAGTCAACCTCACCATCGTGCAACCCCCCCAGGCCAAGGCCGACCTAGTGCAAGAACAGAAAGAAGGTACAGGACCGATTGCACGAATGTATGCAGAGGTTAAGCAACCTGGGAGCATAACCGAGCGAGAGCTCGCAGAAGGCGATACAGAACTGCGGATCCTGTATGAAAGACTTGGCGCGATAACGATACGGCCTGATGGGACACTCACCCTCCTACTCCAACACCCAACTTGGCCCAGACAGTGCATCCTGTGCCCACCCAGCAGATGCACCCAGGTCATATGGGACACCCACCGGCTGGCACACGCGGGAGTACACCGCACCAGACAACGCGTCTTGCTGGACTGGTACTGGCCAGGCATCTCCCCACTCGTCAGGAGGCTGATCAAGAAGTGTGAGGTCTGCCAGGTAGCAAAGAATGGGAGAACGACAGACAACCCGCATAGACAGCGCATGTTCGCCGGCCGGCCATTCCAGAAGTTGGCCGTCGATCTAGTGGGCCCCCTACCGCTGACCAAAAGGAAGAACCGATGGGCGTTAGTACTGACTGATCATTTCACTCGGTGGCAGGACGCCATCGCCTTACCAGACGCCACTGCACCCACTGTAGCTACGGCACTAGACGAGAGAGTGTTCCCCTACTGGTGTCTCCCCGAGCAACTCCACTCTGACCAAGGAGCCCAGTTTGAATCTACGCTCTTAGAAGAACTGTGCAGCCTCTGGGGGATCAAAAAGACCAGAACTACCCCTTACCACCCTCAAGGGAATGGAATGGTTGAGCGGCAAAACCGTACTCTCGGAGACGCCTTACGTGCTCTAATACTAGCCAAAGGGCAAGACGAATGGGACGGCCTCCTTCCCCAGATCATGCGGGCGTGTCGAGGAACACCACATTCAGCCACTGGAGAGACACCAAACATGCTGATGCTAGGCCGAGAGGTTCGTCTACCTGACCAGTTGACAGGAACTCCTCCATCCCTAGACCCACAGAATATCACAGAGTACGCCGCCGAGATCCAGGAAAACCTGCAGGCCGCCCACCAATACCTCCGAGACAAGCAGCAAGAGGTGAGACAACAAGAGAGCGGAGAACCGCCCGTCTTTCAAGAAGGAGAACTAGTAGTCCTAGAAAATAAGAGGAGGGTAAAAGGAAGCAACCCGAAACTGCAGCCCCGGTTTGTGGGCCCCTACCAGGTTTTAAAAGCCTTCCCCAACCACACGTACAAGGTGGCCAGGAATGGACAATGGTCCATACAGAATGGACAGCGCTTACGGCAGTATCGGACCTGCAATGAACAAGTAGGCAGGGCCCCCCCATGTAGAGAGCCAGCCATGCGGCCCAATATGAAAGGGGCCCGGAGAGGACGACTTCGGAAGGAGCCACCCCAGCCACGGGGATTAGACGAGCCAATCCCGCCACTACCTCTGCCGAACCCTCCATTCAGGCCACCACCACCGCCCAGGAGAGACGAGCAACCCACTACGGAGGACCTGCTCATACCACGCAGTGCCGCAGAGCCCATGCCGGAGGAGAGTGGACTCTGGAGTCCAGGGGGAGAAGGACATGGGCCCAGTAGCCCAAGAGAAGAAGAAAGGGGGAGGGACCCCCCACCAACAACCCTTCCAACACCCAGCGAAGAAGGGCCAAGAGAAAGAGGAGAGCCAGAAATAGACCTGCCACCGGTCATCCAAGAAGAGCCACATGAGGAGATGGGGGAGTGCCCCCCACCCCCACCTGCACCAGCCATAAACCCGCCTGCCCTCAATGAAGAGGAATGGCCCACCCTAACTAGTCGGCCAGAACAAACATCCCCGCTGAACCGGCCGCAAAGGGAAAGGAACCAGCCAAGGCGACTAGCAGACTACCACTGCTACAAAGCTGCAGAAGAGGAAAGTAGTAGAAGTAGAGCAACACAAAACCACAACGAAGGAGAGACAAAGGGAGAGGCAGCCTACCACACCAACAACAAAAAAACAGAAGAAAATTCGAACCAGAACGAAGAAATAGAACCTGCTAGAAAGAGCAGAAAGAGAAAACAAATCAACTGGCAAGGAACAAGGAGTTGCTCCCCCCTACAACAAAACGGACCGGCTAAACAAAATCTACGCGAAAAACTACCCCAGAAACAAGACAGAGAAATGACGAGAACCGAAAACGGCGACTGGAAAAAACAACCAGCAGAAAACCCGAGCGGAAACGAGTGGGTGAAAGTGGTACGAAAAAGAAAACAACTAGATCGACAACAAACTAGGAGTTGTTCCCCCTCGAGACAAAGGGAGACAACCCCCACTCGCAACCACAAAAACCACTTCGTACCAACAACCGCACCACCACGCCCCCAAGAATCAGTCACATGGGGTATGCAAACAAAAGAAAACAGCGCCAACAACCTCGTTATAGAACAACCGAAAACCCACCAGCGCTCACTCGACTACCAACTACGAGAGGAGACAGCACACCACTCTGCACTACTACAGATAGCCACGCTACTTAAGGAAGAGATGGCCAGAACAAGAGGAAGAGATGTACGAGGACCAGCTGTCGGGAGTCAGGCATCGCTGGAGATCGGTAAGCAACTTCCTACAGTGACAATAAATTCACTCACCACTGCATTAGACCAGCACATGAAGCGGCTCACTGTCCGAGTCCCTCACAAAGAGGTGACAACGACAAAATCCAGCACCACTCCAGTCATTCGACTCAACAACATCTCTCTTACAGCCGACAGCACAGAGAAGAAACGTAACTTCGACCACATGAGGGAGATATGGCTCACCGGCAAGACGATGAGAGACATCAAGGATGCAGCAGAGAAGGTGGGCACAGACGATGATACATGGAGATGCCGCCTGTGTGACTTGCGCCACTCCAGAAAACGGATCATCTATCACGTGAGGCAGCACTATACGTTCTTTTTCTGCCATTGCGGCAAAAAGAGCCCCTCACGTGATGCATTCGTCAAGCATATCAAGAGCCACCAAGGAGCCGACGAACATGGCGGAGCAAGCAAGCCACTTTATGAAGTAGACGAAGAGACGTACGCCGAGTTCTGCAGAGTACGCGGATGGCAACATCCAGGGGACTTCGGCAAACCTACACCCAGCCAAGAAAGAAAGCAGGAGAAAATAATTGTTCAGATTCCGATACAGAAGCGGCTGGGCGAGAAGGTAGAGTCATCCCCCCCTACAAAAAAGAGGAAGATGACTCCGACAACGCCACCCCCACCACAGAGACGGGAGACAACTCCGACAAAACCCACAACACCTCAACGAAGAATGAGAACTCCTGAAAGCAACAGCACAACACACCGACAACCTAGGCACTGGCGAGCATCGCTACACCTAGAGAATGAACAGGAAAAGGTCAGACGAAGAAGAGAAAGCATCAGGAGACTAGAGCAGATGGAAGAGGAACTACATCGACTAACCAGGGGAGCTTACAAACTTCTTCAAGAAGCCGAAGATGTGAAGACAAAAATGCGACAAGAGCAGAGAAGTTTAAACAGAGACATATAGATCACGCTTATGACTTTATTTTGATTGGCATTGTCGCCAATGGGGCGGCGCGTGTGAAGGACGCCATAAGCGTAGCCCTAGCTCTACTCACATTGACAATCCACTGCATAGATTTATCTTACCTTACATGTCGTTCTATGGTTTACTACACATGTTGTTCTATGCTTACTCTTACCTTACATGTTGTTCTATGCTTCACCCAATCACTGTCGAGGGGTGGAGCCATTCTTTTATATATTTATCCAAGGAGGTGCTAACTGTTCTAAACTAGCCAATCATTATTAATAAGGCGTGTATCTACCTTATATATTATATATCTCTTTGTGTGACTGCTTATTATAAAATGCTCAGTTTTGATGCAATAAATCAGAGTTACCCTGCACACTCTCAGAAGTCACTTTGTCTAACAAAATACTTCACAGCGCACTATACCACACATTGCAATACGCTATCCACTATAGCTTGCTATAAAGATACATTCTTGCACAGTAGTATAGAAATCAGACAGCACACTAGCCAGACTGTTCGGCCCTGCCTAACATTGTTCGGCCTCGGCTGTAGAGGGCAATAGTGAGACTGGCCGGCTCAGCTAACAGTCAGTAATGACTAGTCACTGAGTCAGCAGAAAGTCGTAGCTGTGCCACTACTTAAGCAGAGCCTACAATTGGTGACGGGAGGACGTACAGGTGTCAAGGCTAAGCTACCACAGAGCGAAATCCTGTACAATAATATAATAATAATAACAACAACAATAATAGCAATATAATAATAAATAATAATAATTGATAACAATAAGATGATGATGATGATGGCAATAAAATAATTCAATCAATCATCAACAATGGATTTCACAAACAAACAAGTCTATAGAGTTATCATTTCTATTTTATGACTATACAGAATAAATTTTCACCAAAATCACTTTCAGTCATCATAATCATCATCATCATCATAGGATCATTCATTAAAATTCTTAATCAATTGTTGCTGATAAGCATAAAGTCTTAGACAGAAACAGTTTATTATTTTCTTGTCGAAACTGCAATCATTACGACATTGACCTCAAAAATATAGCCAGGCTTCAATAAACAGAGGGAAAACCAGGGGTCGATTAGCTAAGCAGATTTTGTGAATTCATTCAGTCAGCGAATGAAAACATTCTGTCACCTTCTTGTACAGGAATTTACCGTCAGGAGTGGTAGCGACCACCTGTACAACGGCCCACAGTAATAAGTAAACACAACAGTGCAGTGTACGCCTATCTATTTCGCCTTCCACCTATCCCGAGGAGTAGGTGTAGTAGGTCGACCTAGCCGTTCGAATAACCGTTCCAGTATCACTTGCCCGTAGGTCAAGTGCAGTGTGAGTCGAGATCGACTGACCACTTTCTACTGACTGTTTATCCTAGTTGCTAGTCGACTGATTCAGTGCAATGTTCCTGTCTACTTTGTCTGTGCGAATGCTGAACTTCTCAAGTTCTTTCACCAGCGCAATCAGTGCAAGCTTACTTGTGTAGTTTTTGCTAAGCTACCTGTGCTCTAGCATAAGTGCGCTTATGCTATCAGACCAAACAAGCAAGTGAGAGTGTAGGCAGTAACTCTGATTTATTTCACTATGACACGGGTATTTATGCTAAAAAGTTATATAATAATTTGGGTAAAACTGGTACACAAAAGGAAGCTCCGCCTGTCCACTAGATTGGCTAGTTTCACACCAATAGAACGGTTTAGACATAGAACTAGGAGGTGCCTAGTGGCACGGTTGGCTAAACATGCACATGTATGAAAAAGACAAGACTTACGCAAGCAATGCAAACATATAAGATTAAACAAGTATAGGTATAAAATAATAATAAATGTAAATAGACATAGACAGTTCGGTAGTAAGCATAGACAGTTCGGCATGATAATAATGAGTGAATATATATGCAGTAGGGTTCGGCAGTTGGCTAATTGTTAATGAGGTCGACCTGCTATAGGGTCGAAGCACGTTTCCTCCACATTCTGGCTGCACAGCTTTGCTGGCTACTGGTCACTCAGGCTATAGGCAGTGTGGTTTGTAGTAAAAAAAAAATTAATTTGTAAACTAACTAAGGTGTGTATGTATGTATCTGAGATAATTGCTTTCAGTTTCAGCCCACTTATTATGGACAATAGACACATTATTATACCAGCGACTACGAACTATCTTTAATTTTAACACCAATCAGATCAAGGCCTGCCAACCTTGAGCTTAAAAATTTAGGGAGTCTCAGCAACAACAAAAGCAATCACTCAATAATTCAATGATAATAATGATAATAATAATAATAATAATAATCACTTCAGCGAGTAATAATAATAATAATATGATAATTAATAATAATAAAAAAAATATAAATATTAGTAATAATGTGAAGGACTGGCGCCATCTTTACGAACGTTCTATGGTACAATTATATATTCACTTACCTAGTTCTATGTTTACGCTTACTCCAGACTGTCTACATGTATTAGTTCTATGCTCGCGCTTTAGGGCAAGTCACTCTATGTACATTCATTATTATTTTCTTTAAACATTTAAACTTATATGTTTGCCATGTGAGATTATTCATGCATTTACCCTAGGACCACCTCTTATACCTTATTGGCACACTCTAGCCAATTGCTGTGCTAGGTGTGGCCACCTTTTGTCTACCATTTGTGAGTTATGTAACAGTGTATATAAATATGGATGTTTGAATCAATAAAGGCAGAGTCAGCTTGCACACTCTCAGAAGTTTCTTTGTTCTCTAACAATAACTTCACTGCGCTAAGTACATGCACGTACACCGAATGCTCTATTACTCGAGTAGTAATAAATAAGCAGATCAGCCTGAACCTCTGCTGGCCGAACATAGTTTTGACTAGTTTGCCTTCAAAGTTCGGCCTCTGCCTTGCACTGAAACAGATCAGCTGAACCTCTGCTGGCCGAACCTAGCTGTGACTAGTTCGCCCTTCAAAGTTCGGCCTCCGCCTGGCACTAGAATAGCTAACGCAACCGGCAGCTAGATAGTAAACTAGGATGGTAATGCACCACTCCCAAGGATACTAGTCGACCTGTGGGCGGGTTGTATTGCTGAAGCAATAGATACAGTTTGCCATCACAGTTCGGGAGGTTGTGCAGGTAGGCCGAGCTACCAACTCACACCCCCACAGTGAAATCCTGCACAATAATAATGCAGTGCTATGTATGCACTATTATTTATAATAATTATTACTATTGTTGTTATTTTTATTGTTGTTGTTGTTGTTATTAATTATTATTGTTGTTGTTCCTGCTGCTGGTGTTGCTGTTTTTGTTAGTGAACTTTCTTTGTACGGTATTTTTTTTGTAGTTATTGTTTGTCTTTTGTCGATGTCTTTTCAACGGTGTCTTCAGTTACACAAATTCATGTGGCTATAGATCAACTTAGCTTTTGTATTCTAGTTGGTACTACATACAGGAGCTAATGCTTAACTGCAGCTGAGACCAACTACATGGACACTTAACTAGAGCTAACATTTATTCATGGTGAAGTAAATTTATGCCAATTCTCTAGCAGGACCGAAATGGGGCCCAGTTATTAGTAGTCTGTGAACGCACGGAAAACAGGCCCAGTCGATAGTCTGCAGGTGGACCGAAAAATGGCCCAGTAGATAGTTGAAGTACCGAAAACAGACCCAGTTGATAGACTAAACTCTTATTATGATTTAACTTGCCGTGTAATTAATCACCACCTCTAGTAGCATTAACATAGGTGGAGGTTTACTTATCAACAAACTAATAGCCACTGTCACTTGCAGTGTCAATAGACCTTCTCGGTTAAACTAGTGTCAATGTAGTGACTACTATGAGACGTAGATTTTTGTAACTGCCAAGTAGTAAAGTGGGTGCATAGGCCTATTTAGCTACAAGCTCTGTATCTAATTAACTCCAGCGCAACTACTAACTCATTAACTTGCCCGGGCACAAATAAAAATAATTCAAGCTTATATAGTAGTAGTATTCAAAATTATGTCCCTGATTGGACAAAATTTTATTAGGTCAACTGCATCCGATTTTACACAACCTCTGACAGTAAATATTTGCACCAGAACTGAATAAACAATACTTATAATAATTTTCAAACATCCAAAACACCAATTTGTAACTAGTAGTCTGTGCACCAGAGTCCGAGTGTGTCATACAAAGCTTATTTCCTTTGGTGGCAAAAAGTCTGCCGGTGGCTATATGTGAACATAGAGCTGGAGCTATTTTTAGCTCATTCTTTTCTTAATCAGCAGTAAAACAAAAAGCATTCCTGGTTTCACATTTCTGATATTTGAGTTTTGAATTGCGCATGCAATTAATTGACTTTGATGTTCAAAAGATTTATTACAACTTTTTAACCCTGTCCTTCGCATAGCAATATTGTGTAGTGGATTCTGATGTCCACACAACGGAACCACTGACTGTTCACCAATGGCTGAATACTAGCAGACACTCTGTCTGCCGGCACAGCACCTTAGTCAGCCTCTACAGGCCTGACAACCACAGTCTTCTGTCACCGGAGAGGACCCTGGGCCGGTATGGCTCCAGCAACATGCTATGGAGGAGTAACCCAACTCCACAACTATATCATATGTACACTGTATGTACACTGTATATATACTAGATATCCACTGTATGTATATCCTATGTACACTGTATGTACACTGTATATATACTAGATATCCACTGTATGTATATCCTATGTACACTGTATGTACACTGTATATATACTAGATATCCACTGTATGTATATCCTATGTACACTGTATGTACACTGTATATATACTAGATATCCACTGTATGTATATCCTATGTACACTGTATGTACACTGTATATATACTAGATATCCACTGTATGTATATCCTATGTACACTGTATGTACACTGTATATATACTAGATATCCACTGTATGTATACCCTATGTACACTGTATGTACACTGTATATATACTAGATATCCACTGTATGTATATCCTATGTACACTGTATGTACACTGTACATATACTAGATATCCACTGTATGTATATCATATGTACACTGTATGTACACTGTATATATACTAGATATCCACTGTATGTATATCCTATGTACACTGTATGTACACTGTATATATACTAGATATCCACTGTATGTATATCCTATGTACAATGTAAGTATACTGTATATATACTAGATATCCACTGTATGTATATCCTATGTACAATGTATATATACTAGATATCCACTGTATGTATATCCTATGCACACTGTATGTACACTGTATATATACTAGATATCCACTGTATGTATATCCTATGTACACTGTATGTACACTGTATATATACTAGATATCCACTGTATGTATATCCTATGTACACTGTATGTACACTGTATATATACTAGATATCCACTGTATGTATATCCTATGTACACTGTAAGTACACTGTATATATACTAGATATCCACTGTATGTATATCCTATGTACACTGTATATATACTAGATATCCACTGTATGTATATCCTATGTACACTGTATATATACTAGATATCCACTGTACGTATACCCTATGTACACTGTATGTACACTGTATACATACTAGATATCCACTGTATGTATATCCTATGTACACTGTATGTATACTGTATATATACTGGATATCCACTGTATGTATATCCTATGTACACTGTATGTACACTGTATATATACTAGATATCCACTGTATGTATATCCTATGTACACTGTATGTACACTGTATATATACTAGATATCCACTGTATGTATATCCTATGTACACTGTATGTACACTGTATATATACTAGATATCCACTGTATGTATATCCTATGTACACTGTATGTACACTGTATATATACTAGATATCCACTGTATGTATATCCTATGTACACTGTATGTACACTGTATATATACTAGATATCCACTGTATGTATATCCTATGTACACTGTATGTACACTGTATATATACTAGATATCCACTGTATGTATATCCTATGTACACTGTATGTACACTGTATATATACTAGATATCCACTGTATGTATATCCTATGTACACTGTATGTACACTGTATATATACTAGATATCCACTGTATGTATATCCTATGTACACTGTATGTACACTGTATATATACTAGATATCCACTGTATGTATATCCTATGTACACTGTATGTACACTGTATATATACTAGATATCCACTGTATGTATATCCTATGTACACTGTATGTACACTATATATATACTAGATATCCACTGTATGTATATCATATGTACAGTGTATGTACACTGTATATATACTAGATATCCACTGTATGTATATCCTATGTACACTGTATATATACTAGATATCCTCTGTATGTATATCATATGTACACTGTATGTATATCATACGTCTACTGTACAGCCATAGTACATTCCCTGCACATTAATGACATGTCCACTGCATATTCTATAAAAGGGCTCCAGCAACATGATATGGAGGAGTAACCCAACTCCACAACTAATGATGAGCTCTCAGCTTAGACGTATTGTGGTAGATTTCAGTGCACTCTAGGTGTAAACAGGTAGTTTACACTAGAAACCTTGCGAAGCAATGCACTAGACTTCTGCCCACAGCATTTGGTTAATAGCTGTTGGGTAGGAAGTCATACTGTGCCGGTAGCATGGTAAGCAGGGCCGGTATTGACCCCTGTAGGGTCGGTAGTGACCTCTACCGACCCGGTACAGCTGTACTGGGCCGGCACAAGATGGCCGCCTTAGACGAGGATCTGTAAAGATGTCCAGGAACTTAGTCAAGGTCGTAAACAGGAAGTGCCTACCCCTAAAGTACCAACTTAGTGGACCTAATTCTATATACAGCCTGAGGACCCTGTAGGAGCCGTCATTGGACAGTTAGGAGAAAAGACTCCGCCCTTAGCCACTTGGCACCTCCTTGTATTATCTTGCATTGCATTGTGATTGGTTAAGTATTTATATAATTGATGTCATTGGTTGCATTACTTCCTGTGCATTGTCTCTTATATGTTTTGTGTTCCTTAGCTCTCCTATAAAAGGAGAGCTCCTACTGATAATCTGTGCATTCATTACAATGAGCCATAGCATGTATTCTTATATTGCTAAACACCTAGAGGAATAATTACCCTCAGGACTGCTTTGTAATAAAGCCACTATAGCAAACACTACTCGGTACTGTTTGTTTGAGCCATGGGCTCTTGCCTTACCGGGTAATTCGGTTGCCCTATACAGTTGTCACTGTCGGTCAGTACAGTGTCCCCTCTGGAGAGAGGTAGAATACTCGAGACTAGTGGATGTCCGTGGTAACAGACCGGAATCCATTACATTGGTGGCAGCAGTGGGATAAACGGTACCTTCCCACGTTGTGCTCTTTCACGCTACCCTCTGGCCCTGCGAATGCACTGCAGGCCAGCTACCACTGAGGAAAGAGAAGTGATCTACCGGGTGTAGATCTGGAGAGAGGAGGAGAAATTGATCTACCGAAGTAGTAGATCGGAAGGGCAATTGACGCAAGATACTACCGGATTTCTCTGCAGGTTCGTTTGAGTGCGCTCCGAACTGCAGCAGCTATCCCGGCACAGTATCCACTACTAAAGGCTGTCTGCATCAACCGTAGAGCTTGCTCCGTTTGCAGCAGTCCAGTACAGACGCTACCGTATCTTCTACAGGCTCGTAGAGTTCGCTCCGCCCTGGACATAGAGATACCGGCACTGTACAGAAGAATGAGAGAGTCGTGTATCCGCTATACAGACTCAGCTACCAGAGGTTATTCAGCTTGGAGTGCTACTCAGCTGGTAACAGTGACCCCGGCACTGTATCCATTTACAGTGTCCCTACACTACTGCCTGTAGGCCCGTAGAGCTTCGCTCCGCCCTGCAGCAGTACGAGAAGTTTCGTAACGGTTGTTACAAGCGACGGAGTGCCAGATACTGCCACAGTATCCATTGGACCAACCCCTAGATCTGCTAGAGCCACTGGAAACACAGCTACCGACCCGGATCTAACCTATACCGGCCCGGGATCCAGTTGTACTGACCATTTCTTAGATTTGAGTTGAGATCACTCCTCTATCTGCAAAGAATGGCCAACCAGAGAGCACGCAGCGCTGGTCGAGCACCCGCTGGCAACCCAGAAGCTACAGCCATTGATAGATTGACCGAAGCATTGACGGCTATGATGAGGCCCAACCAAGACAATGCACCAGCTAGGCTAAAGGCTCCGAAGTTCGACGGCGAAGGAGACGTCGAGTACTTCATCAGCCGATTCATTGAGGTAGCCGAAATGAATGAGTGGCCAGAGAACACGGCCATGTTATACCTGAGGGATGCATTACGAGGTAAGGCATTGGACTGTGGAAAGCCTCCACAACTGCAGGGTATCTTTGCTGCACTACGAGCACGTTTTGGGCTAACACCCAGGGAAGCTATGTCCCGGCTGACCAGCCTACGCCGCCAACACAAGACGTCGCTCCAAGAGCATGCAAGTGAAGTAGAGCGCCTAGTGCGCGTTGCGTACGCAGATCTACCTCACCGACCCATGCAGAGGATGATGCTGGACATCTTCAGCACCACAGTTGGGAATGCTTACCTGCAAAGGCACTTGTTGGCCATGCAGCCCATTGACATTGCTGAAGCAGTCCGGGCCGGCAACGAGTATATGCAGATAAAAACACCGTTTGAAGAGCGCCAGGCTCATGTACGGATGTTGGAAGAGGATGCCGACGAGGAGGAAGAGGAATGGATGAGGATGGTTGCCAAGGGCCCGTCTCAACGTGTCTCCACCGCTACTGCCGTACAGCAGACACACCACACCCCTACACCTGCCATACCGGATCCTATGACAACAGTCATGGACAGCCTAAAGCTACTAACAGAAGAGCTACGGTCGCTGAGAGCGACAAGACAAGCAGCTCACCTTGCAAACAATCCCAGACAGACGGGAAACGGCCGGCGCCCGCAGTAGCGCCACCGGCAGCTGACTGCAGCTGGGCAAGCCGGACCACACCCACAACCCCTTATAGTCCTGGAACTCTGAAGAAGAGTGGACAACCTCCCAAGGTACAACCGACAGCAACCAACCACAGCTGGACAAGCCAAACAACTCCTGATGCCCCGTACAGTCCTGGAACTCTGAAGAAGAGTGGACAACCCCCCAAGAGAGCGTCAATACCCGCTGACTGCAGCTGGACAACTCCTGACACCCCGTACAGTCCTGGAACTCTGAAGAAGAGTGGACAACCCCCCAAGAGAGCACAGACGCCCGCTGAGGACAGCCGGACAGCTCGACAAGCCCCCATTAGTCCTGTAACTCTGAAGAAGAGTGGACAACCCCCCAGGAGAACACAGACTGACAGTAGCCGGATTGCTCGTCAACCCCCTTACAGTCCTGTAACTCTGAAGAAGAGTGGACAACCCCCCAGGAGCACACAAATGGCAGCACCACCGCTGGAGCGACCTTACCAGGACAGCTACTTCCTGGCTGGAAGGTTAGCCGGTAGACCAGCCTCCCTGTTGATTGACACAGGCTGCACCACCAACTTGCTGTCGAAACATCTGTACCAGCAATTGCCACAGTCAGTGAAAGACGCGCTGCAACGCAGCGAGGCACATGGACTCATGGCTGACGGGTCGAGGATTCCCTTTTACGGTACCCTGCAAGTAAACTTGCAGCTTCGCAAACTGAGGACGAGCGTAAACTTCGTCATTAGTGACATCAATGAAGATGCCATAATTGGCATGCCGTTCCTCACCTTACACGAGTGTGCCCTACGGTTTCCAGACTCCCATGTCATCATTGACGGACATGTGTTACCTTGCACAGACAAGCACGGGCGGCCACTTGATGATAGTGTCCGTCTAACACAGGCAGAGCTGACGGAGAACACCCCTTACACCCCTGAAGAAGAGGACGTCCCCACACAACCACCCGCTGTAGAGAGAGCTACAGGTGGAATGTATCAGGCTGCGAAGAACCCCCCGCCACAGGTAGATGGCAGAAGATTTGAGCCGGATCGGACAACAGCTGTAGGAGCTATAGGCAAAACAGTGTTTTCCCCCCCGTTGGCTACACCCATGCGATGGAGAGAGGAGACCCCCACCGCTGGAAAGAGGCAGCCACCCTCCAGCCATCCAACCCCTACAAAGAAAAGTAGACTACCCCGAGGAGCTCCCCGACAACCTCCAGTGAACAGAATCACTGTAGCTGACCGTCTAAAGATGTTGGAGAAGTGGCCAAAACCTCCCAGTACTCGAACCCTTCCTGTTAAGCCGGGCAGAGTGAGACAAAGTTGTAAACAACTCTGCAGCACAGACCAGCCACTCGTACCTAGCAGTGACAGTGACAGGACCATCCTCCAACTAGCCATGGCGGCTGATCAATGCATAGAGCTCGAGGACCAAAAGGCAGATTTGCTGCAGGATGCAGGCCTTGATAATTGTCCATCAGCCAACTGTGCAGACACAGAAGTACTGGAAGCGATGCCAACGGCAGAGCTGTCTACCAAGGTAGAGAAGGTCAAGCTAGCAGAGAAAGAGAAGGAGGGTGAGCAATTAAATGCAGCGTTTTCAAAATGGTTATTTGAGAACTGCACACCACGAGATCCGTTAGCACTACGGAGTGGCAGCCCACCTAGCTATGCTAAACCTGTACCTCTAGACTCACCATGCGCTGGTGACAGTAGAGTATGCGCTCTCCCACAAGTTGGGACTGCTGACACCCTCATAAGGGCAGTAGATAAGAAAGAGCGGGAGATCAAGTGCTCACCACTTGATGCTGCCTGCCTGCCGGCCCGGGGTGACTCCCTACCGGCCCGGGGTCCTCCAGAGATTCAGTCAGGGAAGACTGAGAAGTTACAAGGCAGTAGTTACCCTTGTAAAGCTTACCGAAAGAGAAAGCCTGTGGTGGCAGCTAAGGGTGAACGTCCCACGACGTCTTCACCACCAACCTTAGTGCCACACAGCACAGTGCACCACACCCCGGCACGGGATGTTGCTTGCACCCCCACGGTACAGTGGGAAGAGGAGAGAAGGCGCTGGCTTTCCTTAGAAAAGGAACGGCGGTCTCCTAAAGTTGAGATAAGGAAGGTTCTGCCAGCACTAGAACTTCCAGGGCCACTGCTCGCACCCATACATGCCACTATGGTACAGCAAGCCCCGCTGCACTATAGGCAGCCCATTGACATGTTGCATAAAACTGGTAATGCACATGTTGCTGTAGACGCGCGCTCACAAATGAACGTGACGCCCATGCTTACCATACGAATGGTACAAGCATCAAGCCCTCCCGTGGAGGAAGAAAAGGAGCTGATTACTAGCTTCCCCTATGATCCAGGAGGAGTTGAGTTATGGGAGGTCACCTGCAAGGGCGACCTTCTCTGGAGAGAGGTGCTATGTCATCTCATGGCATAGTACCTGACTTTATATATAATCAAATATATAATCTGGGTACGGGTGTTACCCCCACACATATCTGCTCTTGATATTTTGTTATTAAAGCCAGGCTATGACTTTAATGGAGAGAGGTATGTGGTAGATTTCAGTGCACTCTAGGTGTAAACAGGTAGTTTACACTAGAAACCTTGCGAAGCAATGCACTAGACTTCTGCCCACAGCATTTGGTTAATAGCTGTTGGGTAGGAAGTCATACTGTGCCGGTAGCATGGTAAGCAGGGCCGGTATTGACCCCTGCAGGGTCGGTAGTGACCTCTACCGACCCGGTACAGCTGTACTGGGCCGGCACAAGATGGCCGCCTTAGACGAGGATCTGTAAAGATGTCCAGGAACTTAGTCAAGGTCGTAAACAGGAAGTGCCTACCCCTAAAGTACCAACTTAGTGGACCTAATTCTATATACAGCCTGGGGACCCTGTAGGAGCCGTCATTGGACAGTTAGGAGAAAAGACTCCGCCCTTAGCCACTTGGCACCTCCTTGTATTATCTTGCATTGCATTGTGATTGGTTAAGTATTTATATAATTGATGTCATTGGTTGCATTACTTCCTGTGCATTGTCTCTTATATGTTTTGTGTTCCTTAGCTCTCCTATAAAAGGAGAGCTCCTACTGATAATCTGTGCATTCATTACAATGAGCCATAGCATGTATTCTTATATTGCTAAACACCTAGAGGAATAATTACCCTCAGGACTGCTTTGTAATAAAGCCACTATAGCAAACACTACTCGGTACTGTTTGTTTGAGCCATGGGCTCTTGCCTTACCGGGTAATTCGGTTGCCCTATACAGTTGTCACTGTCGGTCAGTACAGTGTCCCCTCTGGAGAGAGGTAGAATACTCGAGACTAGTGGATGTCCGTGGTAACAGACCGGAATCCATTACAGTATTACTCGGTGCTTTCTAGCCTTTACACTTATTGTCTCGTACAATCCTAGTATAATAGCAATGGTAGCAGTGGCAACAAGTAATGGAATGTAGCAAATGCAAGGCTGTCAATCAGCAATAAAAACAAGAATATTACCAAGTGAGGGTCATCTAAACATTATTTTGGTAAATTGGTAATTTTTGTCGATACTTTGAAATATTATTGTCATTAATTGATCAGATGTTACACCAACTGGTGAAAGTTTTAAATAATGGACAGAGGTGGGAATAAGTCGGACTAAGTCAAGTCATCTTAGAGTCAAGTCATAGGTCATAACTTGACTTGACTTAGTTGAGTAGTGACTTGACTCTGACTTGATGCCTCATCTGACTCAACTCGACTTGACTTGAAAAGTTTCATGACTTGACTTGACACGACTTCATAATACAGATGAATTTATTAAAGTCATAATCAAGTCATTTGGAGTCAATCTCGCAGAGTTGTCTGCTCCTACCACAATTTCCTAAATTAACAGAATACCCGTGTGTCATTGCTGTTTGCATTTCCTGTTTGGTTATCGGAACCAGAGGTGTTATTTAGTGCACAACCCAGCTAATAGTTAGCCAACTGTATGCTTGCTGGAGTATGGTGATCAGAAAATAATTGCCTTTACATTAGGCCTTCCATTCAAATGTTTTCTACCAGAAAAAAGGTAGAATAGTTGATGATTTTCTACTGTTTAAAAATATAAAAAGACAAGAAGAAGGTGCATATGCAAAATACTGTTTGTTTGGTCAACTAGAAATGTATTAAAAATAATTATTGCACTCTGATTACGAAAGTTTGTGAAATGGGGAAGACTTTTTTTCAATAGGGTTGTTGTTTTTAATGCGCCTTCTCGTCAACTGCATGTAGGTCAAATTCCCTGCTGGAAAAAAAAGTTGATTGCAACTTGTAAAATTCCTAATGTTTTTTGACTTTATTAAACATGTGTTTCAAAACTTATTGCACAACTTTACTGCAGAGATTTTTTTAACAGAAAATGAACAAAGAACAAGTGATTTTACAAAATTAAGTTACTAAAATAAAATAGTGACCTTTTTTCAAGTAAGGAAGGAGGAAAAACAACTGCCATGCAAGGAATAGGGTTAAACCATTTAACTCACTGTGAAGTGTCTACTGCTTAAACTGTGAACAGAATATTTTATTGGCTGCAACATTCTACTGGTTCTGGCTTTCCATAAGTACAAATGCTATACTACCAGACTATAGTTCTGAACCACTGATTTATCATTGCCAATATTTTTGTCATCTGTTGCTGTTAGGGAAATTCTTCAATAAAAATCTTCTGATTTTTGTGAAATTTTTGCATTAGTCATCTATTGGACATCTATTTTACCCCCCTCTGAAATCTGGTCGGCAAGCCGATCACGATAATGTCTTTGATAATGCTCTATGACCAATAGACTCTGAGATATTCAAGTGACTTGATATTTGACTTGTAAGTCATTTGAGTCAGACTTGACTTGACTTAAAATTTTTCATTACTCAACTCGACTTGACTCAACAATGTTTGTGACTTTACTTGACTTGACTCAGCTGAACCTCAGAATGGTTGCGACTTGACTCACAAAGTTCATGACTTGACTTGACTTGACTTTAAAGTCATTTTCTCTCACCCCTGATTATTACAATCATGTTTATTGTAGCACCAAGAGTTCTTGATGATGATGGGTGAAATGTAATTTGCTAGTATAACGATTACTTGACTTTTATAAATGAGCTCGTCTCGCTCAGTTATTTCATCTCTAAACGTCCGGAAGTCTTTACCTGCATTTTGACACCTATTCCTTTTTGTCAGCCAGCCTTCATTCAACACTTTCTTCAGCATGCAGTATCTTTCGTCATCCATTACATTGGTGTTTATTTGCAGAAGCCTTTCAACTGAGGTTCACTATCATCGATGTCAAAAAGGAGTGTTTCAATTTTAGACTTCTGTTAATCAGCAGCCGAATTGATCTCTTTTGCAGAGGCCCTCGATACCATATCTGCTACTATATGCTCCTTTCCTGGCTTGTATTCCACGTCGAATCCATATCTCTGCAGGGATAATAACATTTTCTGTAGTCTTAGCGGGGACTTCTCCATCCTTTTCTTGAATATGGATTTCAGTGGTGAGTTGCTCAGAATACCCATAGATCTTTCTTGTCGTATATGTACCGGTCAAACTTGCTCTACACAAATATCACTGCAAGTCATTCAATCTCCAATAGATGATACTTCTCCTCTGTCACGTAAGTGTTCTGGATGCAAAGTTTATCGGTTTGCCTCCTTGAGTTGGTACTGCTACCTGTCCTTTAGTGCTTGCATCACATTATATGACAGCAGGTTTGCTTGAGTCTTAGTATCGTAGGAGAGTGTATTCACTAATGGCGTCCTTCAGGTCATTGTAGGCTTTTCTTTCCTCCTCACCAAACTAAAAATCTTCATTTTCTATCCGCTCCTTGGCGACTTCTCTTAGCTTCTTGGCTAGGGATGAAAGGTGTGGCACAAAGTTAGAGGTATAGTTGGCTGGTCCAATGAATCTCTTGACTTCTGTCGGCTCAGTTGGCTTAGCATGTCCTTCAGGCTGTGAACCTTGTCTGGATCTGGCTTGATACCCGCTTTTGTCAATATTTGTTCTATGCAATTAATCTCAG
Organism: Cryptosula pallasiana; assembly: GCA_945261195.1. Classification (NCBI taxonomy): domain Eukaryota; kingdom Metazoa; phylum Bryozoa; class Gymnolaemata; order Cheilostomatida; family Cryptosulidae; genus Cryptosula; species Cryptosula pallasiana. The sequence goes on along the minus strand of OX183134.1, from coordinate 5,498,951 downwards.
CTAGATGAAGCTTTATTTTTTCTCTGTTGATCTTCACTCCTGGTTTTCTGATTCTTTTTATCAAGTATAGGAGCTTTTCTTCATGATTAGTCCTTGCATCTTTTTCTTCTTCGCCAACCCCATCTGTCAAGATGTCGTCTGCAATCACTTCAACTCTCTCTAATCCATCTAGCACCAAATCTAGCCTCCTCTGATATTCTTCATCGCTTGAAGATAAACCTACAGGAAGGTGGTTCCAGCAGTATCGCCCCAGTGGAGTCAAAAATGTTGTTAGCTTTCAGCAGCTTTTACCAAGTTTCACTTGAAAAAGTTCGTCTTCTCACCCAGCAGGGAGACACATTTGGGTTTTGTCAGCTTTGGCACGACCTTTTCCAGGGTGTGCACAGGGTTATGATTCCAAACAATGGCTTTATTCAGGTTTTTGGGATCGATGCAAAGGCGTATAGTACTGTTGGGTTTCCTCATTTCAACTCGCAAAGATATCCGTTCAGTTGGTTCATTGACTTATGATAGCACTTCTGCTTTGTCGAGTTTTTAGACTTTCTTCATGACATCCTCTCTCATCATAACATGGGTTCTTCTTGGTCTATGTTGGATAGAGGGTACTGATTTATCAATCATAGTGTTGTATTATACTGGCATCAGTCCAAATCCCTTGAAGGCACAACCATAGTTCTGTGTTAGCCACTCTCTGGGGGCTATCTGTACCGCATGAACGGTGTTGTATATTTTTCTCATACCAATATTCAAGCGTGCATCGACTCCTATGAGTGGGTATGGTCGGCTGTTGGTCTTCACTATTTCAAACTTGATTGGTCCAGATAGTTCTTCAAAATTGCTAGCTGCTTTTCCGTAGCTACGCATCGGCATTTCATCATAATACGTCACAACCAGTTCACTGGGGTTCAACGTTCGTCTTCCAAGTTTCTCATAGTCACCATGTGTCGTCACATTTCGAGCCGCTATAGTATTCAGTTGATAATCCAGCTTGTGTTGTCCATGAGTCAGCAGTATCAACAGTCTTTTTTCAACTTTGCTCACAGTAGGTTGTTCAATTGAAAGTTGCTCCTCATACATTATGGGGTTGTGTGGTCCACTAGACATCAGTTGGACGTCAGCTTTTGACACATCCGCTTTCTTCCACTCGCAGGCTCTCTCGAAGTAATTTTTCCTCTGACAATATCTGCATACGGCCCCATGAGCTGGAGAGTTGTATTGGAATCAGGTTCTCTGGGTCTTCTGTTTGACGGGTGCTCCTTGCGCTCATACAAACTCATCTTACATATTGTCTCTGAAACTGATGCATCTCCTAACTCATTTGTGAGTGAGGCTGCTACAGCACTTTTCCTTGCAATTTTGATAGCTAAATCAAGTGTGAGGGACTCTGCACATGCTTTCAGCGGCAATTTGTCTCTCAACTTTTTATCATCCAGTCCCCGTACCAATGCATGGCAGGTTAATTCATCGGTGTGAGCATCAAATTTACATAATCTAGCTTGGGTTATTTTATTGACCAGGGAAAGCCATATTCAAAGAAAAAGAACTTCTATACCTCACCATTAGCTACTTTCCGCCACGCATGGTCATAGGACACCGCAAAGTAGCCAATGGTGCGGTATAGAAGATTTTTGTATTTATTTGAATATGACTCTTCAGTAAAACTATTTTTTGTCTACATAATGTGATTGCTCTATGATAAATAGTATACCAGTGGGTCAAAAAAATAACAGAGAATCTGAATGACATATAGTGAAACCTTACGGGCCCATCGCGCAATAGGAAATTGCAGATTTACAATGCGTTTTCCACCAGTTATCTTCTAAGTCCACAGCTATTTAGGCAGTGCAATGATTGGCTAAGCCTGTAAATGCGGTAAATGGTGTCCATTTGATACCTTTTTCAATTTTGTTTCTAGCATCTTCTGTTGCAAAGTTATTAAAAAATTGGTTATTATGAGTTTTTTACAAGCTACTAGCTATACTAATTATTCATTATTATTAAATGAAATTACCTCTCAAAGTAAGTAACAATGTATAGGAAATGACTCCAGCTAGCCCAAGTTTATGAGGGGAGAAACAACTTACAACAAAAAGCTTGAGCTGAAAGATCAGCACACGCACATATAGAATAACAAGGAGAGTAAGGGTGAACAACTCGAAAGAAAAAGGCAAAGTGTTGTACACAAACAGAATTGCAAATTGCTGACAAGCTTGGAAACTTGGGAATCCAAGTTAATTTTAGATAAAATTGACAGAGATGGGGGCAAATCAAAAATTTTTGACTCAAATCAAATCAAATCATTTTCAAAATGGACCAAATCAAATCAAATCAAATCAGGGACGCGGGAAATCGAGGCAAATCAAATCAAGTCAAATCAGTAAAAATTTCAAATCAAATATTTGCATTTGATTTTCAAATATTTGTTTCAAATCATTTTTCAAAGCAAGCCCTGGGAGCGAAAACAAGCACACAAAAGCCATTATTTTCATCCTCTCTGCATTAATAGTGGGGGGAAAAGTGCGTAAAGTTCAAAATCCCATATAAAAGTATGTTGACATAGATGGTCACTGTTGACATTTCTGCAGCTCATGTCCAATATTAATATTATTTCGCAGTTACCTTATTGTACCATATAAAAATTGAGCTCTTACAACTTATTCATGCCTTCACTAGTCAGTCACCACAGAAGTGAGGGTTGCATGCGACAGCATTGTGAACAGGCCTTTACAGCTTTGTGCACTCCTACTTCATTTAGATGTTAATGAGTCACACGAAAATAAAGTATGGAAAAAAAAGAATCTGGGTTCAAAACTATGCTCAATGCACTGATTATCTATGGAATTGGAACCAACGTAGACAGGAATGAATGCAGACACATCTGGAATGAACGTAGACACATCCAGGAATGAATGTCGACATACCTGGAACGAATGTCGACAATGCAACAAACCAGAGAATTTCGACTCTCACGCCTGGATGTGTCTACGTTCGTTCTCAGCGATATATAAAATATCATTTCGATTTTCGTTCCAAGAGTTGTCTACTTTGGGAAAAAACAGTAATTTATTTTACTCCTGGAACGAACGTCGAAATGGAAGTTTCAATGTTGCCAGTAATGAATGTTGACACTTCCTAGAATGAACATCGAATTTTTCTCTCTAACATAGTTGACTTTTATTCCAGGTCTGTCGACGTTCATTCCAGGATGTGTCTACGTTCATTTAAGCTATGTCTGCATTAATTCCTGTCGACGTTCATTCCAAATTCCATTATCTATAATCTGGTAGTGGAATGCGAATGTATATTGGTATATTTTCTAAGACATGTGCATCTTTTCAAACGTTTCTTTTCTTGTTCCATCTGCAGGAGGCTGACTAATGGAAGACTTCAGATGGTTTAAAATTACATGCATATACACCATTTCATTTCTAATTGCTTAATTACTTTCTTTAGCTGTAGTAGCTTTCACACACACTAGAAAAAACTAAACACAGGTGATATGACTTAAAAATATAATGATTTGTTTTCATAATAAAAAGTATAGATAGTTCTTTTAGGTAATTTGCCACAATTTCCAATAAGTTTCATATCAGAATTAATGCAACTAAAGTAATCACTATACAAGTTTAGTATTCTGACGGATATAATGAACATATGCAATAGGATATTGAGAAGTTACGAGCTGCAAAACTACATGACGACAACCTTAGTTTAATTGGTGGTTTTTGCAGCTATCAGATATTACTTAGATGTGACACAAAATCATATAGTTTTCTTTTATATTTTTTATTGTAAAGCTAAAAAATAAAGAGGCTCTACAAAAACGTCATGATGTCATGTCTGCAGATCAAATAAGAGTATGCGGTGAAAATGAAGCATGAAGCTTTGTGATGTAGTTGGTTGTTGCGGGACAGTGGGTTGTATCCAATAAAAATATTGCTGATCAGCTGAGAATTACAAAACATTCCTGCCAGTGAGGCATACCATGAGATAGACGAAATTCTTTCATATACAATAGCAATAGTTCCAATTATAAACACCAGTTATTTCTTGCGGTGGTAAAAAATCACTCATTGTTCACATCAGTACATAGAGTGAACTACTTTCTAACAAGAAGATTCGAAGATATTAGAACGCTGGTTAGAGCTATACTACGCTACACTAGAACATGGTCATCACGTTTAGTACATAGATGGTTCAGGGTTAAATTCATCACAACTGTCTCTTCTATGTGAAGTGTCTTCATTCATCTTTGTATGTTTCCTCAGTAGTCCAAACTGCATGCTGGAGCACTGCATATTCAATTTCACGGAATGAGCAACTCATTTCACGGGAAGAATAACTCTTGGTGCATATGATTTGTTGAGTATTGAATCTTTTTTGACAAAAGAGATCCACAGGGTAGCCAGCACATCCACATTTATAACATAGCAAAGTTGAGCAATGTACAATGATGCGGGAGAATATGATTAGAGTAAATAAAATTAATTATGCTATTGCAATCTAAATCAAATAGCATAGCATATAACAACAATGCAATGGCAAATAACAATAACACTTACTAATGTTAACCTAACATGTAATAAGCACCTTTCATTGATTACCAATCAAACTACTATCAATTTATTGGGTCGAGCTGTATGAACTGCCGTACTTATGCTCTGAATGGTAAATTTAATCAATCAATAATGCCAGAAAAATATTGTTGAAAATGATAGATCATAATACAATATTCTTGAAACAGTGCCATTTGCCCAATACTGCTACAATAAAGTAAATTTATTTAATTTTTATCCACTGCTCAATTAATTGATAATAAATCATTAAAATTATCAATAGTATCAATTTTTGTGGACTAATAGTAATAACTATTACTATAAAGAATCTATAATCAGCACAATAAGTGCAATAACAATTAAAAAAAAAATTTGCTAACTAATTATTATATAATTAATTGTCATTTGTTTTTGTGGTGTATTGTTTTGATCACTACTAAACTTCAATTTTTATTATTTTCATTCCACATACTTACATGGTAATTTTTTACTCTTTGCTACTAAAAACAGTAGTCTTATTTAATTATCAATATTAATTAATATAAATAATCATTATCATCATTGAATCCATTGCCACCATGATAATTAATCATCATCATTATTTATCATTATTATTTGTACAGGATTTTAGTTGTTGCGGTATTGCGCACACCTATACAACTCCCCACAATCACAAATGCAACTGGAAGTGGCTGTTCGGCCCTTTTTGTAGTCAGTCAGTGCAACAAGGGTCGACTTGTCTGTGCCGAACTATCGGGTGAGTAGGAATGCTTGGCACCGTACACCGACAAGCGGGAATACGCAGCAAGGATCGAGTTGATCGGTTGCTTTCTACCAAGTTCCTTACTACACTGATTAGTCGGTAGTGCAAGCTGTAGTCTGTATCCTGTGCTTATTGTTTGTGCTACTGACTAAAGTCTGTGTAGTAGTAAACAATCATTTGAGGCTCACAGTTGCTCTGACTTTATTATCGATGACAGCCATATTTATGTACATGGTTATGTAACAAAAAGTGGTATACAATAGAGGCCACACCTCACACAAGCAATTGGTCAGAGTGTGCCAATAAAAATAAGTAGGTGGTACATGAATGATCGCTTGGATGATTGCACATGGTGAATATATATGTTTGTGTGCTTAAGGTAAAATAATAATTAAAGCATAGAACAAACTGTACTAGAATGTAAGCATAGAACCAGCAAATGTGAGTATGTGATAATAATGTTCGGTGTCGGTAACGACTGTTCGTATGGCGTCCCTAACACGCTTCCCCCCATTGGCAACATTAGGCCAATAATCTAACTGGGGTCGACATTCGAATATAGTTACGTTTTTGGTGATTAGGGGGAGTCCTTCTCTCTTTTAATCTTCTCCTTTACATCTTCCACACGCTGTAGACATCTATATGCCTCCTTTGTATACCGGTATAATTCCTCTTGATACCTCTCCAGGCGTTTACGTTTTTCCTCTTTCTTGTCTGTCTCTCTCCTAGGAGATCGTTGTCTTTCTACTGCTTTCGGCCCGTCCGTCTTTGGGCGGGGTGTGACTTCTCTTGTTGTTTTGGGTGTGTGTGCCACGGTCGGTAATTCTAGTTTTAGTACCTTAGCTGGTGGTTCATCTGTTCTTGGTCCCAGCCTTCGCTTGATTCCATTGCTAGCGGGTGCGTTATCCTTTATGGGGATTGGTGTGCCGAAAGCAGCTGGCTTTTTCCATCTCACATATCGACAGAAGTCACTGTAGGAAGTTGCATCCACCTCGTAGAGCGGTCGGGAGTCACCTCCATGGGCGAGGTCTCCATCCTGTTGTCGGATGTGTTTTAACATCGAGTCTCGTGAACTACTCTTTTTCCCACACTGGTAGAAGTAAAAGACAGAGTGCTGTCTAGTGTGATAGACTATACGTTTCCTTGGCAAGCGTAGCCGACAGACGGTACATTCCCATTCCTCTGTCGCTTGTATTTGTTTGGCTGCCTGTTTAATAGATTGTTTCGTAGTGTCGGTTACCCATACCTCAGTAGGTTTAGCTGTCGGCGGTGGAGGAATTGTTATCTGCTGCCTCCTTTCTCTGCATCTGACAGCTCCTGGTTCGGCTAGTACCACTCGCCTTATCCTTGTCGGTGAAACAGCATTAAACATCTCCTTTTGCAGTACTCTGTTCCTGCTGTGTCTCTCCTCTCTTTCTAATATTCTTGCTGCAGCGTCGGCATCTTCCTCGATAGATATGTAGCCGTCGTTCTGTTCGGCCATTCTCTGTTTAAATAAATTAATTGCAGTGAGAATATTCTGTAAGCTGCTGTCTGTAGGTGTTGCTGTCGCTGGAGAGAGTGATTGTTTTTTCCCGCAGTGTTGGTTGTTAGCGGCTCTGTCATTGGACAATCTCTCCTCCCCTTCTTTTGTTTTCTTACCCCACGTGGTGTGACGTAGTGTTCGAGGGGCGTCGCTATGGTTATATCTATGTTTCGGACGTAACTCTATGTTTTTCTGTTGGGGAGTTGTCCCTTCTTTGCTCTCTTCGTCTTTTCTTGTTGTTTGCATCCCTGTTTCGGTACCCCCACCGACAATAAGTGATTGTTTTGTCGATGTTTTTATTCCTAACCAATTTTGAGTTTCTTGAATATTCGTCCAGGGTTTAGGGGTAGTTTTTTCTGCTCTTTCAGTTGGTGATGGTTTCGAGTTGGTATTCCTGCCCCTTGCTTGGTAACAGTGGTAGTCAGTAAATTTTACTGGCTGCCTCCTGTTTCTTTGTGGTCTTTCTGGAGTGGGGCTAGTTTGGCTAGGTAGTGTCGGCCAACTCTCTTCATCCAGTGGATTTGTTTGTTCTACTATCTGTTCTGGAGCTATCTCGTGCTCCCTGGGTGTTGTTGGCCTTGTATCCTCTGCCCTCTCTACTATTCTCTCTTCTATTACCTCGGCTGGTTCCATGGTTTCTGGTTCTGGTGGCGTTGCTGTTGGTAACCTGGCTTCTGGTTGTATTGTGTTTGGTGGGTTGTAGACGTCTGCCGCTGCCGGGGGTTCCGGCCTAGGGGTTGGTAGCTTCCCTGGAGGTTGTCTCCACTCTCTCTGGGTTGGTGGCCTTTTCCTCTCAGTAGGAGTAAGGTCAGTTAGGCCCGATTTACTTTTGAGGGCTCACATTTGGAGTTGTGCTCTCTCTTAGTTTCGGTCAAAGATAGCCTCTATTCAAATACTTAGCATTTTAATTCTTTTTGTCATGGCTATTTCTCCATTAGGTGTTCATGTAATCATTTTTTTGGTAATAGACCATGAAAAACTTTTTTTTCAAAAGTGGCAACTAGTGTCTTTTTTCACATTTGTTTTTCTTTTCTGTTTCTAATCCACTTCTTATCACACCCTCATTGTGCTGCTTTTCAAGTTGCAACCATCATTGTTGAGAGAAGTGTTTTGTTTATTATAATTTTTCTTCGTGAGTGTTTTGGCAACAATGTCATTTGTGTGTATTTTTGTACATAGCAGGCCTACACAATACAGGCTAATAAACCAGCAACAGTTTCATTATTTTTTCAGCCAAAGCCACAGTGTTATGGGTGAGCTGATTTACATAGCGATATTTTTCACCAAGCTGTTGCCATGTTTTTTTTTTCTATTCATTTCACTGAAATTTTCCGTTACTCATTACCACAGCATTGTAAAATCAATTACATATATGTTATAATATACACCTAATTATTGATCAAGTTTTTTTCTTGCTTTAACAGACACTAGATGTGTTTTTTCTAATTGTCAACTCTGTTTTGCGGTTGTTTTGCCAACAATGCATTCCGATCCGGTGGACATCTTTCTTTGTAATAAATCTGGTGAGGTCAAATGGTCCAAGAGTTATCAACTCCAAAAGCTATCTATCTGTTCCAGTTATTGTTGAAGTTATCTGCTCTCCTTTCATTCAAGTACAATGGGCAGACAACTCCATAACTACTTCCAAAATGGATTTCGTCTGCACAAAACTGGAAATATTTTGAGTTGCAATAATATAGGTGGAGCTCATGGCTTACAAGCACCGTAAAAACATTTTAAGTACACAGCAAAGAAATCACAGAATTGTTTGAACTTTGGATACTGCATTTCAGAAACATTACAAACACTTGGTTAGCTAAATAAAACAACAATTTGTGCAAAAGTTATTGTTTAAAAAGCACCACCTCCATGTCATCTCCCAAGAGGCAGGTGCAACATGACGTCGTTATCCGTTATTTATGGTGGCGTTCCCCAGTTGCAGCAGGCGGCTTTTCCATTAGTTGCCGGCGTTTCATTGGGAGACAACTCTTCAACCATTTTACTAACAAATTTGACACTAGGCCTATACCACACAACACAAGCTAATAAACCGGCAACAGTTTCAGTCTTCTTTCACCAAAGTCATGGTATGCTGGGTGAGCTGAGTTACCTGCAGGGTGATCTATCGGTAGGTTAAATGGGTGGCTGATATGATGAGTCTTTTCCATATTTGTTGTTGTCTCATCCATCTTTTTTGTTGTCTCATCCATCTTTGTTACTGTCTAAATCAGCATCTGTCTACCATCTTTGTCTCTACTGCCTTTGTCTGTCTACCATCCTTCCGTGCTCTTCTTTTTCTTTTCTAGACCTTTCTCATCTCTACCTTCTTCCATCTCTCTTTCTTTACTATCCTTGTCAACCATGAAGTGCTACTCATTCGCTGCTGTTCATCAGCACATTACTTTCAGTAGTCCACTGCGTCCTCTATGCTATTGCAATGGTGACCGTCATAACATCATTTTGTGGTGGCTTTCTCAACTGTCAAAGATTACTAGTGTAAGCGATGCCACAATTGAATGCATTCTCATTCGCTTTACATTTAGTTTGACGCTACACATACTGCAACAAAAAGCATGCAAAGTCTGAATAAAATTGTATCTATTATGCAAAACGCCCAAGTTATCAGCAGTTTAAAAGCATCAGTAAACAATTCTTCATCGGTATTTTGAAGTACAAACAAACATCACAAGATAAGTATAAAAAGATTGAACTACATATGCCTAGAGCTATTGACTGTAACGTTAACTGAAAAAGTTGGCTATCAAGTTTTACACGGTGTTTTTGTGGGGAAAAAATGGGTGTTTACAATTTTTCGTGACAGCAATAGCAAAAACACTCTCACTGTCCAAGTAAAACCCTCACCTTTTATCCTTGGCAGTGGTTGATCTGCTATCAATCCAGATGAAGAAAATGTAACTTGAAAGTTGAGGCGCCGGCAGTTCTTCATGCTCGTCTCCTAAAAGTACAATAGAACAAAGCAGTACCTGACAAATACAACAGTTTGTCCCATCACATAGAGACAGTGGTATGCTCATTGCAAGTCAAGGGACAGGTGGCTACATGACTGTGTCGATAAGAACTTTCTACAGAGCTGCCACAAAAACGCGCATTAAATATATCACACAAATAGAGTAACTGTGTAACTATGGTTGATATAAATTCAAAACTCCACCACCTGCACATTAGTGTTGGAAAAATGTCTCACAACTCGTTCTTTTGACTTACTCTCGATCTTTTTACTTTATCTGTCCCTCCATCTCTTTCTACCATCTCCATCTGGACACCACCACTCTGCCATCTGTTACCTTTAAGTATTGGATTAGTTTGCTGCTTTTTAGTTTGATATGAAGTTGGCTGGCTCATCTGGTTGCACTCTTTCAACGCTTGGTCCACAAGAATCCCTTTGGTCTGTATCTAGTATAGAATGAAAGCTGGATAATTAAACCATTGAATGCCTAAAAAGATACAATCAACATAATTTAAATTGTTACAATTTAAGAGCCTGGAAACGTAATATGGAGGAGATTTGAATTAACTTAAACTTCTTGGGTCGAAATGTGCTCAACAAAGTTATCTGGAGTTGCCCCCTCACCAGTAAGGTGATTCCAGTAAGATGCAGTCAGCACTCACCAACACGCAATTTATGTTTTATAAATATTCAACAAGTTACATAATTTTCATTGAAAAATTTTACAAAATTTTGGCTGGTTTGTATAGAAGAAGGGGTCTCTTAAATATCAGCATTGTGTAGAGACTTTTGTGATTGCTAAAATGAGATTGCAACAATTTTAAATCGATGGAGCTGTTTTTCTTGAGTCAGCAATTTTTTCATCTTAAGAATGCGAGCTATTATGCATACACTGGATTTCATGTGACAGTGTTTGTGAAAAAAATCAAAAAAAATTGATGAAATATTTTTAACAAAATGATAATTTTCATGTGAAAAATTAGCATTGTTAGTAGTAAGATTGTGGCATTGCTGGGATTAGATCTGTTCAAAAAGAATTATCAGCACAATTTCGTAATAATATCAGACAAAAAAATACATTTCCGTAATTATTTTCTGGCATTGTTTTTTCACGACAAAAATAATAAATAAATCTGATATACTGGCTATCTTTCTAAGAAAACAATTAAAATGCACTCAATAGTAATACTTGAAATTTGTAAAAGTTAATTTTAAACTAAAAACTTAATAAGAAGGGTTAAAACTATTTGTTGGAGAGTACTATATAATAGCATAAAGGAACTACCGCTAGGAGATTGCCCCTTCTACAACGTTGTCATAAACTTCCATAAACTTCTACAAACTCATTGCACTTGTGTTGCTGCAATTGAGTTTTTCCAATGCTTGATAAGAAAATAACTTCACACAAAGTGCATGTTGCAAAGCCTGTCCGAAGCCTTTTAAAGGTGGCGGGTAAGCAATTGACAGGCAATCCACTAGTCGGAGTTGCCATTTCTTTAAACGGCCTAGGACGCCTAAGTTGAAGAGGATTTGATTTAATTTAAACTTTTTGAGGTTGGCATGTGTTCAGAAAAATTACCTGGAGTTGTCCTCTCACCAGTAAGGCAATTCCTATAGACACAGTCAGCACTCGCCAAGACGCTATGTTTTTCCCAAGTAAGGCTTCCTAAGTATTGGCATTGTGCAGAGACTCTTTTGGTTGCAAAAAAGTGATATTGCAACGAAGTTTAATTTTTTTTGAGTTGTTTTTCTCAAGTCAGCAATTTGTTTTATCTTTGGTAAGTTCGCTTTAATGTATACACCGGCGTTCAGGTGATAATGTTTGTGATCAAAATCAACAAAACTAATGAACATTTTTTATCCAAACAACAATTTTCATGTGAAAAAATAACCAAACAATAACCTTTGTTTAATTTTATAATAATACTAGGTGAAAAAAAATTACAGAAATTGTATTTCCGGCGTTGTTTTTTTTTACTATAACAATAACGATTAAACCTGAAATACCGGTTATTCTTCAAAAAAAAAAATTAAAAAGCACTAAACAATAATAATTCAGAATTTTAAAAAGTAGTTCTAAACTTAAAAAGTACCAAAAATGGTACAAACTAATTGCTGGAATTTACTATATAATATACTAATGCAGCTAGTCCCTTCTACCGTATGCGTTGTCATAGACCTCCATAGACCTATACATAGCTACTTCACTTTTGTTGCCGCAAGGAAGTTTTTTCATTAGTTTACAATGTTTCATGAGAAAACAACTCCACACACAAAGTGTGTCTTGAAAAGCCCGTCATCAGCCCTTTAATGTCAAAGAGAGTGTGCTAAAAAAAGGCTCAACTCCAAAAATATAATTAATCATAAAATATTTCTCATCTTTTAACCTGTACATTTGAAAATCACTATTTGTCTACAATTTATATTGTCTAATTTGTTTCAAACAAATAATCAGATTTGAAAATAATTGCTGTTGTTACGACAGCAATGTCCCGTACAATAAAAATCTGGCAGTTTTTACAGCAAAAAATACATTGTAAATAATGATAATTTTAGTTTTTTGATATCATTTGAATGAAAAATCTTTGTTTTGCAGGTGCAAAAGTTCTCTAGTTTTGAGGTAATTGGCCATCTGATTTATCCCAAGAACGCCAGTGTGTACATAACAAGAGTATTCGCAATCTCTCTTCGCCAAAAAAATTGCAATAAAAATAACCAGACCGGCAATAAATTTAATCAATAAATTATTTTGTTCGGAACTCGTGGGTCAACAAAAAGTAACTCAATGAATAAAGAAAATAATCAACGAGAATTTATTTATATTGTTCGTCGGTCGCAAATGAAACTGAACGCTAAATAAATTATAACGAGGGAAGTTATTTCTTTTATTTTCGTAGACCGGTTTTATATCTTTGAAAAATAATTCAAAATAATTGCAACCGCTCAAATTTTACTAAGTTGAATGGCAGCTTTACAAACGATTACAGTTAATAGTAGTTCAAATTTTATTATATTTTTGATTATTTTGAACACTGAGAGTTATCTTCTTTATGATTTGCTCGATAAACTATAACAGTTCATTGAATAATTATGATGTTTTAACTAATGGTTTGTTGCATAAGCTCATATTGAATTACGAACGCCTGTTATTTTTTGTACTTTGTTCAACAAACATGTCGCCGGCACTTTCAATGGCCAACCTATCAATAGCAAAATTCACTGGCTGACTAAACGAAAAAGCCATCCAAAAAAACAGAAAATAATTGCAAACCTAATTTTCCATGCTCTTGAAAGTCTGTGTACAATGACTACTACTAGGATGCTCTCCGCTCCTTCTATCCAAACAAGCCAAATTTTTGCAGCTCTGCTTCATAGCCTTATATAAATTGCTGCTTATCAAAAAAAAAATTGCATAAAAGTCAGAATCATAGTCATGCTGTAGATGGCACTAAAAAGAGCACAAGTCCAAAAAAATTTTTTTTATGTAGTTATCATCAGAAATAGATAAATCATGTAGGTTTAATTCAGCCTATGAGCAAGATTATCAATACTAAAACACCTACCTTTGAATTTGAGGCCCGTTTTTTTTTCAGCTTGATATGTAGTTGACTCATCAGGTTGCGGGATTTCAGAGCTTGTTCCACAACAATCCCTTTGGTCTGGATCTAGTATAAAATAAAAGCTGGATAATTAAACTATTTAATGCCTAAAAAGCTACAATCAACATAATTTAAATTGTTACAATTTAAGAGCCTGGACACCTAATATGGAGGAGGTTTGAATTAACTTAAACTTCTTGGGTCAAAATGTGCTCAACAAAGTTATCTGGAGTTGCCCCCTCCCCAGTAAAGTAATTCCTAAAGATGCAGTCGGAACTCACCGACACGCAATTTTTGTTTTATAAAAACTCGACAACCTATAAGATTTTTATAAAAAATTTACAAAATTTTGGCTGGTTTGTATAGAAGAAGGGGCCTCCTAAATATTGGCATTGTGCAGAGACTTTTGTGATTGCAACCCTTTTAGAGCGGTTTTTTTCAAGTCGGCATTTTTTACTTCTTGGGAAAACTCGCTATTATGTATACACTGGCCTTCATGAAGCAGTGTTTGTGATCAAAATCGAAAAAAACTAATGAAATATTTTTTAAAAATGATAATTTTAATAAGATTTTGATAAAAGTAACATTAGTACAATTTCGTAATAAAATTAGACAAAAAAGACATTTCCATAATTATTTTTCGGGCATTGTTTTCCCACAACAACAATAGTAATTAAATCTGAAATACTGGCTATCTTTCTAAGCAAACAATTAAAATGCACTCAATAGTAATACTTGAAATTTGTAAAAGTTAATTTTAAACTAAAAACTTAATAAGAAGGGTTAAAACTATTTGTTGGAGAATACTATATAATATCATAAAGGAACTGCCGCTAGGAGATTGCCCCTTCTACAACGTTGTCATAAACTTCCATAAACTTCTACAAACTCATTGCACTTGTGTTGCTGCAATTGAGTTTTCCCAATAGTTTCACAATGCTTGATAAGAAAATAACTTCACACAAAGTGCATCTTGCAAGCCTGTCCGAAGCCTTTTAGAGGTGGCATGTCAGCAACCGACAGGCAATCCACTAGTTGGAGTTGCCATTTCTTTAAAGGGCCTAGGACGCTTAAGTTGAAGAGGATTTGATTTAATTTAAACTTTTTGAGGTTGAAATGTGTTGAGAAAAATTATCTGGAGTTGCCCTCTCACCAGTAAGGCAATTCCTATAGACATAGTCAGCACTCGCCAAGATGCAATTTTTTCCCGAAGACGCAACAAGTTATACAGAGTTATAAGCGAGTTTTCAAAATTTTGGCTTGTTTGCATAGAAGTAGGGCCTCCTAAGTATTGGCATTGTGCAGAGACTTTTGATTGCAAAAAATAAATGATATTGCTCAAAGTTTAATTTTTTTGGAGCTGTTTTTCTCGAGTCAGCAATTTGCTTTATCATTGTTAAGCTCGCTATTATGTATACACCTGTGTTAACGTGATACTGTTTGTGCTCAAAATCAAGAAAATTATTGAAATTTTTTTTAATCAAAATAACCATTTTAAAGTGAAAAATTCATCAAACAATAACTTTAGTATAATTTTATAATAATACTAGTTGAAAACAAAAAACATCGCAGAAATTGTTGTTTCGACGTTTTCTTTTACAACAATAATAATTAAATCTGAAATACCATTTATTGAAATAAATTTTAAAAAGCACTAAATAATAATAATTAAGAATTCAAACTGAAAAAGTACAAAAAATGGTGCAACTACTTGCTGGAATATACTATATAATATACTAATGCAGATAGTCCCTTCTGTTGAACGCGTTGCCATAGACCCCTACATAGCTATTGCACTTTTGTTGCCGCAAGTGAGTCTTCTCAATAGTTTAACAGTGCTTGATAAGAAAACAACTCTACACACAAAGTGTGTCTTGAAAAGCCCGTCCTAAACCCTTTAATGTCAAAGAGTGCGCTAGAAACTCTCAACCCAAATAATAAAAATAATCATAAAATATTTCTCATTTTTTAACCTGTACATCTGAAAATCATTATTTGTCTACAATTTATATTGTCTAATTTGGCAAAGTAACAAAAATAGTACAAACTACTTGCTGCAATATACTATATAATACATTAATGCAGATAGTCCCTTCTGTTGAACGCGTTGCCATAGACCTCTACATAGCTATTGCACTCTTGTTGCCGCAAGTGAGTTTTTTCAATAGTTTTAGAATGCTTGATAAGGAAACAACTTTACACACTAAGTGTGTATTGAAAAGCCCGTACTAAGCTCTTTAATGTCAGAGAGAGCGTGCTAAAAACTCTCAACCCAAATAATAAAAATAACCATAAAATACTTCCAATTTTTTTCCTGTCCATTTGAAAATCATTATTTGTCTACAATTTATATTGATAATTTGTTTCAATCACACAATGCGTGAATCATATTTGAAAATAATTGCTCTTGTTAAAGGGCCTATGATGCCTAATTTGAATAGGATATGATTTAATTTAAACTTTCTGAGGTTGAAATGTGTTCAGAAAATTATCTGGAGTTGCCCTCTCACTAGTAAGACGATTCCTATAGACACAGTTCACACTTGCCGAGACGCCTTTTTTTCCCGAAGACGCGCCAAGTTATATAGAACTATAAAGCGAGTTTTCAAAAATTTGGCTTGTTTGTATAGAAATAGGGCGTTATAAATATTAGTTTTGTGCAGAGACTCTTTTGATTGCAAAAAATTATATTGCAACAAAGTTTAATTTTTTTGGAGCTATTTTTCTCAAGTCAGCTATTTGTTTTATATTCGGTAAGCTTGCTATTATGTATACACTGGCATTTACGTGATAGTGTTTGTCATCAAAATCAAAAGAAATGATGAAATTTTTTTTAACAAAATAATAATTTCATGTGAAAAATTAATCAAACAATAATATTAGTATACTTTTATAATAGTACTAGGTGAAAAAAACATTGCCGAAATTGTATTTCCGGCTTTGTTTTTTTACAACAATGATAATAATTAAATCTGAAATACCGGCTATCTTTCCAAAAAAAAATTTCAAAAGCACTAAAGAATAATAATTAAGATTTTTAAAAAGTAGTTTGGAACTGAAAAAATAACAAAAATAGTACAAACTACTTGCTGTAATATACTATATAATACCATAATGCAGATAGTCCCTTCGGACGAACGCGTTGTAATAGACCTCCACATGATACCTATAGCTGTTTTGTTGCCGCAAGTGAGTTTTCTCAATAGTTTTACAATGCTTGATGAAAAAACAACTCTACACACAAAGTGCATCTTGAAAAGCCCGTCCTTTTATGGAAATCTGGCATGTTTTTAGGCACAAATACATTGTAAATAATAATAATTTGATTGAAAAGTCTTTTTGTTTTGCAAGAGCAATGTTGCTCTATCTTTTTAGGTATTTGCATCTGATTTATCCCAAGAACACCATTGAGTACATAATAAGAGTATTAGCAACCTCTCTTTGCCGAATAGATTGCAATAAAAATAATCAGACCGGCAATAAATTTAACCAATAAATCGTTTTGTTCGGAACTCATGTGTCAACAAAAAGTAGCTCACTGAATAGAGAAAATAATCAACGAGAATTTATTCATATTGTTCGTCGGGAGCAAATGAAACCAAGCATTAAATACATAATAACGAGCAAGTTTAATTCTTTCATTTTTATAAACCGGTTTTAAACCTTTAAAAAATAAGTTCTAAATAATTGCAACTGTTCAAACTTTACTAAATTACAGGTCAGCTTTAAAAACTATTCCAGTTTGTAGTAGTTCAAATTTTATTATATTTTTGTTTTTGATTGTTTTGAAAACTGGGAGTTATCTTCTTTATTATTTGTTTGGTAAACTATAACAGCTCATTGAATAATTATGATGTTCTAAACTGATGGTTCGATGCATACGCTCATATTGAATTACGAACGCCTACTATTTTTGTACTTCGTTCAACAAACAGGTCGCGAATACTTTCAATGGCCGGCCTATCAATAATAAATTCACTGGCTGACTAAACTAAAAAACCATCCACAAAATCAGAAAATAATTGCAAACCTATTTTTCCTTGCTCTTGAAAGTCTGTGCACAATGACTATAATTACTAGGATGCTCTCCGCTACTTCTATTCAAACAAGCCAAAATTTTGCAGCTCTGCTTTATAGCCTTATATAAATTAATGCTCATCAAGAGAAGAATTGCGTAAAAGTCAGCATTCATACTCATGCTGTAGATGGAACTACCAAGAGCACAACTCCAAAAAAAAAATTTTTTCATGCAAAACTCACCAAAAGTAGGCTGAATCAAACCTACATAATTTATCTATGAGTAAGATTATCAATACTAAAACGCCTACCTTTGGATTTGACGCTCGTTTTCTTTTCTCAGCTTGATATGTATTTGACTCATCCGGTTGTGGGATTTCAGAACTTGGTCCACAAGAATCCCCTTGGTCTGTGTCTAGTATAAAATAATAACTTAACAATCACCACTGCATCCAACTAAGAACTGCATCAGAGAAAATTCCCAAAATAAAAACTTGTGCATCATTTGTTGCACTCTGGAAGAGTTCAGCTGGCCGATCTGCAGCGGAAACAGGACCCCACTAAAAAAAATAACGACTTTGACAATATATGGATATTTGACTGACTGTACCATAGACATGGTATATATGGACTGGTACAGGGAGGGAGACTTTGTCCCAGCTATGAAATCATAACTGAGCACGACAATAAAGCCGCATGATTCAAACTGCAGTTGTTGCGATAATGCCAGATGTCTAAATGCCACTGTTGATAAAGCAATATCAAATTCAATATTCAATTCAAATATCGATTCAACGATAAATCTTCCAAAGTTTTGTTGTTTTCTGTAAAAACATATATTCCTTTGCTCTGTCTTCCATTTTCCATAAAAAAGCTTAATAAATGTTGTTAGTCGATTTCCTATTACTACATAATATTAAATTATTCATTTATCATTATTGTTTAATAATTTGATATTACCAACACATGATGATTATTATCAATTGTAGTTTATAATTACATACAGTTTTCGAACTTGCCAACCTAAAGTGAGGGGTCAAGAGTGATGCTTTGAACTAAGGGGAAAAGAGTGGGTGAAATCAAGCCAAATGAGAAAGATGTGTTACTGAAGCGATTTTCAATAAAATGCTGGAAAATAAAATCTGATACCGTGTTAGTTGCAGAAACATCAAGTAATGAAATGAACAAAGGGATATAATGGAGGAAAGGCAGGAAATGATGAATTGAGTATGTAGGGCAAGAGATGGTGGATGGAGAGCAGGATGTCGTAGATGCAGAGAAGGGGAAGGTGGACGGAAAGCAAGATCTGATGATCAAGAGCATGGATGGTAGATGAAGAGCAAGGGACTATGGATGGGGAGCAGGAGATGGTGGGTGGCTAGTAGGAGATGACAGATGAAGGGCAGATGATTGTGGATGGAAAGCAGGAGATGGTAGACAGGGTTGAAAAAGATCATGGTTTTTAATGAAAAAAATGAAATAAAATTTATAACGGTTTTTATGGTGTAAATTGTTTGAGTGTAGTCCATGCAGTCTACAAAAAGACATGATGATCTACTGAATAGTTAAAGGAATGGTTGTCGATATGTAATCAGGTTGTTAAAAACAATATTCAACGTTTACCTCCAAACAAGACAGCTGCGTGGTATGTACAACATGGTATTGGTATCTAAATAAATGACTGATTGTATAATAAAACCAGATAACTAAAACTTCAACAACGAAATGGCATTACTGTAGCCGGAGACAAGATCATTGGTATTCTTTTTTAGTATTACGCATTGGAGAGGAAATAAATAACTATGTATTGTTTTTTTTAGCGCCAAGTCGATTTCACAGTTTAGAGTGTACCATCCCAAATGTGAAGTTACATTAATTATATATACATGTGGCGCATAATTTTTCAATAAAAAAAAAATAATCTCTGTCATAGTGAATACCTGAAACTGAGCTGAAAAATTGGATTTATAATTTTAGATTTTTAGAATAATCAAGAAAATGAGACCGTGGTATGAATGAATGCTGTGAAGCAGATAACCTACCAGTTTAGCTTTGGAAGAATGGAAACATTTGATGAATAAAAAAAACATAAAAACCAATATAACCTCCGAAAGTTGGCTAGTTTAAACCGAGCCAACTCTGGTGGATGGACAGTAGGAGATGATAGATGAATAGCAGTGGATTGTGGATGGAGAACAGGAGATGATGGATGGAGAGTATGAGATAGCGAGTGGAGAGCAGGTGGAGGTAGATGGAGATGAGGACCTGGTGAATGGAGAGCAACATATAGTGAATGTAGAGTGTATGTGGTGGATACAGAGCAAGAGATGATGGACAAAGACCAGGAGATGATGTATGGAGAGTGGGATATGTTAATTAATAAATTTAATAGCTATTTAATAAATAATTATAACATAATAATAATAAATATAACATAATAATAATTATAACATAATAATAACTATAACATAATAATAATAATAATAATAATTATAACATAATAATAATAATTATAACATAATAATAACAACAACAATGACACTGATAATAATAATAAGGATAACATATCCACAATCCGCAATAATAATAATAACAATAATAATAATAATAACAAATATTTATTTTTTTGATGAGCATCATCATGATGAATGAATGATGACGTTGAAATTTTTGATTTATATAATTATAAATAATAAAAATTTTGAAAAGTCTTTCAGCAATCAAATCATTATTATATCATATTATAATAATTAATAATAATGATTATAATTATAATTAATTACAATAAATAATAGTAATTTATTTGATTGTTTGCTAATTATTATTATTATTTCAATTATACCACGCACTGCTGCTGTGACTACTACTATGATTATTATTAAATAAAAAATTATTATTATTTGACTACTACTAATAATATATATAATAAGAATAATATTAATAAAACATAACTGGAAGTACCAATGACATGAAATCCTCTAGCTTATTTCAGAGACCAGGAACATTTGAGTGCCAACAACATAGTAAAAGAGGTATAGTAGTACAACTATCTATGGCACCAAAATGATAATGCGATGTTATTACTGCCTTTTCCATTTAGCCTAGGGTCTATACTCTGTACCATCCTAAAGTTCTATGCATTGCACTCATAGGTCCATCATTGCACCGAATCACAACTGGTTAAAGTGTGTATATAGTTTGCGTTGAAAACTAGGAACTTCGGCAAAGTATTTTGACATTGACCCGTTGAGTTGACTCCATGGAGTTATCCCCCCCTCATATCAGGGGGAAATAATTCTATGGTTGGCTCCCACCGACATTGGGAACAAGTGGAATTGCCACTGCTTTATTATTTTGGATGGCGAGATCGTCATCACCTCTTCTCCCTACAGGGTATGTAAGTAGTACAACAAGAGGTTTGAACTCTACTGTAGAGGGAGCGTTTGCTGTTGTGAGTATGTCAGGCTGTTGTTGTAAACTTGGTGAATGGAAGAATTATAATAAATAATATATATAATAATTAAAATAATAATAATATACTACATGTAGTATGTATAATTATAACATAATTATATTAATAATAATTATATTGGTTGTTGTTGCTACGTTTTTTTTCTTATAACAGCAGATTTAGTTTTAACAAACAAGACATCATACTACTACTTACTTAGTATGTATTATCCTACATACCGACTCAATAATACCACATTCGTTGTGACTGTTGTTCAAGGTTTTTAAATGGCTTAAACATAATAATAATAAATAATAATAACTCATTTAAATTAATAAATAATAATGATAAACTTACACTAGTAGTTAGCAACAAAACTTTGTTATAACTGGTATTAATTATTATTATTATTGTATGATGATATATGACGATAATAATAATTATTATCATTCATTATTATTATTATTTTTAATAGTAATATAACAATAAAATAATAATAATGATAATAATAATAATAAGTAAGTATTATCTATTATTGTTGTCATTATTATTATAGTCGATATTGTATTGTTAGTAATAATTAATAGTTACAGACAGTAGGTAGTATTATTTTGGTTCATAGTTATTCTTCAAATGTTATTGGTTATTTGATATGTATCTATGATAATGATATCACCTCTTTTTATAGCAATAATAATGATAATCATAACCAATATTATATTACACTGACTCGATTTTTGAGCTATAGATTAGAGGGCAAGCAAGATGTCGACTGTATGTTGTATCTACTACTACTTTATATTATATATATACTATTCTATATCTGTTACTAGTAATGTACATATATCTGTGATGTCTAGTACTGGTAAAATATATGTTTTTCCTATGCTTGTAATGTCTCTGTTACACCTACTACTAGTAGTATAGATGTTATAGCTACTACTAGTAACATATGTTAAATCTACTAGTGAAAATGTACATGCATATCTACAACCAGTGGTATATAAATTATGTCTACCACTAGTAACGTGTATGTTATACACAATACTAGTAGTACATCTGTGATCTCTACCACTAGTATTATTTATTCTATCTCTATTACTAGTAGTACATAAGTTATATTTACTACTAGTAGTCTGTATGCTAGATCTACCACTAGTAATGTATATGTTATTTTTACTACCAGTAGTGTATATGCTATATCTACTGCTCATAGTGTACATATTATATTTATTAATGGAACATTATCTGGTATATCTACAATAAGTAGTATACACGATATATCTGGTTCTAATAGTGCATATGTTATATATGCTACTAGTGTTGTATATGCTATATCTACTACTAGTATCATATATTTTATGTTGATTCCTAGTTTAGTGTAGTGAATATGCTGTGTGTACTACTAGTAATACATCTGCCACATCTACTACTAGTCGTATATAAGTTATATCTACTTCTCATCCTAAATACGTTATATCTACTACTAGTAGTATGAATGTTGTATCTATTATTAATAGTGTGAAACTTATATCTACTACTAGTAGTATGAATGTCATATCTGCTACTTGTAGTGTATATGCTATATATACTACGAGTAACATATCTATGCTACGTTTAGTACTGGTAGTGTATATGTTATATCTACTTCCACAATGTATATTCTATATCTGGTATGTGTAGTACATCGGTGACCTCTACTACAAGTAGTACATCGGCTATATCTACCACTATTAGTGTATCTGTTACATCTACCACCAAAAATTTGTCTGTTTTAGCTACGTCTAGCAGTTAATCGGTAACAAGTAGATTTTTATTCACCTAGTGATAATACTTTTATATTACTATATGGAACTAGCGTCTTTGCCGATGTTTCAAATTTTACATCACGCATATCTTTCTTGCAAAATGAAAACCATAAGGTAGTAGCAATCTTGATAGTCAACATATTTCTTACCTGTTAGTTTTACGACCACTCGTAAAATGTTCATAATACTCAAATTTGGTTCCTCATTTCCGTTTGTGATATCTGGTAAAAAAAGTTACAGAATTGTCGTATATGAAGTGGATGACATATGAAACATGGAAAATGTGCTTCACACACCCAAGAGACAGTTTGTATTTTGATTGGTAAGGGTGGGGATTGATGCCCTCTTTTTCATGCTCAATGAGACAATGACTTCCCACCCAGAGTATGTCTCACAAAGCCTGCTCTAAGCTTTTTAAAAAGGTACTTCACATCTCAGCTAAATAAAAGTAAAAAGACTGTTTTATAAAGCGGCAAATGCATAACATTCAAGTACTTTTGCACTTGTTTATTATCCGCTCTCGTAAATAATTGAGATGTTTCACTCACCTTTGCTTAGGGTTTTCTCAGTTTCAATAAATGCTTTGCCACAAAGATTTCATGATTCTGCCTATCTCACATCGCCTGAAAGAAGCAATTACTAGTCTTATTTAGAACAAATATAGTTTCAAAAATTCTGTTGTCAATCAATTTTAAGCAAGGCTGAAACAAATCTATACAATAATACATGCATACAGACTTGAAATGAGTGTAGGCACCTAGAATTAATGCTGATCAACCTGAAATGAATGTCTAAAGTAGTTGATAAAAAATGTCTCAAAGTTTCTCTTGAGAGTGCCGGCATTTAGTGAACATAAACACCGGTTGGAGATTTGGTCCAGGAGTTGTCTGCTTTCATTAGAAAACAGGTATTGCTAATTCCTGGAACCTTGTTTATCGGAATAACCATTGAATCCCTAATCAGTTCTGGTGACCTGTACCCTGTTGTATTAGTGTCTCATTGGAAAACATTTAAGTGTGAATTTTTCCCATAGTGCTAAGCTCTGGTGATACTGCAGTACTGTAACTACTATAAAACTGACTTGACATAATATGCTACTCCTAACATACCAAGTGTGACCAACTCATGGATTATAGGTATGTCCATCTTGAGGCACGTCATCCGATCGTTCTCCAGCTTCAGCGCAATTTTCTTGAAATCTGTAGTCCTTTAAATAGTAACAAATTATTTTTGGACACTCATTTGTCGTTGTTATTTTGATGACATTTACAATGCATTACATAGCCCAGTATTTTTTGGACCGCTCACTGTTATCAGGCTATGGTTTGCTTGAAATATTATTGTCAATGACAAGCTTTGGCTAGTAAATGTCAATTTAACAAGTAGCGACAGGAGAAAATTGTTTTTCAAGTAAGCACTGTTGTAAAAAATGTTTTATGAAAACCCTTGCATTTGATTAGAGCTTAAGTTGTTTTACGCTATACCTGCTCATAAGGTTTTGTGAAGCAAAATCTAAAACACACACTAAAGCTACGTTCACACTAAGCAATTCTCGGCCGAGTGGAAGGAGCAAAAAATAGGCTCGCAAGTGTGAGCAGTGAAATCTTCAAGATTTTAAATCGGTGGGCGATTTTTTTTCATCGGCAGTGATGGTTCTCTGTACGATTATCGGCCTGTCTAGCCAATCAACATCCACATCACAGCTTTTCAATTTAATGCTTTTCAAGAAACTTGCAGCTGCTTGATAATTATTATTTACCCAATTTTAGAGTATTTTTTAATATTTCCCTGATCAACTGCAAGTCTTGTTTACTAGTAGAATAATAAGGTGGGTATACTAACTATTATCAATATAAATTGAAAACAAGTACCAGCGCCATGATATTGAAAAATAAGATAAATTTTTACTAATTTTAGGAACCATTTCACAAAAGATAAAAAAAGATCACTGTAGTTTACTGTTTGTTTTTTTGCAGAATGGTACAGTTGTTTTTATCCAAAATTATGTGATTTTAATGGAAGCATTTAATGATAGAAGTTGATGTGAGTTGAGTAACATTGTGTGGTTGTGTTTTTAAGTTTTTTGCTGTTCCATCAATTGTGCAAATCAAAATTAGGTGAATATTAGAAATGATAAATTAGAATCAAAGCAGGGTGGTTTGGTCAAACAGCAAAAAGGGAAATATTGCAGTTTGACTTTTGTCGACAAACATTTTTGTTTGGATTTTTTGTTACGGTAAACTCTCACTTTGGTCGTCTGCATAAAGTAAAGTTTTTATAACTGATTTATGGCATTGTTTTATCACAGAAGAAATTGTGTTAATTTGTAAATCTGCAAACTAAGCTGCTTACCGCATTAAAAATCTCAAATTTATGACAAGAAAAAAACTAACATTTTCTGACAAGAAAATTCCACTATTCACACATTAGTTAAAGTACAGATAGTGCCAATGACTGTTTGCATACCTGTAATTTTCTGTGATAGCATGTATTTTAGCTCATCGCCCTTCTCATTAAACTTCTCTTCTCATCAGCTCTTCCAGCGAGTCATCTTTCTACCATACAAATTAAAGAAAACCCGATTGATTTATTTACAGAAATTTGATTATCGTCTCAACAGCAACCAATCAATTGTTTTCCTTCTAAATGACAATTTAGTCACTCTCTGAACCTAATCCTGATGCTCAAAGTGGTGCTAAACCTATTGCAAGCAAGTTTCAACTTTTTGATTTGCCTTAGCTAATCAGGTGATGGCCAGTCTTATTTGGAAATATTTCAAGTTTCAACGACAATCATACTATGAAAATTTGTTGGATCAGATGAGATATACCTAATACAATGTTTTGGTTTGGAATTGCACTTTCTATTTTAGGTTTTGAAGAAAATTTTGGATTTTGTAAAGAAAGTTTCTTAATGGGTTGGCAGTAAAATTATTATGCATTTATGAATTTTTCAAAATGATTTATTAGTCAAAAGAAATCTTCAGATAAGTACAATCGGAATCAATGAAATTGATATTGAAACTTTTATTTCAAATTTATCTTTCCCATCAATGATAAAAAAAATGCTGGTATATTTCAAGCAATAAAGGCATGGTATTAAAGCAGTCTTATGATATAAAGTCATTGGCAACTTATTGGATCATTTTGAAGGGCCTAGGATGCCTAATTTTAATAGGATTTGAGTTAATTTGAACTTTTTGAGGTTGAAATGTGTTCAGAAAAAATATCTGGAGTTGCACTCTCACCAGTAAGACGATTCCTATAGACACAGTCAGCACTACCCAAGACTCAATTTTTTCCCGAAGACGCAACAAGTTATATAGAGCTATAAATTCTGGCTTGTTTGCATAGAAGTAGGGCCCCCTAAACATTGGCATTGTGCAGAGACTCTTTTGATTGCAAAAGAATTATGTTGTAACAAATTTTAACTTTTTTTGGAGGTGATTTTCTCTTGTCAGCAAATTGCTTTATCTTTGTAGTCTCGCTATTATGTATACACCAGCGTTCACCTGATAGTGTTTGTGATCAAGATCGGAAGAATTAATTACAATTTTCAAGTGAAAAGTTAATCAAACAATACCATTAGTATAATTTTACAATAATTCCAGGTGAATAGAAACATTGCCGAAATTGTATTTCTAACGTTGTTTTTTACAGCAACGATAATAATTAAACCTTCCAAAAAAACCCCAAATAATAATAGTTAAGTTTTTTAGACTGAAAAGTAACAAAAATGGTACAAACTATTTGCTGGAATATACTATATAATATCGTAATCCAGATAGTCTCTTTTGTCGAACGCGTTGTGATAGACCACCATAGACCTCTACCTAGCTATTGCATCTTGTTGCCGCAAGTGAGTTTTCTCAAAAGTTTTACAATGCTTGATAGAAAACAACTCTTCACACAAAGTGAGTCTTGAAAAGCCCGTTTTAAGCCCTTCAAAGCAAACTTCTGTAAAATTGTAAGATTTTTATAGAATGAAGCAAAGCGAGATAAAGATCAATATTTTTTGTGGCTTTTTGTATGAAAACCTGTCACTGTGTCATGGTCCAATAAATTTTCATGACTTTCAAAGGTTGAGTTTTAAATAATTTTCTCCTTGTTTCAATTAAAATTTGAGAAAAAGTTAATCCCTGCATGAGGTGTTGCATGATACATACCTTCATTCGGCTGACATTGTAAGATAAATTGTAGCTTTTGCGAAAATGCGCTACCCGGTCATCAATAATCAGAAAATTTGGCATAAGAAAGACCTTTTCCTCATCAGGCAAGTGCTCAGCTCTTGCACCACATTGGCAGGGGAGGTCTTGGTCTTGCCAGACCTGCCTCAAATTCTCTTGCTGGTAAATCTCCTGAATTGTTTGAGATAGAGCATTTATTACACATCTTGATTAAAGTGCCATACTCTATCAAACAAATCCATAGCAATGAAATGCTTCATGTTTTGAATGTGACTTTTGTGGTAAGCAGTTCCTTCACAAATATTAATTTCGGTAAACAGAATTCAAAATGTTTATCTAAGTCTGTGAGGCTAGAAAGATATCTGTGAGCGACGCTTTCACTATAATAATATATCACATTTTAATAGGTAATTTTATTATTTGTAAAAACTCTACATGTTCAAATTAAACAATAAAAACGTTAATCATTTTCATTTAGTGATTTTCCCCATCTGTGTTGGTAAAATAGCACGTATTTCAGATTTTATTATCATTCAGTGTAGTCGAAAAACCACAGCTAGAAATATAGTTTTGACAACACTTATCTATCACAAATTATTATAGAAGCATATAAACCTACAAGCCTGTTTTAAAGCATTCCCGTAAATGCCATACCAAAAGGCACCGGAAGCATCAAAATAAAAACCTGTATATTGATTTCTACCTCTTATATCAGGAGCCACCATCAAAATTACTACTTTAAACTCAAGCCCGTTGTTTAATAAACATTGACTACTTTTTGGGTTACAAATAGTTGTTTAGCAACAAACTATTTTTCATCAGGATGTCGTGTTATTTCTGAAATTGAGAGACGGCGTGGTTTGCACTTGGTTAAAAAGTATTATTTTGCACAGAGCACAATTGTTATTGATAATTTTTTGTCTCCAAATATATTTTCAGCGTTTTTTGTAAACCAGTTGATCGAACCAATCCGTCAAAAAACTTTTTTCTGGTTTCCCACCTATGTTTAAATGGACCAACACACATTGAACAATGATCCCGTTTTCATTGTCAGAAAATTATTGTTTTAGTTTGAATCACATATTAACAACAAATAGACACTCCAAAAAGTAGTTTTTTTCTAAATATGATAAGTAGAAAACTAAAATATACCTATCAAAGATTTGGAATTACTCAAAACCATAATAAACAACAGCTCAGAAGCTCTTCCACCTACCTGTGTACAGTCGTAGTTGGTTGTGATATTCTCTGCCATTGCAGATAATTGGCATTGCGGCTGTTTGTAGCTCAATAGCCCGAGCCTCCACTTATGCCAACTGGTGGACCGTCCAATCATATGCAAGTACGGTCTCTCAACGATGCTTTGTACATCAATACTAAAAGAAAGACAACTGAGTTACGGATAAGCATACGCCAACTGTCCACGACAGAGTCAATGTGTTAACCTAGATGTAGAGAAGTAAGTTTCCTGTTTGTCAATATAAGACTAATGGCAGTTGGCAACAAAACATGAAGTATGTCAGAGCCAGGAAAACTAACCAACGACCAAAACATAGTTACTCCTGACATTTAGGAGTGCTCAGCCCTCCATGTCACCTTGGTCATCAAATATTCAAATCAAAGTAATCTTGGCAAGTGTCACACAGCTGATTGTTGAAAAACCAAACAGTCATTACATAATAAGAGTGGGAGCATATGTCAGAATGATCATGTCAGCACACAAAGTGGTGGATGGTTTCTAACTGTTAAACTTGTTCTCTGAGCAGGTGTTGAAAATCATCTACTTTTGTGGGCACTACACCAAGATAGGGTAAAAATAGACAACTGTGTTACTTTATCCCACATTAATTATATTATTATTTAGTTATTATTAATTTATCCCAAAGTGCCACATTCTGGGACTTTATAATCAAGCAGTTTTAATTTTATAATGTCCATGATTTTTATTCAAAAAAAATTCCGTCCAAAAGTAATTAACGCAAATCCTAATCTTTCTTAGGTCTGTACCTTGGCTTTTCTCTGGAATAGCTCTGCATTGCTCAACCGTAAGAACTACACTCTTGGAGTCTCACATGATTCTTTTTATATATCCAATGACTCGATATTGTGCTCTCGGATGTTTTGTAGACTCACCACCCTGCCATAGCTTCACTTTCCGATTGTAGCAGCTCCTCTGCGAAGCTCTTTAGTAATTAGGCATATAGCCCTGCCAATGTTGACCTCTCCACTCGCTATCTGTCTGTTTCTTTCTACCACTGTAAAATTCATCAGCGTTTGTGAGAGTATTGTATTAACCTGGTATTCACAGCTGACTAACATACAGTTTTTACTTGGTTAATAGTTTAAAAACAAACCATAGTAATCCGTTCTGTCATTTCAATGTTTTAATGCAAGCACTCATATTCCATGCTACCTGTTGTGAACATGTTAACATGACTTTTGATCACTGAAACTTACTTTAATATTCTAAATACTAGCTCAAAAATAAAACTATGTAAAAGTGCACAAGCATTGGCAGATGCCATTAATGTAATATACCTGAGAGTCATTGTTGATGTTGCCACCGGTAGTTCTTCAGAGTCCACAAATTCGTGTCAAATGCCTCCACTTGAGATTAGATGATTTTTCAAAGTCCTTTGCACCATCACGGAGCTTTGTGACTTTCCTCTCCAGCTCATTTTTTAAGCGATCATTGTTTATCTCGTAGCTGGCTAAACTACCGACATGTGACCGGATTTGACTTGGTCCGTGTTGGCTGTACCGTCTTATTCTTCTTCTATTCCATTCTCTGATAGAATATCTCCCATTATAAAAAGCACATGTCATATTTCAGACAAAGACGTTTTTGTGCCATTTGGTCTCTTTGAATGATTTTTGGCCTTATTTTCGGAGGCACTTGAGGCATTTGATGCATAATTTGTACAAAATGGGTTTTATTCTGTTAGATAAGTTATCACTAATTAACTTTTAATAAAGAGTTTGGTGTAGCTATTCTTGAAAAAAAACATTCGTGCCACGACTATCAATTGAGTTAAGTTTAAAAATGAAATCATTGCAACGTAACAAGAATCAATCTTTCACTGGTTTGTTAAATAACTCATTCCTTATTAGCAACGGGACAAAGATGATTTCATACAGTCTAAAATGCTCTAATTTTAATTTTTTACGGAAGCAAAAACTAACCTGTCCAATACCAGTTCTCTGCCTTTGTAACGAAGTTTCTTTCATAGCTCTTTCTCCACTTTCATTCGAGGATAGTGTTCAACTTGTTCTCTATTATATACTTTCAACTCATTTTCTGAGTTGAAAGTAACAACTTGCAAACCCACAGTAAATGTTAGCAAATTTAGGCATATTGAGTACTAAATAATCTAGGTTTAAGTAGTGATGAAGTAGCAAAGTTTGCTGACAAACTCACGAGCTGCCAGTCACAGTTTAGTAACCAATGAAAGTTGCACCATAGCCCCTTTGTTCACACACCAATGCAGGATTGCTCGTTATGTAATACATCACCACAAGTTTGTTGGATTTGGTTGCTGCTCACAAGCCAGTTATTGTCATGTTTCACTGATTCTGGCTTGCCAATTTAACACCATTTTCTCCATACAACTTTAATACCACGACAACAAAGGCAATGCTAAAGTGTGACTTGGGTTCACAAACGTAGTCCTCTGTTGGAAATCTTTGTTTTCTCTGAAGTGTATTAAATCATAAAACACTGAAATTTCCTGATTTTTCCAGCAAAATTGCATATTATTCTACGGAAACTATACATGGTAGCAAAGATCATACATTTAAACCAAATCAATTGACTTTATATCACAAAACCCGTCAAAAATACATACTGTATTAATTGTTGCACTACATTCCTTGCTTATACATAACAGCAGCGCATTCATTGCTGTTTTCTATGGAACTCAAAGGAATGCACTAGTAATCATCAAAGTTGGGCAAAAAGTTTACATTTTTCTTGCCAGACAGATAAAACAGAATTGTAATATGTTTTGTCGTTTGTTGTCAAAGATATTCAATAAATTCGAATGCATGTATTTGGCCAACATGTTATTAGGTTATACTTCACTTTTATAACTTAAACTAATTTTGAACAGTTTCACTTGTTAGCTAGTTCACTTGTT
Organism: Cryptosula pallasiana; assembly: GCA_945261195.1. Taxonomy (NCBI): domain Eukaryota; kingdom Metazoa; phylum Bryozoa; class Gymnolaemata; order Cheilostomatida; family Cryptosulidae; genus Cryptosula; species Cryptosula pallasiana. Next base: position 5,467,942 of record OX183134.1, on the reverse strand, counting down.
AGCTAGTTAGCTGTTAATCCTCTAGCTTGTGAAATGGCAGTTTAGCATATTGGTCTTTGTTCTCAGAAGAGCGAACTTGTTATAGATTACATAACTAGCTGCTTTAGCTTTAGCTGCTTTAGCGAACGGCCTGCTAATTGATCATCAACATGCGAAACTTCCAAACAAACTTGTTTTGCAATTTGTTCTGCTCAAACATTTGCTTATAAATAAGCGTTGGGGCAAGCAAAGTTTCACAAACTGGTTTGTTTTTTCCACTTTATCATTTTGTCTCCTTTGCTAAATGCGTATTTGTTATTTGCTTGCACAGCCACCTTGAGTTTTCTGTGGGAGCAACACCATGCTATCACCCATCAGTTTAGTTAAACTTGGCAATTGATAAATGAGACAATGAAGCTGGCTGTATGATAAAGCCTGGTTCACATATCGTAAGTTATCAGAAGTGATCGCAGATCAGCGTATGATGATCTGCGATCCATGTTCACATAAACTTGGCACAAATTAAGATCTCAAGAAGTATAATCACTCTCTTGTCTGAAATGTTATAAAATGCTGAAGCCCGCTGTCACTGACCAATGATTATTTATACTAAATGCATTTTCGTTGTTCAACGACCAATGTATTTATTGCATTTAATTTCATTGTAATGTGAGTCAACTCATATGATAATGAATTTTTGTTTTATGTTTTTCAATTCAGTTTATGACAAATTATTATTAAAATGGCACATTCTTTTTACCATTTTCCTAACATATATGTATACAAGGTAAAGATTGTACACATTTAAAACGACTGGGTGTTATCACCATTCGGGAGAGTGTTGTTATTGTTCAGAGCGTCTAAAGTTGAAGCACAGCTTTAATCCCTTCCCCCTTTTGTTCCCAGTAAAGCAGTGAGTCATAACACTAATGTTAACCACTGTACTGGCTCCTACAGTGTTAACACAGCAAAAGTGGCTGATTTTAGATGTTTAATGGAGAAACAGCAAAGTGATGAATTGTAGGAATAGTAAATTGAATATTACATACAAAAGTACTTTCAACAGTTCCTCTGTGAATGCTGGCATTAGCAAAGGTTTATTAAAGCCTCATATGAACAAGAATTATAACAATTCAGTAACGCAACCCTATGGTGCTCTGAAACTCTCACTCCGCACTCCTGAAGTCAATTTGACCAGTCTGATTTTTATAAGAGGTTTAATCACAGCTATTCACAAACCATTAAAATAATAAGATCTCTAAATTCAGAATTAAAAATCTCTGATATATATGTGTATATATATGTGTATATAATTTTTATGAAAATGAAACTTGCTGGAATGCTTATGATGATAATTTTCTCTTAGTTCATTTAGAGACAAGTATTAGTGTACGGTAGCAATAGCATTCGCAATATGAACATAATAACTAATTATCCCATTTCTTTAGGCTTCCAATCACAAAAGAACTGACTTGCTCTTCTTCACTCAGCATCAAATCAGCAGTTGATACGTGAATGAAAAGTAATGAAGGCTGGAAGTATAACCTTGTGAGCCGTATAGTCCTTTATAAGTGATGATATGTTCGTATGTAATAGAAATATAAGCCAGGAGAAATGAATAGCTGCTTGAAGGTGCTGCACAAAAATGTATTGTGGCAATCCATGCAAAGGAGTCCACCAGCCCTAAAGTATGCATTGCACTGCACATAAGTATTTGAGCTTCATACTAAGCTCTGTAATAGCCGATTAAATTATTTTTCTTTGTTGCATGGTTAAGGAAAAAACATGATACCTTAACATCTATGGATACTTATAGTGGATATAGATTTTTGAAAATGAAATAATCACACCGTTGAATTTTCAGCCTTTTCTCCCACCCGCCCATAAAACATTCAAATATATAGTGCATCATAAATAACGATTCATGAGCACACACTTAAAAGTGTATGTAATTGATCAACACAGGATTGACAGCAAATAATTTTGTACTCTATTTCTTGAAAATTAATAATTGAGCCAAATAATGTTGCTGCTCTGCTTTACTACACGCTGGTGAGTATCAATGACAAATTATATTTTTATTCCCATTATAGCAATTGAATCTATCAATCTTGCTGCTATTTACTGTACAACAGGCTCATACTAATGTGTCTATATGATAATAATTGTGTACCACTACGACATTCTTGATAAAAACCTGTGTGTTTTGCTTAAATCAATTGACGAATTGATTTGTTTGCTTTTCCATTTTGTATTTACTGAATGTACTGAGAGCCTTTGCGGGTACTTGCATGCTCAACTGTGACCATCAGAAATTTATTTTTGAAAAACTATGAAAACAATTTTTATTTGGTTGCAGAATGACTTACAAAGTGCACTACTTACCATCACTTTGTTTAATTGGTTTCGTCAAGCAGTAAAATATAAAACCATCTAGTCAAAGCCCTATCGGTTTTTAGTTCTAAACAATCTTGGTGTTCAAAGCGAAGCTTTTGAGAATTTTGATTTTGAATGTTCTCTGATGCTATTCAAGGTTGCTACATTCACTGGATCCAAAATCACTATCAAATGCTCACTTCAAGCTTCTTCATAGTGGATAATTATTAGTGATGGATAGCCAGTTTATGTGTTGTTTGTTGTATTTGTTTCACACTATAAGCAATACCATGGGTGATGCATAGACATTGGGCTGGCCACTGGTGAACATAACCAAGACATAATCAATGTCCAAAGCCATTCACCTTAAGCTAGTAAGTGGCGGAAGTAATTTTAATTTATTTAGTGAAAGCAGGACACAACAAACAATACCGTTTAATATGGTGGCTCATAACTGGAAACTTTCTTGTTTCCACAAGTGTATAAACACTCGTGAAACAACTAGATCTTTGATTAGATTGAATAGATGAATAGCTTAATGAGCTGCATTACAACTTGAAGGCAATTGGGATTCAATGCCAGCTCTTGCTAAATGCAGCATGTTATTCAATAAGATTATTTCTGGCTAACAACTATAGATAATTTACAACCATCTAAATGCTTTGCAAATCCTCCAAATGCTATTGAAATTCAAAAGGTCAGCAGCAGCTCAAACCTTACATGTATAAACATTTTCAAAGTCAGATGATTCGTTTTAAAGCCCTACAAACTGTTTTTGAAATGGTCTGAACCATGTTGAAATAACTAGCCTGTTCAGTCGTAGCCAATAAACATAATTTTTTGTAGCTTTTTTTTAAAACATCTGTTACTGGCACAGTCTCCAGTAGACACAAAATGTATCATCCACTTGAGTTGACAGTTGTACGAAATCATCTCAAAATGAAATAATTAATTCTGCAAGCACGAAACCAAAAAAAGGTAAATAATAAAAAAAATACTACATAACAAATATTGCACTTTTGCATTGCAATATTCATCTAATAGCAAAGTTTACCTGGTCACTAAATCAACCATTCACATCAACACATTTCACTCTTTGGAGCATCCCAGCATTGAACTATATTTTGTTGAGTTTCTGAATTTTCAAGTTTTAAGCAGCAGATTGCTGTATTGACTAACCCTCTAGGCCCCCTCAATGCTGATCTACAAGACTGCAAAATACCCCTTTTCCAGAAATGCTCACCAATTTTCACACTGCTTAAAATTGACATCATCTTTGGATCAGAAGTATGTGTACTTCTTTGGCGTACAGTATTTATTTGGCCAATCAAATCCCGCTATTTCTTTTTATTATTTTGTTTATTATTATTTTGACCGCATACTACTGTCCTTTTATGTATGAATACCATTTATTGTTGTCTAACTCACCAAAACAAGCACAATTTTTTTCTACCCTATTGATGGAAAGAATTTAAATGATCCTTGTGATTGTGATCATATTGGAATAGGACCACCTGACAAATCTCGCAATTGTCTCTTGTTGCTATTTCACATATGAAATTTTCGTAATAAACAAGCGTTGATTTTGTTCACTACGCGTGTGCATTATTTGTGTCCATATTGAGAGAAACTACATTCAGATTTTACGCGATCAGCATGAAGATTCAAGCCATATGAAAAATGGCGCTTAACTGGAAAGCCCAACATTAATACTTCATGTACATATAGCGATCGTGCTAGCGATGTTGCTTAGCGATTGGGGTAGTCGCTCCCCCAAATTGCACAATTTTTTGTTACTACCTATTCTTCAGCGATTCCGGTCAAACTCGCTGTTACAAAGCACAGCCTTCAATTTATTATAGGATCGTTGATAGATCGGAGCACTGAATATGACAAGGCACTATTGAAAACTAGGGTAAAGTTCTTTTGCAATGTGATTGGCTTGTGATTTTTTTATCCCTATCAAAGCCTGGCGATTACCTCAAATAAAATGCTAGCAATGGCTTAGCGAAAAAAAGAAGTTGCAAAATCATACAATTGCTGAGGAAGTCGCTGAGTAATTGTTATATGTACATGAGTTATTAATCTTAGAATCAATTTTTTATGGGTTGTCTTCGTAAGGATTCTTTATTCCTGTTGCAATGACCTTCAGTAGACTTAAGACTAAATGAATTGCCCAATCACATTTCATTTCAATTGCATACGATGTAACTTCATTTATAAAAATTTACTATTATTTATTATAACTTACCACTCTCACAATCCAAAAATGACGTACTTGGCAATCAATAGAAGTTATACAAAGCTCAATCTCAGCTTATGCGACGAGCATTTAAGGCTAGTGGGCTTTTGGCAAGCTTGTAAATCATGACTGAGTGGGCATAGAGGGTTATTTAATACATCAATCTGCTGCTTAAGACTTGAATATTCAGAAATTCAACCAAAAAGTGATCAGGCTGGCATGCTTTAATGTCAAAGTTTCTATATCTATGAAAATGCTTCACTTTGTCATATTCAAATTTCTGTATTTGTAAAATTATTTTACTTTGGTCAGCTGAAACTTCCATATCCACAAACTTAGTTCATTTTATCATATTAAAATTTCTAAATGCATAAACACCTTTCACTCTTTCATGCAAAATGATCTATATTCATAAACATTTTCAGGCCAAAATTATCATATCTATGAATCTATTCAACTGCAATGTTCACAAGTATAAATCATTTTTGCCACTCCAAATGTCCACAATAACAACATTCTTCCTGCGTTAGAGTTCTTTCTGTTAAATAGTTTTTAATATTACTAATATCAATCATAGGGTTACTCCTAAAATCAAGAAAGTTTTCTCACAAAATTTTAAAAGCCTAGCTTTGGAGCAGATCAATACTCAACAAACTTTTAATCTCTCACTGAGAAATTACTCTATTGCTTTAGCACTTCACTGTCTGTGGGAGACCAGCTAGCCATATGATGCAATTGTAATGATTGAGCAAAACATTTCTACCAACCAACAAACATTAGAAACGTTCTCAAAATACTTCTGACCATTCACTCCTGTTAATTTAATTTACTCCATTGTATTCCACCTTGAAAGTTCTCAAGAGCGCGCTTACATAGTGGGATCACACTTATCAATGAGTTGGATCACAGCTTATCAACTTGCAACTGCAATAATACTTCAGTTACACACTGGCTAAACTGATCACATCGAAATTCTCATGTTTTAGTATTAGTATGAAAGTGTTTTGTGATGAGAATATATTACTCATTTTAATACCCCCTTAAATGTTGATGATAATTAAAATTAAAGACGAAATTGAATAAACACTGTTTTGTTTCCATTTTAATACAAGTGTGGCGTTTCTTCAGGTTCATTTGTCACCTACCAACATGTTTACACATTCTTTTCATGAGTAAATCTATTTTGATGTTTCAACATGCAAAAACATGTTTCATTTTTTCCCCATCAGTATCCGTGTTAATTTACTTTAGCATGTCCATGTAACTTCTTGGAGTATCAGTGAATGTTCATAATTCATAAACATGGTCCACCGCTTCACCACTAACCTTTTTCAATTACTATATTTTTTGTGTTGAAATGAATAAAACAAACAATAATTTTCTTTGACTTGGATCTCATGTATTAGAAGCACAAACTCTTTTTTACTTTGAAATCTCGTTTTTAATTAACATATTTCCCTTCCATCCATTGGAATTTCCACATTCATTAATATTAATCATTTGTTTCTGTTGGCTTATTAATATTGATAGAACATATTCTACCAATCGATTGTGGAGTTTCCATATTCACTAGCGTGTGTTACACTTTCGTTGTAAAGTTTCCATATTCATAAACATATTTTACTCAGACTTACTGAAGTTTTCGTATTCATGTACGTATTTCACCGATGTCTACGGAAGTTTGTGTATTCATGTTCAATAAAATTATTGATATATTCAAGTACTTTTATTCGTGCTTGAAGGTTATTAAAACGCAACCGTTTTATCTTGTCTTCCCTCCCGAATGAGATTTGTAATTTTTATTGAATTGTTCAGCTTAGTCGCTCAGCTTCATTAATGAAAATTTACTAATCAATAAAATATTTGCTCCAGAGATTTCTCTTAATTTTTGGTACAGTGATTTAGTTGTATTTTGCTGTGAGACCTGGTTAGTTCTAACAAATCAAATTGAAAGGATTGCGGCGGTCAGATAAACCATTAATTTCCCTACCGGCTTACTTGGCTTTTGTACCATAACTTTACTTCTTTGTTATTTTAGGCATAGATTAATCACCAACTTTTCATCATCAGGTTAATACTAACGAAAACAACAACTGTAATCCAGATAATGTAAGAATTGAAGCAATTCCTATTCAAGATATAAAAGAGTTTGTCATCTATGATTTTTTAGAGTTGTCCCCACTGCTTTCCCCCTTCTTCACTAGTTGTATGAGTGCTATAGCATTAAATTTCATCATAACATGTGAAACAAAATTGATTATCTGCTGTGTGGCTTCCATTGATGTTCTTTGGTGAGTGTACTAATGCTGAGTTTAACTCTTGATTTGCTACTTGAAGCATTTGTATCAAATGCTATTGCAATGACATCTTGCTATCAAGCATACAACAGTAAAAACTATTTAATATCCCAGGTTTCTGTTTTTATTTCACACTCCTCAGCTTAAATAACTTAAGAGCCAGCCATCAAACATTCAATATAACATGTCAGGTAATCTGCAGTGAGAACATTAAGTGAAAGTGGGCTTGCACTGAAATATGAAATGTGTTTGTCTGTTGGCAGCATGACGATATACTTCAACATTTATAAACTGAAGTCAGAGAGTAGTTACAAAAAATTATTCATTTATTCATTTGCGACTTTTGTTAAACCAGTTTTAAATTTTTTATTTACTTGCCTTTAATTGCGACAAACATTATTTGAGAATATTTTCAACAATTTGTTATTTTTTGCTTATTACTGGCGTATATTGAATGATGCTACAATTATTTTGAAATTTTATTCTTATTTGGCTTTAGCGCAGGTGAAGTGGCGAGGCTGGTCAAGCTACTAAGCTGGATTTTGTCAACTCTCCATTCCACATGTGCTACCTCGCCAACAGAGCAATTCGTTGTTAACCTCGCTACAAATGATCCAACAACGGAACTGTGAACTTCAACAGAAGCGAGATCATTGTAGACTTTTTCAGCAACATTCTCTTGACTCATTCTCTTGCTTTTGCAGTCCCAGTGGCTGGTAAGTACATGTTTATATATAAAACTCTCTTCTCTACACTCACATTAAAATTTCTCCTCATTTTTTGTAACAAGTTCTCTCGATGTATGTGCCTGAGTTCTGCCTCCTGCCATTAGATTTGTCTGCAATTTTGACAGCAGTATACAGAGCCCCTTGTTGCACATTCAGTCAAATCTGGAAGTTTTTACCGTCTTTTTTATAATCGTATTATAGCCATCATATGGTCTCTGTAGGTCTTTTTATCACCAAAAATCGTGATGTAATAGCTAGTGTGTTATTTTATGGAATTGATTTTGTTAAAAGGTGTGGACAAGTAACTAATTTTCTTTCAGTACCAAAATTAACTGCTAGACTGATATGATACATTTTAGCACCATGAATGAATCCTAGGAGCGGAAGCCTCAGCTAGCCGTTGCTCAAGATATTTACCCGAAGGGTGTCGTGTGACACAATAATAATTACATGTATGATAACTTGGCAAAATATAAAGCTCTACTACCAACTGATGTAATGAAATTAGATGAGTGACATTGACAGGATCAATCGTTCCCCCAACCCTTATTCCCTTCATTTTCCCTCACTTTTCTTTCTCTCTTTTTTAATGCTGGTAACACCAAACCTTGTTTTCATGTGATTCAGCTTCACCGCCATTTAATTCAATGCTTCTTGTTCATTGATTTGTTAACTTAATCAAATAACAGTGTAATCCTCATCCTTCTACGATGTCATGTAATTCTTTTTGGGTTATTCTCTAAGCGATAATGAATGTTTGTTGTGAATTTACAATTCGCTAACAGTACTGTGCTATAAATGGATTGTACAAACAATGTCATCATGAGTTGTTTCTTACTTCAATTCTTCCATCTTCAGTCTTTTGACATTACAGGAAGTTATTAAAACAACAAGTTTTTGACTGCGCAAAGTTATGTCTAACTATAAATTAATAACAAAGATTAATGTTAGGGACCGTTTTTAGCTGATAACAAGTTTGATTTGGAATTGTCTTTTCCTGACTTCAGTTTCTATGAAAGAATGTTGAAATGCTCAAGTGCATATTGTAACACGGTTTTTGAGAAGTTGTGCTCTCTTTATGTTGCCTTGTAGTTATCGCTCAAGTGATTTTAATAGCGTCGGCTAGTTAATTATGTTATTATTACAGGGATGGGTGCTTGGCAAAGGTTCCTGTAGTAAGTAGGACTGAGTTGAAACCCTGGTTAAACATCTGTAGCTATGTGCAAATATCCAGTAAGCAAGGTATGTTCTCTAACCTCACAAACCATTGAGCACAAACTGTGGAGAAACCAAACTAATTTGTACAAACTTGTGATTGGATGAATCTCCAATAAGCAGACTTTGATTGGCTGTTAGTAGCAACTTTTTTTATATAACCAAGAAATGCTGGATCTAGTTCTGTGGAGGTCTTGCAGTCTATGTAGCCTGAACGCTTCACTGATTTTGGAGTTGGATAGCTATGCAAAACTTCACTCATAGTAGTAAAGAACACTAGCCACTGTGGCAATTAAAGTTAACAGCTTTCACTTCAGCTTGTAACAGTTTAATTCTATAGCCAATGCTGTGAATGCTTTGTATTATTATAATTAATTACCACAGTAGTAGGTGATGAATAGGCATCAGTGGTGAGTTGAATTAAGCAGAAGGATGCCAAGCTTCTGGTATAGGTGTTTTTTAGGAGATTCAATGAAGTTAAGCAACAGAACCTATTTTTTAGCAAATAATGACCAAAATTAACATAAAAAAATTAAACTGATCTTAAGTAGTAGGCAGTTGAGCGCAGGTATCATGTTGGTGCCAGTGTGTATGATATTTTTACATAAGATAAATGTAAATCCTCTGCAATTCCATGATATGACACCACTGGGGATCAGAAAGAATAGTTTTACACAATCGATTTACATGTTTATGTTGAGACTGTAACTGGTGAAACTGTGGATTATACATTAATAAGCTGCGAAAAACACCCTTATAAAAACCAATTTTTGACATATTTGTTAGAGAACTGAGAGTCATTTCTATTTCTCCACACATTCTATGATATGTTTTGGAGGTTCTATCAGAATATCAGAAGGCTAGCACCGGTAACCAGCCTGTAGGCAAATGGCAAAGGCATCGACTTTTGAACTAGTAATCTGCGAAAAACAGCCTATAAAAACCAGTTTTTGCCATATTTGTCAGAGAACTGACAGTCATTCCTATTTCTCAACACATTCCAAGATATGTTTAGGAAGTTCTATCGAATTCTCAGAAGGGTAGCACCAGAAATCAGCCTGCAGGCAAAAGGCAAAGGCAACAAATTTTTCACTAAAAATCTGCTAAAAAACAGCCTGTAAAAAGCAGTTTTTGCCATATTTAGGGGAAAACTGACAGTCATTTCTATTTCTCAACACATTCTATGATATGTTTCAAAAGTTCTATCAAGTTATCAGAAGGCTAGCACCAGAAACCAGTCTGCAGGCAAATGGGAAAGGCAACAACTTTTTCACTTAAAATTTGCGAAAAACTGCCTCAAAAAAACCAATTTTTGACATAATTTTGGGAGAACTGAGAGTCATTTCTATTTCTCAACACAATCAATGTTATGTTTTGAAGGTTCTATCAACGTATCAGAAAACTAGCACCGTAAACCAGCCTGCAGGCAAATGGCAAAGGCGACAACTTTTGCACTAGAAACCTGCGAAAAACAGCTTCAAAAAAACCTCTTTTTGACATATTTTGGAGAGAACTGAGAGTCATTTCTATTTCTCAACACAATCAATGATATGTTTTGAAGGTTCTATCAACATATCAGAAGGCTAGCACAGGAAATCAGCCTGCAGGCAAATGGGAAAGGCAACAAATTTTTCACTTGAAACTTGCGAAAAACCGCCTTAAAAAAACCAATTTTGACATATTTTTAGGAGAACTGAGAGTCATTTCTATTTCTCAACACAATCAATGATATGTTTTGAAGGTTCTATCAACATATCAGAAGACTAGCCCCAATAATCAGCCTGCAGGCAAATGGCAAAGGCAAGAACTTTTTCACTTAAAATTTGCAAAAAACAGCCTTATAAAACCCAATTTTTGACATATTTTGGAGAGAACTGAGAGTCATTTCTATTTCTCAACACAATCAATGATATGTTTTGAAGGTTCTATCAAAATATCAGAAGGCTAGCACCGTAAACGAGCCTGCAGGCAAATGGCAGAGGCGACAACTTTTGCATTGCTTACAATGAGAGCTGGCCATATTGTGTAACAACTATAGTCTATAGGATGTGCAGGAGGCGTGACTCCTGATTTACAGCTGTCCTTAAGTACACTGAGCTGTATGCACCGCGCATATTTGGGCGCACCGCCTGCTCCCTACTGGTGGGTGCTCGGCCGATGGTCCCCTCACACGTTCTGTATGATTTTAGCCGTCGGCCGTTCTGTACAAAACCTTGTCCGTCCTTTTCCAGCCGATAGGTATGGTTGAGGTAGGCATGCGTGACCGTGTACGGGCCCACGTAACTGGGTTGTAGCTTGGGATTGCTACCCTTTGTTCTCCGGCGGTTCTCCATCACCACCAAGTCTCCTTCCTCAAATCGGGGTGGCTCTCCCGTCTCCTCCTGCCGGATCTGGTGCTGTTGCTGCCGTACGTATTCATGAGCCAGTCGCAGGTTCTCCTGGACTTGTATGGTATGTTCGGTCAGTCCATAGTTCTCTAGGGTGGGGGGTGAACCGGTCAACTGGTCGGGCAGTCGAACCTCCCGGCCGAGCATCATCATATTCGGCGTCTCTTTTGTCGTAGAGTTGGGGGTACCCCTACATGCTCGCATAATCTGTGGTAGTAGCTGGTCCCACTCGTCCTGTCCCTTTGTTAGGATGAGTGTTCTGAGGGCGTCCCCGAGTGTTCGGTTCTGACGTTCGACCATGCCATTTCCTTGTGGGTGGTAGGGGGTGGTCCTAGTTTTGTGTACTCCCCAGAGTGTGCACAGTTCTTCTAAGATGGTGGACTCGAATTGCGCACCTTGATCTGTGTGTATCTGTTCAGGCAAGCCCCAGTAGCTGAAGACACGCTCGTCCAGTGTGTTGGCCACGGTAGGGGCCGTGGCATCGGGTATGGCAATTGCATCCTGCCATCTGGTGAAGTGGTCTGTCATCACCAATATCCATCTGTTTTTTCGCTTCGTGAGTGGGAGGGGGCCCACCAGGTCCACCGCCAGTTTCTGGAATGGTCTCCCAGCGTAGAGCCTCTGGCCTTCTGGTGGAGTGGGTCTCCTACTCTTTTTGGCGACCTGACAAATCTCGCAGCTGTTGACCAGTCTGCGGGTCAGAGCGGACATGCCGGGCCAGTACCAGTCCAGCATCAATCGTGCCCGGGTCCGGTGTATTCCGGCGTGTGCCATTTGGTGTGCTTCCCACACTGTTCTCTATCTCCATGATGGGGGGCAGACCGCACAGAATTTGGTTCTGCCTTGTTGGTCGAATCTCATGACCAGCACCTGGTCGGCTCGGATACTCAGAGCTTCCTTCCTGTCATACAGGATCCTAAGCTCCGAACTGCCTTCCTCAAGCTCTCTCCTAGTCAAGGTTCCTGGGTTCTGTATTTCTGTATACAACCGGGCTACGGGGTGGTTCCCGTCTCTCTGGGCTTGGGCCAACTCCTTTTCATTGGTAGTGGGGTTGGTGACCATAAGGTTGACTTGTTCCTTCGGGAGGTCTTGTCGCAGCTCTGTGTGGGTGGGGCCACCATCTCGCTGTTCTATTGAGTTGCACTGCTTGCAGTCGAGGCACTGGTCCTTCCTGCTGAGCCCATCAGCGTTCCCGTGGCGGGATCCAGCTCGGTGCTCTAGTTGGTATTTGAATTCTGCCAAGGTCTCTAGCCACCTGGCTATTTGGTTTGATGGTTCCTTGCGCCTGCACAGCCAGCGGAGGGAGGCATGGTCTGTCCTTAGCTTGAACTCCTGTCTGTACAGATAGGGACGGAAGTGCTTGACGGCCTTTACCACCGCCAGGAGTTCTCTGCGGGTCACACAGTAGTTGCGCTCCGCTGGCGACAATGTCTTGCTGTAATAAGCAATCACCCTCTCCTTCTCGTCTTGTACTTGCGAGAGTACCGCTCCTAGGCCCACGGCGCTAGCGTCTGTGCCGAGGATGTATTGTAGTGTGGGGTCTGGATATCCCAACACTGGTGCTTGGCTGAGTCCAGCCTTAAGCTGGTTGAATGCCTGTTGCTCCGCTTCCCCCCATTGCCAAGGGATGCCTCCTCCGGTGAGTACTGTCAGCGGTTTCGCTGTCGTGGCGTAGTCTGGCAGATATTGCCGGTAGTATCCGGCAGTCCCCAAAAATGCTTGTAAGGCACGGACGTCCTTGGGCTCCTGCCATCTCTCCACTGCCGCAACCTTGTCGGGATCAGTGGCCACTCCTTCGGCGCTGACTATGTGGCCCAGGTACCTGACTCGTTGACTCAGAATCTCACACTTTGAGGGCTTTACCTTGAGGTCCGCCTGCTGGAGTCGGGAGAGTACCTCTCCTAGCCGCTCTATGTGTGTAGTGAAGTCTGGAGCGATTATAATCACGTCGTCGAGGTACAAGAGTAGTGTTTTCCAATGTAGTCCCTTCAGGACCCTCTCCATCAACCGTTGGAACGTGGCGGGAGCGGAGGTGAGGCCGAAGGGTAGCACCTTCCACCTCCAGAGGCCACTCCGTGTGATGAAGGCCGACTTGTTCTGAGCGTCTTGGTCTAGTGGGACTTGCCAGTAGCCGCTAGTTAGGTCGAGGGTGGAGAAATATTTGCTCCCAGCGAGCGCATCTAGAGAGTCGTCTATCCTGGGGATAGGGTAGGCATCTTGCCGGGTGACATCATTTAATTTCCTATAATCTACACAGAATCTCCATGATTCATCCTTCTTCCGGACAAGCACGACGGGCGAGCTCCATGCTCCGTCTGCCGGTTCGATCAAGTCTTTGGCCAGAAGTTCTTTCACTTGACGCTCTGCCTCCGCTTCTTTTTCTGGTCCCAGCCTATGTGGTGGGCAACGGATGGGTCGGGTTCCCGGCTCCGTTGGGATAGAGTGCTCGACGAGGGGCGTTCGCCCAATGTCGCTGTCATCTCGGCTGAACACGTTCTGATAGGTTAAAAGGAGGGCTCGTAGCTGCCTCTCTTCGCTGGTACTCTTACACCCTTGTCGTGCCTGTTGGAACAGGGCCTGTAGGTGGTCAGGGAGGTCGCCATGTATGGGTCCGACCTGGGGTCCCCCGGTGGGAAATGGTTGCACTTCCTCTTTTCTGATGCCGGTGTAGGTGCCTATCACTTCTCCGGCGGATATGTGTAGGGCGTCTTGTGTGGGGTTGATACAGCGTACCAATACTCTCCCCCGGCTGTCCGCTGTGTTCACACTAGCAGCGAGCATGAGTCCGCCCTCGAGGCTCTCGATCCGCTTATACTCTTCGGCCTCCCACGTCCTTTCGGAGTCGTGGGCGCAACCTAGGCTGAGTACCTTTCCACCTAGCTTGCCTACTAACGCATTCGCTTTTGGCTTACTAGGGCCTGACTGTACATTGAGCTGGTCGCGCAACCCTTAGGGATTTACTGCATATGCGAACCAACCGGCCGGTGACCCAGTCGATAGCGATCACCTTGATCTGTTAGAGCGGATTAGGCCCCCAGAGGTAACCGACGGTCTGATCCATACCCCACTTTGCTATGGGCATATGAACTTTCACCGTTTTCACCAGCCTTGCCTGTTCACCAGCGTTCCAGGATATGGAATTAACTCTGCCATTCCACGCTGGCTAGGTGTGGACTATCATCCACGTACCACTCGCTGTAGTATTTTCCGACCTACAGTCGAGCCGACTAGACGGTACCACAGTATCCTGTTAATTCAGGATTCGAGACACAGTGGGCCTTCAGCTTGCTCCCACGGCGCTATAGAACGATTTAATGTGTCTCCAGAGCCTCACGGCTCCACTGCCGCCTGTTAGGGACAGACTTCGGGGAGCCTATCCCCCTAAGTTTATCCCTTGTTCGCAGGGGTCTCTGTCGGTGAGGTGACAGGAGACGGTGGCCTCGGCTTGAGGGGGTATGCTCGTATTCTGGCGTACTTGGACCTTGGAGATCAGGTTTCTCCCGTGTCTGTCAGTGCAAGTTAGCTCTTGCTCCTGGATCCTTAGGACGGGTCTGTCGAACCCCATTTGACACTGGTGATTCGTTAGGAAAGGCATGCCTAATATGATGTCTTCGTTCACTTGACTAACGACGAATGTCTCTCGGTACTTGACCTGGCGGATGCGGCCTGTCAGGGTGATTAGTCCATAGAACGGTAGGTGGGTGCCATCTGCCATCAGCCCGTGTGAATCATAGTCCTGTAGGCGCTCTTTTGTTCCGTTCGGTAGTTGGTCGAATACTTTCTTTGACAACAGGTTCGTATTGCAGCCTGTGTCGATCAAGTATGACACGGCTTTACCTTCTATCCGCCCTGGCAAGTAGTAGCTTGATTTATAGGGGCGCTCAATTTGATTGAGATGGATGGTTATGGGCCGGGGGTCGACCTCTGGGTCTTCTTGCGGCGGTGGCGTCTGGCTGGCTTTGTGCCGTGTTCGCCTAGTCTTGGCTGGGGGTTCTGTAGGTTCCTCGTCGTCTTCGTCTGTATTGCCTTCCTCGTTAGCTAGGGGTGTATACCTGTTCTTAAGCGGAACATAGGTGGTTGGCGTAGGTAGGTATCTGGACTGTATGGTGTCCCTTTGAGCCTGGGTTCGGTGGTACTGGCGTTTTTGGTTACGTTCCGGTGCCCTGTTGCAACGAGTAGGTGGCCCTACTGTTGCGGGCTGTACCCGTTTCCCTGGGCGTTGGACCAGGGGGCCGTCCTACATTCCTTCCTCAGGTGTCCTACCCGTTGGCATCCCCAGCATCGCTTGAGTGGGGGTTCTTTGGCCTTGTCCTTTAAGTCGGCTATCTCTCGGCTCAGGTCGGCTATGTTAGCCATTAATTTCCCTAGGGGGTCTTCTACCTCTTTGCAGGTAGCTGGCTGTGTCTCCTCTGGTTGGTCTTCGTGTACCATCCTAATATTTGCGTGTGCCAGTGGTTGGTGCTGAATCTGTAAAAATTCACTGCCGGCTTGTATGGCTTCCTCCACTGTAGCAGGCCGAATGGCCAGTAGGTGCCTTTGCAAATATGTGTGTCCCAACGTACTCTGGAATGTTTGTAGCGTCAGTTCCGTTCGGTTCCTTTGTGGGAGGTCTTGGTATGCTGCCTCTATCAACTGTTCGACTGTAAGGGCGTGTTCCCTTAGGGTGTCTTTCTGAGGCTTCCTATAATGCATTAATTTATTCTGGGCCTCGGTTCGGGTGAGCCCGAAACTGGCTTGCAGAGCTTGCATGATTGCCTCCTGTGTCAGGCCGCGTCTACACTGTTCGGCCTTGCCTAGCAGTGACTGCCGGAGGTGTATGGTTGCTTCATTGTCCGCCCATCTGTTGGCTCTTGCTACCTCCTGGAAACGCTGTAGAAAATAATTAACGTCGCCCTCTCCATTGAACTTGGGGGCCTGGAACTTGTCTCTACTGTTAGTAACTGTCATTCTGTCCAGAATGTCGGTCAGGGTGCCCATAATGTGCATAGGTGCTCCCTCTCTGTCGGTACTGACTGCTCTCCTTCTAGTGGCCATTCTTTCGTCACTTTCCTGCCTTTTTGTGTACTGGTGTGGGAGTTATCTTCTCTGGGAACTGTTCCTATCCCACTGCTGCCACCACTGTACAGGATTTTAGTTGTTGCGGTATTGCGCACACCTATACAACTCCCCACAATCACAAATGCAACTGGAAGTGGCTGTTCGGCCCTTTTTGTAGTCAGTCAGTGCAACAAGGGTCGACTTGTCTGTGCCGAACTATCGGGTGAGTAGGAATGCTTGGCACCGTACACCGACAAGCGGGAATACGCAGCAAGGATCGAGTTGATCGGTTGCTTTCTACCAAGTTCCTTACTACACTGATTAGTCGGTAGTGCAAGCTGTAGTCTGTATCCTGTGCGTATTGTTTGTGCTACTGACTAAAGTCTGTGTAGTAGTAAACAATCATTTGAGGCTCACAGTTGCTCTGACTTTATTATCGATGACAGCCATATTTATGTACATGGTTATGTAACAAAAAGTGGTATACAATAGAGGCCACACCTCACACAAGCAATTGGTCAGAGTGTGCCAATAAAAATAAGTAGGTGGTACATGAATGTTCGCTTGGATGATTGCACATGGTGAATATATACGTATGTTTGTGTGCTTAAGGTAAAATAATAATTAAAGCATAGAACAAACTGTACTAGAATGTAAGCATAGAACCAGCAAATGTGAGTATGTAATAATAATGTTCGGTGTCGGTAACGACTGTTCGTATGGCGTCCCTAACATATTTACAGTGCTTAATAAAGTGAAGTTACTGCAACTACATTGGTGATGATAACAACAACATCAACACCACAATTTTTACAACAACAATGTTATTGTAACTAACTACTGTTATTATTATTATCCATAATAATATATTATTGTAATAAATAATAATAACAATAATAATTAATAAGGGTTTGATATCATCATTGACAATAATCAATAATTATTATTATCAACTTATTCAGCCATGAAAAACAATAATTATTATTATTACCATAGTTATGTGGATGAATTAATGCCATGACGATTATTATTACTAATAATAATTAATAAACAATAATAATATTACAGCGATAAAATAACCACCAACGATAAATAACAATAATAATAATTATTATTATTATTATTATCATTCCTCATCATTATTATTATTTATTAATGTTGCTATTATTATTACTATCTACTATGACTATTCTATGGCATTGATTTATTCATTCATTCATTGATTCATCCAAAATAATAATAATAATAGTAATAAATCAAACAAATGATGATGATGATAAATAAATAATTATAATAATTATTATAAATAAATGAGTAATATTGTGCAGGATTTCACTGTGTGAGTTGGTAGCTCGGCCTACCTGCACAACTTCCCGAACTGAGTTGGCAACTGTGTCTATCGCTGAGCAATACAGCCCTCCCACAGGTCGACCATTATCCTTGGGAATGGTGTGTAACCATTCCTATTTTACTAGTCTAACTGCCGGCTGCGTTAGCTTGTTTCAATGTGCAAGGCAGAGGTCGAACTTTGAAGGCGAACTAGGCAAGCTAGGTTCGGCCAGCAGAGGTTCGAACTGTTCTGCTGAGTGCAAGTCAGTGACCGAACTTTGAAGGCGAACTAGTCAGAGCTAGGTTCGGCCAGCAGAGGTTCAGGCTGATCTGCTTAT
Source organism: Cryptosula pallasiana (assembly GCA_945261195.1). Classification (NCBI taxonomy): domain Eukaryota; kingdom Metazoa; phylum Bryozoa; class Gymnolaemata; order Cheilostomatida; family Cryptosulidae; genus Cryptosula; species Cryptosula pallasiana. The sequence goes on along the minus strand of OX183134.1, from coordinate 5,450,014 downwards.
ATATTACTACTCGAGTAATAGAGCATTCGGTGTACTGTGCATGTACTAGCGCTGTGAAGTTATTATTGCTAAAGAACAAAGAAACTTCTGAGAGTGGGGCAAGCTGACTCTGATTTATTGTTGCCTTAACACGGCTATTTATAAAAGGAGTTACATAACCAGTAAATATGTAAACAAGACATGACAAAAGAAAGTTGTAAGACACGCCTGTTAAGAAAGGCTTAGACAAATAGAAATTGAGTGTACATAAAATAGGCTGGCTTCGCAGCTACGGCTGGGTGCATCCACATGTGTTACGTATAAGATTGCATGCAAGGTAAATGAATAAAATAAATGAATAGTGTGCATAGAGTGAATAGTCCTTGAGTGTATGCATAGAATGTCATACTAGTTAAATATGGCCGCCGTCCGTCACAATATATAATATTGTGCAGGATTTCACTGTGGGGGTGTGAGTTGGTAGCTCGGCCTACCTGCACAACCTCCCGAACTGTGATGGCAACTGTGTCTAATGCTCTAGCAATACAATCCTCCCACAGGTCGACTTAGTAGACTGAGGAGTGGTGATTAACCATCCCAGTTACTAGTGAGCTGCCGATTGCGTTAGCTGTTATCAGTGTGTGAATCAAGGTCGAACTCTGAAGGGTGAACTAGTCAAACTAGGTTCGGTCAGCAGAGGTTCGGTTGACTTGTTTCAGTGCAGTGCAGAGGTCGAACATTGAAGGCGAATTAGGCAAAGCTAAGTTCGGCCAGCAGAGGTTCGGTTGACTTGTTTCAGTGCTGAGCAGAGGTCGAACATTGAAGGCGAATTAGGCAAAGCTAAGTTCGGCCAGCAGAGGTTCAGACTGATCTGCTTATATATTACTACTCGAGTAATGGTGCGCAGTGAAGTTATTTGTATGTACAAAGAAACTTCTGAGAGTGTGCAAGCTGACTCTGATTTATTGATACAAAACATCCGTATTTATGTACATGATTACATAACTGATTAAGCTGATAAGTGGTAAACAAAAGGTGGCCACACCTAGCACAAGCCATTGGCTAGTGTGTGCCAATAGAACAGGATAGGCGGTACATAGGTAGCTGCATGATTGCACTCACATGGCATACATATAAGATTGCATGTTAAACGGTAAGATGGATAAATGTGCATAGATAAATTGTCTCTAGAGTGTAAACATAGAACTGGGATAAATAGTAAGTGAAAGTAATAGAATGTAAATAGAAAGTACATGGGGGGGTAACTGTCAGCGCCGTCCGTCACAATATTATTCCACCACGTTGTTAGTAACCAAACAAACCATTCACCTAGTACACATAGTCAAACATCCATTTGTCATGTTCGTATCAATCCTTCATTTCAGGCCATTTTTGAGTAATTGTACAGAATTAATTAGTCATCTAATAATATTGGCAACAACAGCTCAGCCGCCATGCGGGGATATTGCGTAACTATAGACTGTAGTTTTAGTCATGAGTTGTGGCCTCTGTTAACCCACCCAGTAATCTTTTGCTAATACTTCTAATAAAGATAAAAATATAACAAAACTATGATAATTTTTGCATTATTTATCAACAAAAAAGTTAATTTTTACCAAATGATTTGAATCTGAAAATCAAATATTTGACTCAAATCAAAAAAAAAACCAAATCAAATCGAGTCAATACACTGAGGTAGGCAAATCAAATCAAATCAAATCAGCAAATCATCAAATCAGCTAATTTTGATTTGTTTCAAATATTCGAATACTCAAATATTCGAGTCAGCCGTGATTTGCCTCCATCTCTGAAAATTGATGACAGACAATGCAACTTTCATCCAACAGAAACAGGGTAGAAAAACCATATATAAGGAGTAGCTCAGCTAGATTGAAAGGGAGTTCAACTCAAGAGAGCATTAAGTGAGGAGCTTTTATAAGCGCTGGAATCTCAGGAGAGGAAGAGACTGCTGGACTTTCTCAATTGGACTTAAGAGAGCAACAGTAAAGGAGCTACGGTTTTGACGGGATTGGAAGGAGAAACAGGAGCTACAGAATTACACATAGAGGAACGGAACAATTAGTGGTAAGTGGATTTTATTTTGACATTAGCTTTACATAGCTGTAGCGCATAGACACACTAGTTGAATAGTGCCGATAGCAAGCATTAGTTTGTGAAGGAAGTGGTAGACATGTGAAACAAATTGATATAGGTATTCGGTACTTCAAAGCTGACAGTTGGATCGATTGTTTTAACTGCTTGCAGTGTATACGGGTGTTTAGATTGTACCATAAGTTCTCGAAAAAAGTATTGTGTTTTTTATTATAGGCAAATAAACTTTTGGATCAAAGGATACGTTTACTTATTTCGGTTTTCTTTGTAAGGCGCGTTTGTGTACATACGGTAGATAGCAACAGGTAGCTCACTCATAGCGATATATACCTATTATATAGAGAAGCTTGAATAGGGTAAAAATCAGCAATTACACGCAGGAGCGAGTTCTTGGGATATATTTGGTAAAACATTGGAAGACATTAGCGCAATCGACTTTTCTTTTATTGTTTACATTTTTTTTATTGTTGTATTGAATAGACATCGTACATACCCCAATTATTGATATACTGTTTGTTTAGATTCAGCCTTTACGATAAAGCATTCATTTTCATAAAACAACAGTAACTGACACCAAACTCCTTTACGGTTTGGTGGGGTTGTGGTGGCAAACCGCTATATTTTTGGTTTGGCTGGCTATTTGGGGTAAACTCACTTTTTGAACGTGGGTTTGCTTGGGCTCAACTATAAATAATAATATTAATTCAATTACTATCATATCATATTAACACATTTATAAATAAATAATATTGATTTCATCTTTGAATATTTGCATTGAACAAATTATAAATAGTAAAGCAATCAGAAAACCATAAAAAATATTTTATTTATTTATCAGTTTAAACTTGTTTACATATTAACTTCACCGATATTATTGATATTGACTAGTCAGTCAGACAGGTTGTTTTGACAACCAAAAATTAATATTAGAGGACAACCAAAGGGAATATTTTACTTTAGTTTTCAGTTTAATTTTTGTTTACAAATTAATCTTATTGGTGTTATTGATATTGGCGAGTCAGTCAGACAAGTTGTTTTGACAACCATCTGCAGCGGACTGTGTATAGCGCTGATAGAAACGTCACAGCTGTTCATTGTTTACGAATTGTTTTGTTTATATTTATATTTTCAGGAGGGTAGGGACAGGCCACATACCCGTAACCTATTAGTTTCAGTCTCGGACTGTTACAAACGGCTACTGAGTACGTGTAACAAATTGGAAATACAGTCCTCTGGCTTACGATCTCATCAGTTAGCAGTTTGACTTATTACTGTTTACCAAATTTTATTATTATTTAGTTTTTTATTAATTCTCGTTTCGTCATATTTATTGATTTTACCCAATCTACCCTCTGACAGTTTAACCGTTGTATGCTGCGCAGCTCTATTACCAGAGAACGAGCGTAATTGGCAGAGGACAACTCACAGTTCATGACCTACAGGAAGAACAACAAAGGTGACAAACATTGCTCTTTGTGATGAGCTATCCAATATCTTATATGATCAGGCTATTGTTACACCTATTTATGTTGTCCAGCATTAGCCACCCTTCTTTCATATATAATACGAAGGCTATATGCAGACAAAGGATGTTATGTAATCTTTCATAAAAATACTGGCTGCTGCTGCCTCACAACTCAGAGAAGTTGGAGGAGCACAGGCAGAAGTAAAGAAGAATACAAGCTATACTACTCTCACACACTCTCTTTCTCTCTTATTGCTTACATGAAGACATCAATACCTACTGCAACAATAAGAGTCTTGCAATAGATTACAAGCCTGCAAAGCACGCAGTCCAGCACTTAATCCAGCAAGAAGTCCAGCACCCACCCAGCACAAAGTCCAGCTTGCCTGGCGCTATTAAACTGAAGCCTGCAGTCTATTCTGGTACCTGGGGGAGGTGTAGGTGCCTGCTACCTAGTGAACTGCACATCACTACAAAATCCTGCACAACAAACAATAATAAAAAATCAACAAAAAAATAGTCATTATTATTATTTTTTATTAATAATAATTATAATAATAATAATAATAATAATTAAGAAAGGATTAAAAAAAAACTTTTAAAGGTTCTGATGTTGATGACCGTGATGGTCACAATTCATGTCGTTGTTGTACAACAACAGTTGGCTACACAAGAGTGGAATAATAATAATTAATTAGTAAACTATAATATATATAACTATATAATAATATATATATCAATTTGATCAATCAAATTTTAATAATAATAATAAATAATAATAAAAGATTTCAATTGATTTCCCAAACGAGAGTTTTTATTTGTAAGTTATGACTATTAATAAATAAGTTTACACCATAAAAAATTTCAGCCATCATAATCATCATCAATATAGGATCATTCATTCAAAGTCATCAATCAATGCTGATTGGCATAAATTCTTTTAGTCACCAACAATTATTTTCTGGTCGAAACTGCAACTATTAGGACCTTGACCTCAAAAATATTGCCTGGCTTCAATAACCAGTTAGGAAATCCAGGTATTGATTAGCTAATCAGTTTTGTGAATTCATTCAGTCAGCGAATGAAAACATTCCGTCACCTTTTGTCTGCACAACTTTGCTTGCTGCCGGTCACTCAGGCTATAGGCAGTGCGGTTTGTGGTGAAACATATTTTCAAACGTTTTCAAGCAAATGGCGGGTAAACTTAAAACTTTAATAAGTTTTGAGTTGTCTCCTTTTCACCATTATGTTGACCAGCTTTTGTTGATAACCAACGATTAATCGCTGGTTTATAAAAGTTATTAGTGAAGTTGAATTATTCATCAAACTGTGAATAAACAAAACTTGGTGGAAGTAGCAATGGCAGGGTTGGTAGTGGTGAATCATGAAGGTGTAATATTGTAAACCAAATATTAATTTTTTATTAGTTATCTGTCACTGCAACATAATAATTACCACTGATCTAGACAATGGCTACTTTTATGGAAGTAGACAACTCCTCAAATGAGCATAAAGATAACGTTATGAAACACATGCAATGAGTGTTGTTAGAATGGATGTCAACATAATTACTTTCAGCTGGTTGCAAACATTTCTTTCAGGTTTGTTGACTTTTGTTTTAAGAACTGTCTATTTTAGTTGAAGGTTTCTCAGTGCTTATTTCTTGCCCTTTCTAAGCATTTGATCATGTATCAACTTTTTTACTACAGCAATTAGTTGCATCATATTTCTCCAATTCATATAAAGTGAATGAGGAAGTAAAAACGTACAGATAACTATGGAAAATTAGCGATCAGTAAAAATAAATTTTAAAAAGAAATGTTTATGTTCAGATTGCACAAATGTATAGAATGCATAAACTGGTCATGATCTGTTACCATTAGTTCTCTTCCCCCTTCACCTCTCTCACTTCTTGCATGGCACTGTGTATTTATAGGTTTTTTTAGTGTTTCGTTTTTACAAAATAATATAATTGTTATAAACAGAAATATACATATTTATTTTAATCAACATCAAGAGACACGCTGTCTTCAGTAAACACTAAATAAAGTATTGGAAGGTAGGCAAGCTAGCTGCATCATCGTACAGTTGTGGGAAAAGATCATTATTCTAAACACTAACTAACTATAAAATAAATGATGATAGGAATTGAATAATGTACACCCCTAGCAATCCATTTATCTATCTACCAGAAGATGGACTGATGCTTGAACTCGATTATTATGCGAGTGCACCAGCTGCAACTAGATAGTTTATGGGCGAAACCCCCTTGACTTCACAGCTGGTACCACACTGTACAGGCAATGTTGTAACACTTAACAATAGGCCATTAGGCAGCATAGCGGCAAGAGACGCAATCAGATAGACCTCATCGCATATTATTGGCCAGTGTCAGGAAATGAGAAATCAGCATTAAACCTGATTTCAGCATCAATAATTCTGTCTTGATGCAGTCCTTCCCTCCTTGACGTGCACCCATAAGGCAACGAAGGTGCACAATCTGATTGGTCCACATTGCTGCATTTGTACACCAAATATGGTGTCAGCCCAACCCTTACCAGGTACTGCCCTCTGAGTGGTCGCTTGTAGACTGACGAACAAAATATTGCTGAATCAGTGAAGATGGCTCTTGGCTTGGCTACAACAGAAGACAGACGTGTCCCTCTGATGTCACAGCAGAACAAGTTACAGTCTAGACAATACTGACTTCTACCTACAAACATAATTACAAGGTAAGAAGTATTGTGCACATTAATAACTGCTATAGTGAATGCTTGAATAATATAGCTACTAACAAAAGCTCTGCATATACACTATAATATAATTACCGTTTTTGAAAGATATGCACACACGCTCATGTTTCTCATTGAAGAAATAACTTTCTAGCGTTGAAATGATTGATAAGTTTGTTACACAAATTGTTTTATTTCACACAAGTATGAAGAGTGCATCAACAATTAATTGCAAAGTTTCGTGTAGACAAATAACTGCTGAGAACATTTTCATAGTTATCACTCATAAGGAGCTTCAACTTTCGAATAATTTAATTGTAAGCTTATTGGCGGTCTTCCAAAGTCAGCGTAAGTGAAAGTGTGAAGAAGGCTGTTTTTAGGTTTTGCTTCACCCAAAAAATACTCTGAATTGATTTAAATACTATTCATGGGTGACAGAACCATTATCCTCTAAGTGAACTTTGCTGTGTTTTATTAAAACTTCATTATTATTGTAAAACGTTGTAACAAACATATGTAGAATACTGCAAGAAACATCCGCAATCAGTTCTATTTTTCACATATATTACATAACAAACACTCTTTGTTCTTGAGTGAAAACTATAGCAAATGCAGAAAGTAGGAGAACAATACAACAGCTTATTGTCTATTACATAGCAGACACATACTTCTAACTTGATTGATTTAAGGATTGATAGAAAAAGAAATAATTTATTGGTTGCTAGAGCTTTAGTAGGCATTCCAATCAGTAAATGGGCTTTGCTCAAATATTGCTAAAATAACATTGCTTCGGTCAGGGTTACTCAGCACTGTTAACCTCAATTCATGTTTTTTTTTGTAATTAAACAGATTACTGGAAACTGGTTTCTACTATGAGGCAAAGAACTAAGATATGGCCTGTCGATGTGCAGCCGGAGGATTGGTTTTACTCTAATCCCAAATAAATTGTGGTAGCAAGTTGAAACATTTATAATTGAGAAGAGGAACAGCAGGACAGTAATTGAGCAGACAACTGGTTCTGCGATGTGAACTTTACCCAGTGGTGTAATAGGATTGGATATGTAACAGCCATGTTGATGATTATTGTGATGATGGGTTACATTAAAATATTAAAATCTGAGATTATCCTTTTATGTAAGCTTCATGCGATTTAAAAGACTGTCTGTTCAAGTAAAAATGCTCCAACCAACCGGACTCCAGAATGTTACTGCCCTTTCTTATTGAATAGCAAAACAATTAAACAATTTAAACTCTCTGGTTTTTGCTGTAAGTTACAAATTACCTGTATATGGTTTGAAGTATGATGCATCTAGTTAGATTGATATAAAATCATAGGCTACTATATACGTAATGCATGAAGTTATGTTTACCCGCATTATCTATGTTCGATAGAATTATTTGCACTCAACTATTTGTGTTTGAGATTATCTCAAGATGTCCGGGTTAATATAAGTATAGGTTGATTTGTCTGAGTCCTTTTATTTACATATTAATATAAAGTTGGAATCATTCGAATAGAAGGAAACGTGTAAAGTTGAATTATCAGCACTCAGTCTACAAGCGTGCAAATCTAAATCTAGGTAAATGCATGAAGTTGAAATCATTTCATACTAGTTACAATCATGAAGTTGAAATGATCAGAGTTTATCCATATTTTTGTGCAATTTCTGATTTTGTGGAGTTTTTAAATCTTCTGAATCTAGCCACATTTGTATTCATTTAGGATGATAAATGGAAGTTGTCTGCACCTATTTAGATGACAATGTCGATTTATCGGAATGTAAATATCTGAAGTTGAAATCATTTGAATCTATATGCATTGGGCATTTACCTGAATGCATCCAAGTCTTCAGGAAACTGTTGTTTCAGATTTACCTGCAATTAACTTCATTAGCTCAATTTTAAATCAAAACCTACCCCTGGATTCCCGAAATTGAGTACTTAGTATAGAGTTGTTTCCTCTTGGATAAAATAACAGTTTTCTATTGGCTATTTTGCTCACCTCTGATTGGCGAAAACTGTCACTTGAGAATAGACAGCACCATTAATCGCAGGTATGGCAATGAGAGCACAACTCCTATTTACTATAGGTTGTTTTTCACTAATGGTAACTACAACAGGTGAATAATATCTAATAAAAACCCACATCATTGCCACCCACCACACTATCTAATCAGTGACTAAAGGTCACCAATTTTATTAGCAGCCACCAATGATTAAATGTCCTTTTGGCAGTCTGGTTTTATTTTTCCTCCAACAGAACTTCAAAGTTGGAAACTGAAGAGTTTTTGTACTCATATTTGATTGGTTAAATCTAGGAGCATTTCTAATCCAGGTTTTAATGTTCATCAGTAGGAAGCTCTGTTGGCTTGCAGGTATTTCTACTACTGCTGAAACTAACTAGCACCTGTCAGCTGCCCGAGTGGATATGCACCTACCTGGATGCTGTTTTCCAAGGAATTATAATGCGATTACTGATTTGTGCCAATGCAATAATCGACAAAATACCAAATAAACGGAAATGGCTTTCAAGGTGTAAGAAAGTTATACAAAACTAGCAGTCGCCCATTTTGTGCTAGCCTTTCCTCCCAACAAATCATATCAACAATACTGATGCACCATCTCCTTCAATGTATTGGCTTTTCATTGAAAAGGTAAACTCTGGATAAAAGATGTTCTCATTTTTGTAGGTTTTTTTGGCTTCTTTTATGATCGATGACGATGCGGAAATAGGTGAAGTAATGAAACATCATTATGGTATAACTAAGCAACACCATAATAACACAAATTGTTGTATTGTATTACTTTCTCAGACTTCGCAATTGTTTTTTTATGATTCCTTTTCTGTAGAAATGATTTCAATCATCTAAGGTATATACTTTCCTCAGTTAACTCCCCAGGGTGCAAAGTTTTTTTTAATATATATATCTATTGTTGATCTTTGTTTGTGTCTGTGGTTGTAGAAAATGTTACACGTACTCTCCACATTGGAGAGATGTCATTCACAGTATTGCAGCAAACGCTGACCGTTGAGGTCACACTTGTTAGGAAATCACATCACACATTAGTTTGATAGCTTATCACAAAATGCGGAGCAAAAGGCTCTCTCAGTCTAATAGCCTATAAACCATCAAGGGCACCTGCAGGTTTACTCACGGAGTTGGTTGTTTTCACCTGACCAACAACGATGCTGAGATGGATAGAGAAAACAGCATTCTATGAATATATTAAGGATACAGCAAATTTGAACCTCTCTGTCCACTTGTACATAATACTTTAAAAGCACCAAAATCTAACACTCCTCAATTAAGCGTCGAGGTGGTCGATGTTCTCGGCATGGTCGCCTGTTATGCGGGGTATTAACAGCCTGTGTAGGATCGCTGCCCGTCCCAGGTGTAGGCTCAGTGTCAATGTCACTGGGAGTATTGTCATTAGAAGCAGTTTGTCCGTCTAGTAATGCACTACGTTACGTCGTACATCTTTATCAGCGTCAATTATGTAAGTTCTACCTGGTAGTGTTTGCTCCACGGCTCCATATCGGCTGAGATCACAAATGTATATGGAGTTGCCTCTACGTAGAGTGGGCAACTCCTGAACCCGCTTACACCGGTCATGCTGCTCTTTCATTTCAACCTTGTACAAATCATTACTGCTCTGAAAGTTCTTATGATCTTCCACTATTGTACTGGGGTAGTTCAGTTGAACAGCACTATGACTTAGCCGTCTGTTCATCAGGAGCTCGGCTGGAGACAATCCACCGTGTATAGGTGATGTACGGTACGCTAACAATCCTAGATAGGATAGATAGAATGTCGACGCATGGCATTAGCGTTGCTGGATGAGAATAGCCTTCTACTTCATCTACTAATTGAATGTCTCGTTCATTTCGGGAATCACACGGATATGGTGACACGGCATCTGCAGAACAGTTCTTTCTCCTGAGTCCCAGCAAGCGCATACTTCTCCATAGCAGTATATCTACTTTGGGCCTCTGACAATGATCTACCTGTAGCTGTGGCTGTCTTTGACTCAACATTGCTCCTAGACCGTAGTCTGATGCATCCGTCGACAAATACATCACTCTCTTTGGATCATATGCAGCTAGAATCGCTGTTTGCTGAAATTCTCTTTTCAGATTCATAAACGCTTGTTGCTGGGGTTCATCCCATAACCAGGGCACCTACTGCTGGGCTAAATCTACCATACCGATTGGCTACACCCAAAAGTCTAGTCGGGCAGATATAAGATCACCCGCATGTATACCAACGGTGTCAATTCTGTGCCCCAAGTACTTGACTGATGTCTAGTTAAAAGCACACTCACTATGATTTAATGTCAACCCTGCCTCTTGTATATGACGTAGCGTAATGGTAAGTCTGCAGTTGTGTTTTTGTTAATCAGCTCCAATCACTAGCGTGTCATCCATGTGTACAACTATGCCCTCCACATGGATCCTTAGAGATAGCATTTGAAGAATGCTTGTTGTGTGGACATAGTCTGTGTTGTGAGGCTTTACTGTTAGCATGAACATCTACAGCAGTTTGCCCTCTAACCACTGGAAAATGTAAACAAATAAGGCGCAAAATGTCTAATAAGCTAGTCCCAGGTGAATGTCCAGTGCTGTCTCTACACATGTTTCTGAGGCTACAGCTGGTCTGGGGGTCGATGGTTTAACTCTTCACCGGAAGGCATTCTTGTGGACATGTTTTGGTACCGGCAATGGTAATGGTTTCTGCAAGAAATGATGTAAAAACAATAATAAAAAAATGAGTGTTTAGGTGATTAGGTCGACTACGTATTTGCTTTAACTTCAGAATCTTAAGCTAGTGTTTCAAACATTTGTGACTCTGGTGTACCATCAATCACTAAGATTAGCTGTTTTCACATCATCCTTGCATACATGGATTCATTTTGTTCGCTACATCAGTATCATCAATGTTCTAATCGACAACAACATCAACTCTGAAGTCCAAAATACCAGTTGACTAGTTCTCGTCTACAGATGTAGGTTACAGACAACAATAAACTGTAGTAAATTTAAGGCTTACCTGCGACCTGAGGAAGGAACTAGAAGCAGATAACACATGGCTACACGTTGCCGACTCATTTTCTGACGTATCTTTCTGCATTTCCTTATGCATCCTTAGCATGTCGTCTTCGTAGTACTAAACAGTTAGTATATATAATATTATATATATACTACAGACATAGTATACAAGTTAGTATATATAATATTATATATATACTACAGACAGAGTATATAAGTGAGTATATACAATATTATATATATACTACAGACAGAGTATATAAGTGAGTATATACAATATTATATATATACTACAGACATAGTATACAAGTTAGTATATACAATATTATATATACTACAGACATAGTATACAAGTTAGTATATACAATATTATATATATACTACAGACATAGTATACAAGTTAGTATATACAATATTATATATATACTACAGAGATAGTATAGAAGTTAGTATATACAATATTATATATATACTACAGACATAGTATACAAGTTAGTATATACAATATTATATATATACTACAGACATAGTATATAAGTTAGTATATACAATATTATATATATACTACAGACATAGTATACAAGTTAGTATATACAATATTATATATATACTACAGACATAGTATATAAGTTAGTATATACAATATTATATATACTACAGACATAGTATACAAGTTAGTATATACAATATTATATATATACTACAGACATAGTATATAAGTTAGTATATACAATATTATATATATACTACATACATAGTATATAAGTTAGTATATACAATATTATATATATACTACAGACATAGTATATAAGTTAGTATATACAATATTATATATATACTACATACATAGTATATAAGTTAGTATATACAATATTATATATATACTACAGACATAGTATATAAGTTAGTATATACAATATTATATATATACTACAGACATAGTATATAAGTTAGTATATACAATATTATATATATACTACATACATAGTATATAAGTTAGTATATACAATATTATATATATACTACAGACATAGTATATAAGTTAGTATATACAATATTATATATATACTACATACATAGTATATAAGTTAGTATATACAATATTATATATATACTACAGACATAGTATATAAGTTAGTATATACAATATTATATATATACTACAGACATAGTATACAAGTTAGTATATACAATATTATATATATACTACAGACATAGTATACAAGTTAGTATATACAATATTATATATATACTACAGACATAGTATATAAGTTAGTATATACAATATTATATATATACTACAGACATAGTATATAAGTTAGTATATACAATATTATATATATACTACAGACATAGTATATAAGTTAGTATATACAATATTATATATATACTACAGGCATAGTATACAAGTTAGTATATACAACATTATATATACTACAGACATAGTATACAAGTTAGTATATACAATATTATATATATACTACAGACATAGTATACAAGTTAGTATATACAATATTATATATATACTACAGACATGGTATATAAGTTAGTATATACAATATTATATATATACTACAGAGATAGTATATAAGTTAGTATATACAATATTATATATATACTACAGACATAGTATATAAGTTAGTATATACAATATTATATATGTACTACAGACATAATATATAAGTTAGTATATACAATATTATATATATACTACAGACATAGTATATAAGTTAGTATATACAATATTATATATATACTACAGACATAGTATATAAGTTAGTATATACAATATTATATATATACTACAGACATAGTATACAAGTTAGTATATACAACATTATATATACTACAGACATAGTATATAAGTTAGTATATACAATATTATATAAATACTACAGACATAGTATATAAGTTAGTATATACAATATTATATATATACTACAGATATAGTATACAAGTTAGTATATACAATATTATATATATACTACAGACATAGTATATAAGTTAGTATATACAATATTATATATATACTACAGACATAGTATATAAGTTAGTATATACAATATTATATATATACTACAGACATAGTATACAAGTTAGTATATACAATATTATATATATACTACAGACATAGTATATAAGTTAGTATATACAATATTATATATACTACAGACATAGTATATAAGTTAGTATATACAATATTATATATATACTACAGACATAGTATACAAGTTAGTATATACAATATTATATATATACTACAGGCATAGTATATAAGTTAGTATATACAATATTATATATATACTACAGACATAGTATATAAGTTAGTATATACAATATTATATATATACTACAGATATAGTATACAAGTTAGTATATACAATATTATATATATACTACAGACATAGTATATAAGTTAGTATATACAATATTATATATACTACAGACATAGTATATAAGTTAGTATATACAATATTATATATATACTACAGACATAGTATACAAGTTAGTATATACAATATTATATATATACTACAGACACAGTATACAAGTTAGTATATACAATATTATATATATATACTACAGACATAGTATACAAGTTAGTATATACAATATTATATATATACTACAGACACAGTATACAAGTTAGTATATACAATATTATATATATACTACAGATATAGTATACAAGTTAGTATATACAATATTATATATATACTACAGACATAGTATATAAGTTAGTATATACAATATTATATATACTACAGACATAGTATATAAGTTAGTATATACAATATTATATATATACTACAGACATAGTATACAAGTTAGTATATACAATATTATATATATACTACAGACATAGTATATAAGTTAGTATATACAATATTATATATATACTACAGACATAGTATATAAGTTAGTATATACAATATTATATATATACTACAGACATAGTATATAAGTTAGTATATACAATATTATATATATACTACAGACATAGTATATAAGTTAGTATATACAATATTATATATATACTACAGACATAGTATACAAGTTAGTATATACAATATTATATATATACTACAGACATAGTATATAAGTTAGTATATACAATATTATATATATACTACAGGCATAGTATACAAGTTAGTATATACAATATTATATATATACTACAGACATAGTATATAAGTTAGTATATACAATATTATATATATACTACAGACATAGTATATAAGTTAGTATATACAATATTATATAAACTACAGACACTATATAACATATAACTTAGTGTATACCATGTTACATACCTTTATCTGCTTCCTGTATGCATCTCTCTTAATCTCAAACTCTAACCTCTTTTTAGCCTTCTTCATCAGAGAGTGCCTCTTCTTTACTTCTTCTAACTGTTGTTGCAGTGCTGTCAGCTCCTCAGTGTCTGCCGATGACTCTGTCAACCAATCAAAGCATTCGGTAGAAGACAAAGTCTATGTATACTTTACCCTATTGTGACATCACTGCATTTACTGGCAGCTAGCTGAACCGTCAGCAGTGAATACCTCTATTTATACACTACATACATAATGCTGCTGCAGCGCATAACAAGTACGTTTTCATGGCTCGAAGTTGTTTGGTCTGAACGTTCACTCGAGTGGAAAGGAACTGCGGTGAGAAACAAACAGACAATGATGAATGTTTTTAAGTAATTTACAGACAAAACACAAACATACAATAACCATGACAAACATAGTATATAAATCGTCACACAAACAGTTACATAACATATTCCCTCATACATTCCACTACATAAAACACACAAACATAAATAAGCACATAAATAAATGGCTAGCATTCACCCTTGTAACAACAAAGTAAAATCCATCACAAGGTTCCACCACACAAAACCACTTTTCAATCATTGTTTTACTTTCGCTGATAAAATGATCCAACCATTAACAGAAAAGTTTACTCAGATGACTCAACTACAACACAACAGAAAGAGCAGTACCTACCTGTTGTACTGTCTGATTCACTGCTGACGCTGTCAATGGAATAGTTGGAGGTTGATCTCGGAACTACAGGTGGTGCCAAGCTGTTTTCACTTACAGCGCTAAACGCATACCTCAGCAAATCACCAAACTGTTCAGATTGTATTTGAGCCGCTGAATAGTCCTGAAATAAAGTGTAGCACCTGTTGAAACATGCCATACATAGTGTCAGTCACACATGCGCCTGCTTATAGATGCCACACACAGTGTCAGTGATACAAGCACCTGCTGATACATATCACACAAAATATGAATCACACAAGCACTTGCTGATACATACAACACACACAGTGACAGTAATTATGCAGTACACGACCTGTTGATACATATCACACGCAATGACAGTAATACAAGCACCTGTTGATACATGCCATACAAAATGTAAGTGATACAAACACCTGCTGATACATACCATACATACCACACACAGTGACAATAATACATGCACACATCTGTTGACACATACCACACACAGTGTAAGGGATACAAGCACCAACTGATACATACCACACACAGTGACAGTAGTACAAGCACTTGCTGATACATATCACACACACAGTGTAAGGGATACAAGCACCAGCTGATACATACCACACACAGTGACAGTAATACAAGCACCTCCTGATATATACCACACACAGTGTAAGGGATACAAGCACCAGATGATACATACCACACACAGTGACAGTAGTACAAGCACCTGCTGATACATATCACACACAGTGCTAGTGGCGCAAGCACCTGATGACACAGATCACATAAATTTCAGTGCGATTGGAAAATGATCTTTTACCTGAAACACTTCCTGAACTGCACACAATGCCAGTTTTTGTATAGTACGGTTGCAAGGTGGGGACAAGTCATACGCAGGTAAAGGATCAAAGGACAACTCGTCAGGTGCCAAGTCATTGTTGTAGGTCATAGCGGATGACATTTGTATTGCCTCCTCATTTGGTGTGTAAGAGGTAGGTCTAACATTAGAACTAAAACAGGAAGTAATAATTCCAATGTCTCTAGCGGGCACTGATGTGAAGAAGTGAAATTCTGATTTGCAGAAGTGAAATAATAAATACTAGTAATGAATTATGGATACTAATAATCTTTATTATTGTCATTCATACAATCCCAGACTGTAACTTTTTAACAAACCACACATGACATGATATAAACCACTATATATATATATTGTCACAATGCCACTTGGCATAAATACAGATTGAATAGTGGATTTGACTGAATATCACACCAATAAAACTAGTTATACCATGCCATACATCAATTTGAAGCTTCTAGCTAGCTTTTTCAGTTGACAAAAAATACCTCTGTTTAGTAACAACCTTTAAAATAGAGCTCAAAAACTCGCTTTCAAGTGTTGACTGTGCATCTGATTTGGGTTTTGACTGTACACTTAGCCAATCAAATCAATGAACTGGTCCACTAGTCCAATCAAAGTGAAAGCTCAGTGCGCACAAACCTCATCGGTGTCCATATAGTAGGAGGCAACTCCACACACCATGCAATAGCTCATAAATAAAGCAATATTTGTATTAAGTGAAATACACAGAAATACCCGACTGATTGAGATGAAACTTTGAGGTTATGTTCTGTTAACATAACCCTTTCATCATATCAAAAATAATTTAAATCTTTTACTATCAAAATGTCTACGCACAAGGGCTTTAACCATTTACGCAACAAAGAAAACAAGGCTAGTCACTGTGTGAGTTGGAGTTGTCTTATTTCACATAGGTAAGTAACTCCAAATTTATTATTGGGTATAACTTGCGTATAAATAATTTTTCAACCAAGACAAACCAGGCACAAGTTTTTAAAACTTTGTTTAACTATTAACTACCCTAAACAATAGGACTACATCGCATATAAAGTCTTGTTTTAGTATAATGAAACTTCATCTGTACAATATATTCTGGTGAGCTATAGATAATATATTTATTAAACTCTGTAGTACTTCAAATCTAATCTTATTCTGTAAACTTATGAAATCACAAGAGTAATTAGCTCAACCAACACTCTCTAGCCTGAGATACTCAGATATTACATACCTTACAGCCATAATCTGATGCTCCTGCCTTTCCCTATCACACGTCGGTACCTGAGCTAAGGCTACCGGCTGGGACAGAATAGAGAACCTGGTGCACTCTACATCATAGGAGCGCTTGTGTGCCAGTTGGTGCCTGACCGGCTCTCTTAGAGTCCAGCAATTAGTCATTGCAGCAATGAAGCAGCTAAACCCTCTACTGCTTGACCTTGACCTTGACATCGCCAAGTTTGCAAGGTCAGCTTGCACCATAGTCATTCTAATTACCGACTTAGGATTTGGTTGAGCAGGACCAACGAATCCGAGAGAAGTTAACCTTAAAAATACAAACAAATAAGATGAAGGCAGGTACAAATCAGATATTGGATGCAACCAAAATCAATTTGCAAACAGTTTTACTTGAGAGAGAATATAAATGAACATTTTTCTAACAATTAAATGTACAAACCATGCTATTCTCTTTCAAAGCATAGCTTTAATGGCTACATGAGTGTGCATTTAATAATAAAAAATTTCTAACAAAAACCCTCTTTAAAACTATAGTTGTCACTACATTGCGATAAGAAAACAGGTCACTCAAAATGGACATCACAAAATAATGCAAAGCATGTAAAAAGGCTCATAATATAACTTGTTTTGAAATCAGCAATTCCTAAACTGCAGAAAAAACAACTGTCGTACAAAACAGGAATTTTCACAGAATATACTAACAAGAGAATGCCTGTAAATGTTTAAATAATTTTAGGAACTTAGAGAAAAGCAAGCTATCATATTAAACTATGAATTACCAACTGATTGAGGAGTTGTCTAGTCAATGCCTCGGTTAGACTAACGGTGTGGCTACACTGCACCGATGTTTTGATACCGATGTGACTATGCGATGGTTCGTGGCTATGTGAAGGTGGCTACACAGGCCAAAGTAGCGTGACGATGTACACGAGCACAACGTTGAGCTGCAACTGAACTAGCCAATCATACGGCACAAAGTGTGGGTTTTTGCCCGGTTCATTTCCGACAACGAATTATTTGTTTCCCTAATAATTATCATCACAATAAATACAATAATAATTGAAGAACAATTTCATTGTGATGTATGGCTGGTCTTGTTGACCATGAAAACATTGCTTTCAATATTTCTTTTTGGTTCTGTTTGTTAATAATTCTTCCAGATATCATTGTGATTATTCATTAGTTATAATAATAAAAATAATAAATAAATAAATGATGATGTAATAATGAATTTTATTTCAATGTACTTGTTATTAATTTTACTTATTAATATATTTATACTCAGTCATTTTTAAATTGTCAATTACCACTATTCTATCAGCCTTTTAAAGTTACTTCACTATTCAAATTTTATTATTATAACATAATAGTTCCTTTGGAGTTTGCAGTGGATGCTCATTGTTGACAAAAATTTTAACGGAAATGCGTTGTAATTGGTTAAAATTGATGAGCTTGACAAAATATATTGTTTTTCAACCAGTCAGAGAACGCCGATGTTTGTTCGTCATCAGGCATAGACCAACATGTTGGTTATGCCCACGAACAGGCCACACGATGTGCCGAAGTGGGCACGCCCATCGGGAACGTCCATCGCAAGGCCTTCCGATGCAAAACATCGGCCTGTGTAGCCACTCCTTAACTCGATGAGAAATGATCAGTTAATAAGCTATACAAACAACATGTAGCAGTCCACAATGGTGATGAAAGGATTTTGTATACCTTTGAAGGATGCTGGAAGATGTACATGTTAACTGGCTGGATAGGGTAGTGAAGTCAATGGGCATTGCTTCAGTGCATACTAGATGTCTTGTTGTAGTAGACTGTTCTTTTACTTCCTTCTCCGTGGCCTTAGTACAAGACATTAAGGAAGAACCCCGCCTACTGCTCATGGTAGCACTAGGGCTATAAAGTATATAAAAAAGCGCAATTCAAACTAGAGAGATAAAATGGTCATTAATTTATGTAATGGTGGACGAATGACCTTTGCTGAGGTACATTTGTAAGTAAATACAAAAGTGTTTGAAGTTTTCTGTCCATGAAAAGTGAATATATTTATATAGTTGTTAGTGGCAACCAACAGTTTTCAGCTAAAGAGTGCAAATCATGAATAGAAGGAGTTGCTAAAAAAGGTTTTGTGGAGCTTTTTTGTTTTTAACTGCAGAACATAATAACTAGAGTGATAACAATGTAAGGGTATGTGGCACTTGGAATAATGTATCAACACATGTACCTACACATGTATCAACACATGTATCAACACATGTATCAACACATGTACCAACACATGTACCTACACAAGGTACCAACACATGTATCAACACATGTACCAACTCATGTACTTACACACGTACCAGCACATGTACCAACACATGTACCAACACATCTACCAACACATGTACCAACACATGTACTTACACACGTACCAACACAATTTACCATCAAATGAAACCAACGCAGAGTTCTAGTGAGAAGCACAAACCAAACCCTCCAGCAACACTAGAAACTGAATTAACATTTTCTTCAATAAACTAGTGACAAATCTGTATTACCCACCTGGAATCATGTTTAAGAGTTTGTACTTGCAGGTTAGCTTCAGCAAGGCTTGTGTCACCATCCTGAATGCCACCGTTTAGACTGTGGTCCTCTGCAATACACAGGAGCAATGGGACCTCTACAGCTACAGAGACTAATCAAATTGAACAGTTAACATTCAACCAGCTAACAGCAATGCACAATGAAACAGTGGAAGTAGTAATATGAGCTAAAAGACCCACTCACCAGCCTCAGTACTAACAGTACAGGTGTCACCATTTACATCGGGTGTCCACAGACCCTTCTCAGGAGGACCAGGTTGTGGAGCTACAGCTATGCCTGCAGAAGTTGCAGGGATTGCTGCTTCTGCTACTCTAGCTTGTGGGGTAGGCTTACTAGACCTGCAGCTCACCATTTTCTTACAGCGCTCATCCAAACTCTAAGAAAGTTTTACAACAGCAAACTTATAATGAGAGCTAACAAGATCCAGCAGCTAATGATGGCACAACATACAAAGTTATAGAGATAGCTAACAAGATCTAACAGCCAGCGATAACACAACATACAAAGTTATAGAGATAGCTAACAAGATCTAACAGCTAGTGATAACACAACATACAAAGTTATAGAGACAGCTAACAAGATCTAACAGCCAGCGATAACACAACATACAAAGTTACAAACCTTTAGCTTCTCTTTCCTTTCCATCTTCTGCTGTAGTTGACTTCTCTTCTCTTCTAGTACTTGACGCCTCTCTTTCTTCTTTCTCGCCATGAACCTTTAGTGTGTAATACATACAGGGTCATGTGACATACAGGGTCATGTGACATACAGGGTCATGTGACATACAGGGTCATGTGACATACAGGGTCATGTGACATACAAAGTATTGTATGATACATTGTCAACTAACATACAGTTGCGTACATTGGCATGTGACATACATTATACAAAGGGATGTGACATACGTTATACAAAGGCATGCGACATACGTTATACAAAAACATGCGACATACGTTATACAAAAGCATATGACATACAGAGCCACTTGACATCTATAAGACATACAACACTTACTCCTGTACAGACTTGGAGTCATGTCTGTGCTTAGACTTTGGTTTAACAGTTTCATCAGCTTTAGTCATGCTTTGTCTAGGTAGGGTGCCCCGTACACCACCATCTCCTACAATACCAACACACATTACTTGTACAACATGTGTTCAGCATCGATTGCTGTCATCCTTTCATTGGATCGTTACAGGAAATCCAAAATTTGGACTCTACCTCTTTGAGCTCTTCAGAAATAAAGGTATATTTAGCCGCTGCAGCTCAATTTACAACTTTGATTTCAGTAAACAAATTTGGTACCAAATTGTAGTGAAGCTTCTGGTGTAATTGTTTGTACGAGTGACTTTTTAAAGCCTCAAGTAAACATTTTAATAAAAACATTAACAGAAACAGCTATTGGTGTATCTATGGATTTGTCGCAAACGATTGCCTAAAAAACCCTCAACCTTATTAGGCCAAAACATTAGGGAGTATGTGATGACCCCCGTAAGTACTGGATGATTGTAGAACTAAGTTATCGCATATTCATACACCGCTCAGAAGTTTCTAGTTGGCACTTTGAAAACCATTTTAATTATAAATAATAAAATAAATGCACAAAAGAGGATGTCAGTGAGTGGATAGGCCACTGTTGGTGAGGTTGTAATGGTCAAAGACTCTTCTAATGTCAGGGGGAGTTGGTAAAACTGCGCAAATGTTTGGTAGTTGCTATGACTAGTTGCTAATGGGGAGAACACTTTCACAACTCTGTTGACAGACAATCATACACGAAATTTGATTGGTCATTCGGAGAACAAACTGTTTTTTCTCTTCAGTGGATTGATTGCTGAGTTGTTATCAAAAACCTAAAATGAGATTTCGGAATTGCATTGAAGACAGAACGATCTAGGAAATCTTTTACATCATCAAGTGATAAATATTGGTCGGCTGTAGTGGGTAATTATTGGAACAATCTAGAATTGTGAGACAAAAGGCAACATTAATATGAATGAAAGAGAGAAGTAGTGCTCACCGATGGAATGTGAGTTGAAAATTAAATTATCTGAACTCTTCAACTTATCTGACCAAAGAACAATATTTAGCAGTAAATATTCATTTAATAATGGAGTTGTGCCCCCTTGAGTAGCTAGTAAAACAAAACACTCTTCTCTGGATACCCTTGATCTCTTTTTACATGATCGCCATAAAAATGAAATCTAAACTGGTAATAAAAGCAGCATATTTTCCATAGACTCAAATGAGACCAAATCAGAGTAGACTCAGACAAAGGATTATTAGAAAATATTGGTGGAGAGAGAAGGCAGAGTAGAGAAAGGCAGTATAATATTAACATCTATTTACAATACTCACTGAACAGTATAAAGTTAAATCACACTGCACAGATATACACTATTATACACATATGAGCTAAGTAAGCCGGCACTTTTAGTCTGAGAAAAGCAAGAGAGACAACTACATAGGCTGAGAGTATACCAGACAGAACTAAATTAACTTTGGGCTCACCGTCAGACTGTCCTAATCTTTGTGGGGCGATAGATTCTCTTGGTGTCAGCTCCGACTGAGCAGAGCAGACGCAACAGTTTACTGAGCTTACAAGTCCCATCGCTAATTGTGCCGTTACGTAATACTGCATGCCCGAAGGTATTGTTGCTCATCATGCCTGTGTATGTTAACAAGATATGCCCATGTAGGGATGGCTACTAATACTAACAGTAATATTCTCTCTAACAATAGGGTCTGCACAGATAAGAGTACAAACACAGGGAATCATATGTACTTCCAGGAGCGAAGGAATAATACAAAAGTTTCTTTCCCTCTAGATAGAAGACAAGTCAAAACATCTAACTTATAGGTTACTTCATAGAAAGCAGACAACTCAGCCTAAAACTGTTGTTATTGCTGTAATTATTACTCACACCTGGTTTCAGGAAAAATCAAACATTATTGATGGTTACTAAGGCAGTACCAAAACAAGTTTTCTCCCATATTGTCTCCAGGCCCAACGGTGACATTCAATGTCAAGATTAAAAAGAGGGCAGATAAATAAACTAAAGTCGTTGGCATTTATCTTACAATCATACAACTATTGAAGACTTTCAAAGTCTGTGGTCATGGTATCTAGGGATGCGGTTTTGTTTTTTAAAAACACAGAAATTATTGTCACCTTTTTATTTGTTCAGATTGCTAATTTAAACCTTTCAACAGGAAACTGTCTTAATTTCCAATTTTCAAATAATGCGTTTTCTTCCTTTTGAATGCATTTTAAAATCAAAAAGAGGAGGTAAAAACAAAATAAATAACAAACATGAAACAAACACCTGTATATAATTCCATCTGGTGACAAACAGTTTCAGGCAAAAGAATCGCTTGAGAAAGACAGTCACTATCCCCACTAAGGTCCAATCTCATAGCCATACACTTGTGGTCTCAGAGAGATCCCAAGCAACCATTTGCACGTAAATGGTCTACATCTCAAGTGATAACAAAAAGTAACAAAGTTGATACAAATAATGTTAGTTTAAAAGATGAATATCTTTGGTAGGTAGGACTCTTGTGTGCGCCACTATTATACTAGTAGTTGTGCTTGAGAGAACTACAGAGTTGGTTACATTGAAACTTGAACTTGTGGGTGTGCCAATGGCTTCCATATACATACAGTGGATATCTAGTATATATACAGTGTACATACAGTGTACATAGGATATACATACAGTGGATATCTAGTATATATACAGTGTACGTACAGTGTACATAGGATATACATACAGTGGATATCTAGTATATATACAGTGTACATACAGTGTACATAGGATATACATACAGTGGATATCTAGTATATTTACAGTGTACATGCAGTGTACATAGGATATACATACAGTGGATATCTAGTATATATACAGTGTACATACAGTGTACATAGGATATACATACAGTGGATATCTAGTATATATACAGTGTACATACAGTGTACATAGGATATACATACAGTGGATATATAGTATATATACAGTGTACATACAGTGTACATAGGATATACATACAGTGGATATCTAGTATATATACAGTGTACATACAGTGTACATAGGATATACATACAGTGGATATCTAGTATATATACAGTGTACATACAGTGTACATAGGACATACATACAGTGGATATCTAGTATATATACAGTGTACATACAGTGTACATAGGACATACATACAGTGGATATCTAGTATATATACAGTGTACATATGATATACATACAGTGGATGGATATCTAGTATCCTAAGATAACAGAATACCCGTGTGTCATTGCTGTTTGTATTTCCTGTTTGGTTATCGGAAGCAGAGGTGTTATTTAGTGCACAACCTAGCTAATACAGTATGTTTCCATATGGCTCATAGCTCCGAAATTTGGAGTTGCGCCACGAGAGATAGCAAGGCAAAACTGTTCCTATGGGCGCCGTGAGTGATGCGCAACGTATGTGGGAAGTCCCAAACTACTGGTTTTTCCATGCAGCAGGAAACACGTGTAGTTTGGATAGAGACATTTTGTTAGATCACTGCTAGTCACCAGAATGAATACTAATCAGAAATTGCAGCTCATCTGCTGCATATAATAACAATATATTATTAATAATAATTGAACATAATAATAATTATTTTTATAATTAATAATAATATATAATAAAATAGTAAATAATAAATGAAACTACTTCTTCTTGTACCATCTCTGATAATATTTATCAACATATATATAATATTATTGTCATTTTTTAGAACCTGCCAACAAATAACCAGAGATGCTACATATCTTCCTCTCTTCAAGATATTTTGCTTTCAAGCCTTTTCATTTTGACCACCATTGCTCAGCAGTTTTATCTGACCCCATGGACTGAGCAATGCCCCTGATAAATATTTCAATGTTACTTTGTTTGTGTTTTTCCATCGATTCTACGTTGTAGGTTTTGTTCCTCAATTTTACTGAAAAAATTAAAGATCTCATGATCAATAAACTGACATGGCATTGCACCTAACTAACTAACTAATTAATAAGAAGACAATGCAACTTTTATTGCTTGCAAAAGGTCAATCGGTGAGAAGAAACAGCAGTTTGTTTACGTTTTTTGCATACCGGATAAAGCGTGGTTTACTCCGCTTCACAATGCGCATTTAACTGTTTCGCTATGCCGCATAGTGGCTGTTTTCGAAAACAGTTTCCGCAACCAAAACTGGGGAATTCATTGCGCAAGCGGCTGTTTCCACATGAGGCATAACTCCAAATTTCGGAGCTATGAGCCATATGGAAACGTAGTGATAGTTAGCCAACTGTATGCTTGCTGGAGTATGGTGATCAGAAAATAATTGCCTTTAGGCCTTCCTTTCAAATGTTTTCTACCAGAAAAAAAGGTAGAATAGTTGATGATTTTCTACTGTTTAAAAATATAAAACGACAAGAAGAAGGTGCATATGCAGAATACTGTTTGTTTTGTCAACTAGAAATGTATTAAAAATAATTAGTGCACTCTGATTACGAAAGTTTGTGAAATGGGGAAAACTTTTTTTTCAATAGGGTTGTTGTTTTTAATGCGCCTTCTAGTCAACTGCATGTAGGTCAAATTCCCTGCTGGAAAAAAAAGTTGGTTGCAACTTGTAAAATTCCTAATGTTTTTTGACTTTATTAAATATGTGTTTCAAAATTTATTGCACAACTTTACTGCAGAGATTTTTTTAACAGAAAATGAACAAAGAACAAGTAATTTTACAAAATTAAGTTACTAAAGTAAAATAGTGACCTTTTTTCAAGTAAGGAAGGAGGAAAAACAACTGCCATGCAAGGAATAGGGTTAAACCATTTAACTCACTGTGAAGTGTCTACTGCTTGAACTGTAAACAGAATATTTTATTGGCTGCAACATTCTACTGGTTCTGGCTTTCCATAAGTACAAATGCTATACTGCCAGACTATAGTTCTGAACCACTGATTTATCATTGCCAATATTTTTGTCATCTGTTGTTAGGGAAATTCTTCAATAAAAATCTTCTGATTTTTGTGAAATTTTTGCATTAGTCATCTATTGGACATCTAAATTACCCCCCTCTGAAATCTGCTCGGCGAGCCGATCACGATGATGTCTTTGATAATGCTCTATGACCAATAGACTCTGAGATATTCAAGTGACTTGATATTTGACTTGTAAGTCATTTGAGTCAGACTTGACTTGACTTAAAATTTTTCATTACTCAACTCGACTTGACTCAACAATGTTTGTGACTTTACTTGACTTGACTCAGCTGAACCTCAGAATGGTTGCGACTTGACTTGACTTGACTCACAAAGTTCATGACTTGACTTGACTTTAAAGTCATTTTCTCCCACCCCTGATTATTACAATCATGTTTATTGTAGCACCAAGAGTTCTTGATGATGATGGGTGAAATGTAATTTGCTAGTATAACGATTACTTGACTTTTATAAATGAGCTCGTCTCGCTCAGTTATTTTATCTCTAAACGTCTGGAAGTCTTTACCTGCATTTTGACACTTATTCCTTTTTGTCAGCCAGCCTTCATTCACCACTTTCTTCAGCATGCAGTATCTTTCGTCATCCATTACATTGGTGTTTATTTGCAGAAGCCTTTCAACTGAGGTTCACTATCATCGATGTCAAAAAGGAGTGTTTCAATTTTAGACTTCTGTTAATCAGCAGCCGAATTGATCTCTGTTGCAGAGGCCCTCGATACCATATCTGCTACTATATGCTCCTTTCCTGGCTTGTATTCCACGTCCAATCCATATCTCTGCAGGGATAATAACATTTTCTGTAGTCTTAGCGGGGACTTCTCCATCCTTTTCTTGAATATGAATTTCAGTGGTGAGTTGCTCAGAATACCCATAGATCTTTCTTGTCGTATATGTACCGGTCAAACTTGCTGTACACAAATATCACTGCAAGTCAGTCAATCTCCAATAGATGATACTTCTCCTCTGTCACGTAAGTGTTCTGGATGCAAAGTTTATCGGTTTGCCTCCTTGAGTTGGTACTGCTACCTGTCCTTTAGTGCTTGCATCACATTATATGACAGCAGGTTTGCTTGAGTCTTAGTATCGTAGGAGAGTGTATTCACTAATGGCGTCCTTCAGGTCATTGTAGGCTTTTCTTTCCTCCTCACCAAACTAAAAATCTTCATTTTCTATCCGCTCCTTAGCGACTTTTCTTAGCTTCTTGGCTAGGGATGAAAGGTGTGGCACAAAGTTAGAGGTATAGTTGGCTGGTCCAATGAATCTCTTGACTTCTGTCGGCTCAGTTGGCTTAGCATGTCCTTCAGGCTGTGAACCTTGTCTGGATCTGGCTTGATACCCGCTTTTGTCAATATTTGTTCCATGCAATTGATCTCAGCTAGATGAAGCTTTACTTTTTCTCTGTTGATCTTCACTCCTGGTTTTCTGATTCTTTTTATCAAGTATAGGAGCTTTTCTTCATGATTAGTCCTTGCATCTTTTTCTTCTTCGCCAACCCCATCTGTCAAGATGTCGTCTGCAATCACTTCAACTCTCTCTAATCCATCTAGCACCAAATCTAGCCTCCTCTGATATTCTTCATCGCTTGAAGATAAACCTACAGGAAGGTGGTTCCAGCAGTATCGCCCCAGTGGAGTCAAAAATGTTGTTAGCTTTCAGCAGCTTTTACCAAGTTTCACTTGAAAAAGTTCATCTTCTCACCCAGCAGTGAGACACATTTGGGTTTTGTCAGCTTTGGCACGACCTTTTCCAGGGTGTGCACAGGGTTATGATTCCAAACGGTGGCTTTATTCAGGTTTTTGGGATCGATGCAAAGGCGTATAGTATTGTTGGGTTTCCTCATTTCAACTCGCAAAGATATCCGTTCAGTTGGTTCATTGACTTATGATAGCACTTCTGCTTTCTAAGTTTTTAGACTTTCTTCATGACATCCTCTCTCATCATAACATGGGTTCTTCTTGGTCTATGCTGGATAGAGGGTACTGATTTATCAATCATAGTGTTGTATTATACTGGCATCAGTTCAAATCCCTTGAAGGCACAACCATAGTTCTGTGTTAGTCACTCTCTGGTGACTCTGGGGGCTATCTGTACCGCATGAACGGTGTTAAATATTTTTCTCATACCAATATTCAAGCGTGCATCGACTCCTATGACTGGGTATGGTCGGCTGTTGGTCTTCACTATTTCAAACTTGATTGGTCCAGATAGTTCTTCAAAATTGCTAGCTGCTTGTCCGTAGCTACGCATCGGCATTCCATCATAATACGTCACAACCAGTTCACTGGGGTTCAACGTTCGTCTTCCAAGTTTCTCATAGTCACCATATGTCGTCACATTTCGAGCCGCTACAGTATCGAGTTGATAATCCAGCTCGTGCTGTCCATGAGTCAGCAGTATCAACAGTCTTTTTTCAACTTTTCTCACAGTAGGTTGTTCAATTGAAAGTAGCTCCTCATACATTATGGGGTTGTGTGGTCCACTAGACATCAGTTGGACGTCAGCTTTTGACACATCCGCTTTCTTCCACTCGCAGGCTCTCTCGAAGTAATTTTTCCTCTGACAATATCTGCATATGGCCCCATGAGCTGGAGAGTTGTATTGGCATCAGATTCTCTGGGTCTTCTGTTTGACGGGTGCTCCTTGCGCTTATACAAACTCATCTTATGTACTGTCTCTGAAACTGATGCATCTCCTAACTCATTCATGAGTGAAACTGCTACAGCACTTTTCCTTGCAATTTTGATAGCTAAATCAAGTGTGAGGGACTCTGCACATGCTTTCAGCGGCAATTTGTCTCTCAACTTTTTATCATCCAGTCCCCGTACCAATGCATGGCAGGTTAATTCATCGGTGTGAGCATCAAATTTACATAATGTAGCTTGGGTTATTTTATTGGCCCGGGGAAAGCCATATTCAAAGAAATAGAACTTCTATACCTCACCATTAGCTACTTTCCGCCACGCATGGTCATAGGACACCACAAAGCAGCTAATGGTGCGGTATAGAAGATTTTTGTATTTATTTGAATATGACTCTTCAGTAAAGCTATTTTTTGTCTACATAATGTGATTGCTTTATGATAAATAGTATACCACTGGGTCAATAAAATAACTGAGAATCTGAATGACATGTAATGAAACCTTACAGGCCCATCGCCCAATAGGAAATTGCAGATTTACAATGCATTTTCAACCCGTTATCTTTTAAGTCCACAGCTATTTAGGAAGTGCAATGATCGGCTAAGCCTGTGCGGTAAATGGTGTCCATTTGACACCTTTTTCAATTTGGTTTGTAGCATCTTCTGTTGCAAAGTTATTAAAAAATTGGTTATTATGAGTTTTTTACAAGCTACTAGCTATACTAATTATTAATTATTATTAAATGAAATTACCTCTCAAAGTAAGTAACAATGTATAGGAAATGACTCCAGCTAGCCCAAGTTTGTGAGCGGAGAAACAACTTACAACAAAAAGCTTGAGCTGAAAGATCAGCACACACACATATAGAATAACAAGGAGAGTAAGGGTGAACAACTCAAAAGAAAAAGGCAAAATGTTGTACACAAACAGAATTGCAAATTGCTGACAAGCTTGGAAACTTGGGAATCCGAGTTAATTTTAGATAAAATTGATGACAGACAATGCAACTTTCATCCAATAGAAACAGGGTAAAAAAACCATATATAAGGAGCAGCTCAGCTACATTGAAAGGGAGTTCAACTCAAGAGAGCATTAAGTGAGGAGCTTTTATAAGCGCTGGAATCTCAGGTGAGGAAGAGACTGCTGGATTTTCTCAATTGGACTTAAGAGAGCAACAGTAAAGGAGCTACAGTTTTGACGGGATTGGAAGGAGAAACAGGAGCTACAGAATTACACATAGAGGAACGGAACACATTAGTGGTAAGCGGATTTTATTTTGACATTAGCTTTAGATAGCTGTAGCGCATAGACACACTAGTTGAATAGTGCCGATAGCAAGCATTAGTTTGTGAAGGAAGTGGTAGACATGTGAAACAAATTGATATAGGTATTTGGTACTTCAAAGCTGACAGTTGGATTGATTGTTTTAACTGCTTGCAGTGTATACGGGTGTTTAGATTGTACCATTAGTTCTCGAAAAACGTATTGTTTTTTTCATTATAGTCAAATAAACTTTTTGATCAAAGGATACGTTTACTTATTTCGGTTTTCTTTGTAAGGCGCGTTTGTGTACATACGGTAGATAGCAACAGGTAGCTCACTCATAGCGATATATACCTATTATATAGAGAAGCTTGAATAGGGTAAAAATCAGCAATTACACGCAGAAGCGAGTTCTTGGGATATATTTGGTAAAACACTGGAAAACATTAGCGCAATCGACTTTTCTTTTATTGTTTACATTTTTTTTATTGTTGTATTGAATAGACATCGTATATACCCCAATTATTGATATACTGTTTGTTTAGATACAGCCTTTACGATCAAGCATTTATTTTCATAAAACAACAGTAACTGACACCAAACTCCTTTACGGTTTGGTGGGGTTGTGGGGACAAATAGCTATATTTTTGGTTTGGCTGGCTATTTGGGGTAAACTCACTTTTTGAACGTAGGTTTGCTTGGGCTCAACTATAAATAATAATATTAATTCAATTACAATCATATCATATTAACACCTTTATAAATAAATAGTATTGATTTCTTCTTTGAATATTTGCATTGAACAAACTATAAATAGTAAAGCAATCAGAAAACCATAAAAAAGATTTTATTTATTTATCAGTTTAAACTTGTTTACACATTAACTTCACCAATAATATCGATATTGACTAGTCAGTCAGACAGGTTGTTTTGACAACCAAAAATTAATGTTAGAGGACAACCAAAGGGAATATTTTACTTTAGTTTTCAGTTTAATTTTTGTTTACAAATTAATCTTATTGGTGTTATTGATATTGGCGAGTCAGTCAGACAAGTTGTTTTGACAACCATCTGCAGCGGACTGTGTATAGCGCTGATAGAAACGTCACAGCTGTTCATTGTTTACGAATTATTTTGTTTATATTTATATTTTCAGGAGGGTAGGGACAGGCCACATACCCGTAACCTATTAGTCTCAGTGTCGAACTGTTACAAACGGCTACTGAGTACGTGTAACAAATTGGAAATACAGTCCTCTGGCTTACGATCTCATCAGTTAGCAGTTTGACTTATTACTGTTTACCAAATTTTATTATTATTTAGTTTTTTATTAATTCTCGTTTCGTCATATTTATTGATTTTACCCAATCTACCCTCTGACAGTTTAACCGTTGTATGCTGCGCAGCTCTATTACCAGAGAACGAGCGTAATTGGCAGAGGACAACTCACCGTTCATGACCTACAGGAAGAACAACAAAGGTGACAAACATTGCTCTTTGTGATGAGCTATCCAATATCTTATATGATCAGGCTATTGTTACACCTATTTATGTTGTCCAGCATTAGCCACCCTTCTTTCATATATAATACGAAGGCTATATGCAGACAAAGGATGTTATGTAATCTTTCATAAAAATACTTGCTGCTGCTGCCTCACAACTCAGAGGAGTTGGAGGAGCACAGGCAGAAGTAACGAAGAATACAAGCTATACTACTCTCACACACTCTCTTTCTCTCTTATTGCTTACATGAAGACATCAATACCTACTGCAACTATAAGAGTCTTGCAATAGATTACAAGCCTGCAAAGCACGCAGTCCAGCACTTAATCCAGCAAGAAGTCCAGCACCCACCCAGCACAAAGTCCAGCTTGCCTGGCGCTATTAAACTGAAGCCTGCAGTCTATTCTCGTACCTGGGGGAGGTGTAGGTGCCTGCTACCTAGTGAACTGCACATCACTACAAAATCCTGCACAACAAACAATAATAAAAATCAACAAAAAAATAGTCATTATTATTATTTTTTATTAATAATAATTATAATAATAATAATAATTAAGAAAAGATTAAAAAAAAACTTTTAAAGGTTCTGATGTTGATGACCGTGATGGTCACAATTCATGTTGTTGTTGTACAACAACAGTTGGCTACACAAGAGTGGAATAATAATAATTAATTAGTAAACTATAATATATATAACTATATAACTATATAATAATATATATATCAATTTGATCAATCAAATTTTAATAATAATAATAAATAATAATAAAAGATTTCCCAAACAAGAGTTTTCATTTGTAAGTTATGACTATTAATAAATAAGTTTACACCAAAAAAATTTCAGCCATCATAATCATCATCAATATAGGATCATTCATTCAAAGTCATCAATCAATGCTGATTGGCATAAATTCTTTTAGTCACCAACAATTATTTTCTGGTCGAAACTGCAACTATTAGGACCTTGACCTCAAAAATATTGCCTGGCTTCAATAACCAGTTAGGAAATCCAGGTATTGATTAGCTAATCAGTTTTGTGAATTCATTGAGTCAGCGAATGAAAACATTCCGTCACGTTTTGTCTGCACAACTTTGCTTGCTGCCGGTTACTCAGGCTATAGGCAGTGCGGTTTGTGGTGGAAGATATTTTCAAACGTTTTCAAGCAAATGGCGGGTAAACTTAAAACTTTAATAAGTTTTGAGTTGTCTCCTTTTCACCATTATGTTGACCAGCTTTTGTTGATAACCAACGATTAATCGCTGGTTTATAAAAGTTATTAGTGAAGTTGAATTATTCATCAAACTGTGAATAAACAAAACTTGGTGGAAGTAGCAATGGCAGGGTTGGTAGTGGTGAATCATGAAGGTGTAATATTGTAAACCAAATATTAATTTTTTATTAGTTATCTGCATGGATGAAATATAACAGGATTGCCAGACACCCGAACGGGGTGTAGCCAATTTTGGCCAATGGGAAGTCATCCATGGCGCCCATATTGAACTGGTTGTTCGGAGCGGAAACATAAACTACTATAGCAGCTCAGAAAAATAATCGTAAATATTTGTATTAACGCGATGTTCTGATTTTCTAGTTTCGGAGCGGAAGCTGCATAAAGTTTGCCACAAACCAAAGATTACATATATGTTATCGTTGGCATATACAATTTTGTTCTCGGAGCGGATATGGTATTGTAAGTAAAAATAGTCGAATCGTCAAAACTAGCGCAGTACGCCAACGGCGTGAACTTGACGTGTAAAAACTCATAAGAAAACGATATTTATTACGAGATCCAAGTGGTCTTGAAGATTTCGGAGCAGTATGGCGGTTCCCACAAACGGCTACATTTGGCTCGTCACAAAATTTCTATTACGCGGCCGCAGCTGGCAATCCTGTTATATTTCATCCATGGTTATCTGTCACTGCAACATAATAATTACCACTGATCTAGACAATGGCTACTTTTATGGAAGTAGACAACTCCTCAAATGAGCATAAAGATGATGTTATGAAACACATGCAATGAGTGTTGTTAGAATGGATGTCAACATAATTACTTTCAGCTGGTTGCAAACATTTCTTGCAGGTTTGTTGACTTTTGTTTTAAGAACTGTCTATTTTAGTTGAAGGTTTCTCAGTGCTTATTTTTTGCCCTTTCTAAGCATTGATTTCCAATAAAATTAGTTACCTTAACTGACAGCATCATGTATCAACATTTTTAATACAGCAATTAGTTGCACCATATTTCTCCAATTCATATAAAGTGAATGAGGAAGTAAAAACGTACAGATAACTATGGAGAATTAGAGATCAGTAAAAATAAATTTTAAAAAGAAATATCTATGTCCAAATTGCACAAATGTATAGAATGCATAAACTGGTCATAATATGTTACCATTAGTTCTCTTCCCCCTTCACCTCTCTCACTTCTTGCATGGCACTGTGTATTTATAGGTTTTTTTAGTGTTTCATTTCTACAAAATAATATAATTACCATTTTTGAAAGATATGCACACACGCTCATGCTTCTCATTGAAGAAATAACTTTCTAGCGTTGAAATGATTGATAAGTTTGTTACACAAATTGTTTTATTTCACACAAGTATGAAGAGTGCATCAACAATTAATTGCAAAGTTTCGTGTAGACAAATAACTTCTGAGAACATTTTCATAGTTACCACTCATGAGGAGCTTCAACTTTCGAACAATTTAATTGTAAGCTTATTGGCGGTCTTCCAAAGTCAGCGTAAGTGAAAGTGTGAAGAAGGTTGTTTTTAGGTTTTGCTTCACCCAAAAACACTCTGAATCGATTTAAATACTATTCATGGGTGACAGAACCATTATCCTCCAAGTAAACTTTTCTGTGTTTTAATTAAAAATTCATGATTATTGTAAAACGTTGTAACAAACATATGTAGAATACTGCAAGAAACATCCACAATCAGTTCTATTTTTCATATATATTACATAACAAACACTCTTTGTTCTTGAGTGAAAACTATAGCAAATGCAGAAAGTAGGAGAACAATACCACAGCTTATTGTCTATTACATAGCAGACACATACTTTTAACTTGATTGATCTAAGGATTGATAGAAAAAGAAATAATTTATTGGTTGCTAAAGCTTTAGTAGGCACTCCAATCAGTAAATGCGCTTTGCTCAAATATTGCTAAAAATAACATTTCTTTGGTCAGGGTTACTCAGCACTGTTAACCTCCATTCATGTTTTTTTGTAATTAAACAGATTACTGGAAACTGGTTTCTACAATGAGATAAAGAACTAAGAAATGGCCTGTCGATGTGCAGCCCGAGAATTGGCTTTACTCTAATCCCAAATAAATTGTGGTAGCAAGTTGAAACATTTATAATTGGGAAGAGGAACAGCAGGACAGTAATTGAGCACACAACTGGTTCTGCGATGTGAACTTTACCCAGTAGTGTAATAAGATTGGATATGTAACAGCTATGTTGATGATTATTGTGATGATGGGTTACTTTAAAATATTAAAATCTGAGATTATCCTTTTATGTAAGCTTCATGCAATTTAAAAGACTGTCTGTTCAAGTAAAAATGCTCCAACCAACCGGACTCAAGAATGTTACTGCCCTTTCTTATTGAATAGCAAAACAATTAAACAATTTAAATTATCCGGTTTTGGCTGTAAGTTACAAATTATCTGTATATGGTTTGAAGTATGATGCATCTAGTTAGATTGATACAAAATCATAGGCTACTGTATAGGTAATGTATGAAGTTATGTTTACCTGCATTATCTATGTACGATAGAATTATTTTTACTCGGCTATTTGTGTTTGTGATTATCTCTAGATGTCCAGGTTAATATAAGTATAGGTTGGTTTGTCTGAGTCCATTTATTTATATATTAATATAAAGTTGGAATCATTCGAATAGAAGGAAACGTGTAAAGTTGAATTATCAGCACTCAGTCTATAAGCGTGCAAAGCTAAATCTAGGTAAATGCATGAAGTTGAAATCATCTCATACTATTTACAATCATGAAGTTGAAATGATCCGAGTTTATCCATATTTTTGTGCAATTTCTGATTTTGTGGAGTTTTTAAATCTTCTGAATCTAGCCACATTTGTATTCATTTAGGATGATAAATGGAAGTTGTCTGCACTTATTTAGATGACTGTCAATTTATCGGAATGTAGATATCTGAAGTTGAAATCATTTGAATCTATATGCATTGGGCATTTACCTGAATGCTTCCAAGTCTTTAGGAAACTGTTGTTTCAGATTTACCTGCAATTAACTTCATCAGCTCAATCTAAAATCAAAACCTCTTTGCACTTTTTTAATGCTCTCAAAACCTACCCCTGGATTCCCGAAATTGAGTACTCAGTATAGAGTTGTTTCCTCTTGGATAAAATAACAGTTTTCTATTGGCTATTTTGCTCACCTCTGATTGGCGAAAACTGTAACTTGAGAATAGACAGCACCATTAAGCGCAGGTATGGCAATGAGAGCACAACTCCTATTTACTATTGGTTGTTTTTCACTAATGGTAACTACAACAGGCAAATAATATCTCATAAAAACCCACATCATTGCTTGCCACCCACCACACTATCTTATCAGTGACTAAATGTCACCAATTTTATTAGCAGCCACCAATGGTTAAATGTCCTTTTGGCAGTCCGGTTTTATTTTTCCTCCAACAGAACTTCAAAGTTGGAAACTGAAGAGTTTTTGTACTCATATTTGATTGGTTAAATCTAGGAGCATTTCTAATCCAGGTTTTAATGTTCATCAGTAGGAAGCTCTGTTGGCTTGCAGGCATTTCTACTACTGCTGAAACTAACTAGCACCTGTCAGCTGCCTGAGTGGATATGCACTTACCTGGATGTTGTTTTCCAAGGAATTATAATGCGATTACTGATTTGTGCCAATGCAATAATCGACAAAATACCAAATAAACGGAAATGGCTTTCAAGGTGTAAGAAAGTTATACAAAACTAGCAGTCGCCCATTTTGTGCTAGCCTTTCCTCCCAGCAAATCATATCAACAATACTGATGCACCATCTCCTTCAATGTATTGGCTTTACATTGAAAAGGTAAACTCTTGATAAAATATGCTCTCATTTTTGTAGGCTTTTTGGCTTCTTTTATGATCGATGACGATGCGGAAATAGATGAATTAATGAAACATCATTATGGTATAACTAAGCAACACCATAATAACACAGGTTGTTTTATTGTTTTACTTTCTCAGACTTCTGCAATTGTTTTTTTTACAATTCATTTTCTGTAGAAATTATTTCAATCATCTAATGTATATATTTTCTTCCGTTACCTCCCCAGTGCGCAATGTTCTTTTAATGTATAGCTATTGTTGATCTTCGTTTATGTCTGTGGTTGTAGAAAAGGTTGCATGTACTCTCCACATTGGAGAGACGTCATTCACAGTATCGCAGCAAACGCTGACCGTTGAGGTCACACTTGTTAGGAAATCACATCAGACATTAGTTTGATAGCTTATCACAAAATACGGAGCAAAAGGCTCTCTCAGTCTAATAGCCTATAAACCATCAAGGGCACCTGCAGTTTTACTCACGCAGTTGGTTGTTTTCACCAGACCAACAACGATGCTGAGATGTATAGATAAAACAGCATTCTATGAATATATTAAAGATACAGCAAATTTGAACCTCTCTGTCCACTCGTACATAATACTTTAAAAACACCAAATACTAACACTCCTCAATTAAGCGTCGAGGTGGTCGATGTTCTCGGCGTGGTCGGCTGTTATGCGGGATATTCACAGCCTGTGTAGGATCGCTGCCCATCCCAGGGGTAAGCTCAGTGTCAATGTCACTAGGAGTATTGTCATTAGAAGCAGTTTGTCCATCTAGTAATGCACTACGTTACGTCGTACATGTTTATCAGCGTCAAGTATGTAAGTTCTATCCGGTAGTGTTTGCTCCACGGCTCCATATCGGCTGAGATCACAAATATATATGGAGTTGCCTCTACGTAGAGTGGGCAACTCCTGAACCCGCTTACACCTTTCATGCTCCTCTTTCATTTCAACCTTGTACAAATTATTACTGCTCTGCAAGTTCTTATGATCTTCCACTATTGTAACGGGGTAGTTCAGTTGAACAGCACTATGACTTAGCCGTCTGTTCATCAGGAGGTCGGCTGGAGACAATCCACCGTGTATAGGTGATGTACGGTACGCTAACAATCCTAGATAGGATAGATAGAATGTGGACGCATGGCATTAGCGTTGCTGGAAGAGAATAGCCTTCTACTTCATCAGTAGTAATATATGAGCAGATCTCCCTACCAAGTGTTTTTTTGTGGTTCTGGTCTTGGGGGGTTATGCAATGAGTTACGACGTTGGGTGAATTCGCCGAGTTTATATTGTATTTCATTTTGAGAGGTACTTGAGTGGCATTTGAGTGGCATTTAAGTGGCATTTGAGTTTTGATTATTTTTTTACTTGATTTGAACTCATATGGCAGCTAGATTTTGAATGTATGGCATTTAAGTTTTGATACTTTTTTCACATAATTTGAACTCATATGGCATCTTGAGAGAGAGGAGAGAGAAGACAGAGAGGAGAGAGGAGAGAGAAAGGAGAGAGGAGTTTTATCTACATTGAATAACTATATTGATCAAAAATGAAACATTATATGATTATATACATTGATTACATAATAAGTAGGGAAAATCTTCCTATATAATATAGCTAGAGTCAGTAAATACTAAGTAATACAAAGCACTACAACTTGTAATGACAATCAATGTATACATACATACATATGGTATCTTGAGAGAAAGAAAGAGAGAGAGGAGAGAGGGAGAGAGAGAGGAGAGAGGAAGAGAGAGAGAGAGGAGAGAGGAGAGAAGAGATATATATATGGTATCTTGAGAGAAAGAAAGAGAGAGAGAGGAGAGAGATTTTTTAGTTTTCTATACATTCATGTATATATGGTTAATTATGTACATATTTATGGGTATATTTATATCTACATAGAGAGAGGAGAGAGGAGATATATCTACATTGAATAAATATATTGATCAAAAATGAATCATTGTATGATTATATACATTTATTACATAATAAGTAGGGAAAATCTTCCTATATAATATAGCTAGAGTCAGTAAATACGCACATGTCCATATTCATGTACATGTGCATAAGTTGACATGAATAGGTACATGTCCATATTCATGTCCATATTCATGTCCATATTCATGTCCATATTCATGTCCATATTCATGTCCATATTCATGTCCATATTCATGTCCATTTATGTACATGTCCATATTCATGTCCATTTATGTACATACCTATGTCCATATTCATGTCCATATTCATGTCCATATTCATGTCCATATTCATGTCCATTTATGTACATGCCCATATTCATGTCCATCTATGTACATACCTATGTTCATATTTATGTACATGTGCATGTCCAAATTCATGTTCATATTAACATTTTATAGCTATGTACAGAGGAGAGAGAAGAGAGGAGAGAGAG
Source organism: Cryptosula pallasiana (assembly GCA_945261195.1). Classification (NCBI taxonomy): domain Eukaryota; kingdom Metazoa; phylum Bryozoa; class Gymnolaemata; order Cheilostomatida; family Cryptosulidae; genus Cryptosula; species Cryptosula pallasiana. The sequence continues at coordinate 5,411,023 of OX183134.1, read as the reverse complement.
AGATTTCTTAGTTTTTTATACAACCATGTATATATGGATAATTATGTTCATATTTATGGATATATTTATATCTAGATTGAATAATATACATTTATGACATAATAACTATATTGAATGCTACAAAATATGTTGGAAAATCACCAAATTAGTCCTCTAGATGGTTAAAATTTACAGTATTTGGGAAATAACTGCAAGAGAGGGGAGAAGAGTATTTGGTAGAGGAGAGAGGAGAGAGAGGAGGCTTGAGCGTAAATATTTCTTTTAGTTATTTACATAATAAGTATATTGAATACTATAAAATATCTTGGAAAATAGTCAAATTAGACCTCTAGATGGTTAAAATTTACAGTATTTGGGAAATAACTACAATAAAAAACATTATGAATGTATGGCATTTAAGTATTGATAGTTTTTTACATAATTCGAACTCATATGGTATCTTGAGAGAAAGAAGAGAGGAAAAGAGGAGAGAGGAGGGGAAATAATTGCACTCAAATGAAAAAAATAAATGAAGCTAGATATTCATCTATTTGTATATATCCACACGAAAACTGGGGTATTAGGTGAAATATTCTTTTATTCCATTCAATTTTCATTAATTTTATTTGAGTTGAAGTATTATTTACAATGGTTAGAAATTATTAAAATTACTGCTCAATCCTTTATCCAACACCTACAATAATTCTTAGTAATAGTAGTGTAATGAGACAGAGTAATAATCTACACACACCTTGTTCACTATGTATGCTGTAGCACATGTTTTTCCTTTAGTTATCTGCAGTTACTTCAATTGGATCTTATCCAGATGTTTTATAGTCTTTGCTGCTACTGCGTTTTGTCTCAAACAAGAGTCCAAAGTAGGCATTGTGTCTAGAAAATACAAAAAAACTGATTGTTACAATTGATTCATTTTTTTTCATTGGCTTTATCTACATAAAGTAGCGAAGAAAAAGTTTGTGTGAGTATGAAACTATGTAGTAGAGATAAATTTATATCTAGGTTCAATTAGCATTAAATAATCACTTATTATTTTGTTAATAATAAATAATTAGAGTCAGTTACTTTACAGTTTTTTATACAACCATGTATATATGGATAATTATGTACATATTTATGGTTATATTTATATCTAGATTGAATAATATACATTTATGACATAATAACTATATTGAATGCTACAAAATATGTTGGAAAATCACCAAATTAGTCGTCTAGATGGTTAAAATTTACAGTATTTGGGAAATAACTGCAAGAGAGGAGTATTTGGTAGAGGAGAGAGGAGAGAGGAGAGAGGAGAGAGGAGGCTTGAGCGTAAATATTTCTTTTAGTTATTTACATAATAAGTATATTGAATACTATAAAATATCTTGGAAAATAGTCATAAAAATAAATAATTAGAGCTTTCTACTAGTGTTAAATGATTATTGATTATTTTTTACCTTATCACCACTTAGAGCCAGATGATTTAATTAACTAAAGACAAATAATTATTTTAGCGTTTCTAACCTTGATGCTCTCCTAGTAGCTGTAGTAGATGATGCTTCTCCGCTTGCTGTTGAAGAACTGGATGCTTTCTATGTGAAAACAGTGGCTCTTAAATAGCTAAAGTTGCACTGATTAAACCCTATGAATCAGCATTTTTTCCAATGCTTTCGCGGGAATAAAAACTGTTTATTCCCGCGAAAGCAACGGTTTCCATTCGCGTGAAAATAAATTATTTATTCCCGCGAAAGCATTGGTTTGTATTCGCGGGAAAATAAAATTTTTATTCCTGCGAAAGCAACAGGTTCCATTCGCAGGAGAATAAATTATTTATTCCCGCGAAAGCATTGGTTTGTATTCGCAGGAAAATAAAATTTTTATTCCCGCGAAAGCATTGGTTTGTATTCGCAGGAAAATAAAATTTTTATTCCCGCGAAAGCAACAGGTTCCATTCGCGGGAAAATAAATTATTTATTCCCGCGAAAGCATTGGTTTGTATTCGCAGGAAAATAAAATTTTTATTCCCGCGAAAGCAACAAGTTCCATTCGCGGGAAAATAAATTATTTATTCCCGCGAAAGCATTGGTTTGTATTCGTGGGAAAATAAACTTTTTATTCCTGCGAAAACATTGGTTTGTATTCGCGGGAAAATAAAATTTTTATTCCTGCGAAAGCAACAGGTTCCATTCGCGGGAAAATAAATTATTTATTCCCGCGAAAGCATTGGTTTGTATTCGCAGGAAAATAAAATTTTTATTCCCGCGAAAGCAACAAGTTCCATTCGCGGGAAAATAAATTATTTATTCCCGCGAAAGCATTGGTTTGTATTCGCGGGAAAATAAATTTTTTATTCCTGCGAAAACATTGGTTTGTATTCGCGGGAAAATAAAAGTTTTATTCCTGCGAAAGCAACAGGTTCCATTCGCGGGAAAATAAATTATTTATTCCCGCGAAAGCATTGGTTTGTATTCGCAGGAAAATAAAATTTTTATTCCCACGAAAGCAACAAGTTCCATTCGCGGGAAAATAAATTATTTATTCCCGCGAAAGCATTGGTTTGTATTCGCAGGAAAATAAAATTTTTATTCCCGCGAAAGCAACAAGTTCCATTCGCAGGAAAATAAATTATTTATTCCCGCGAAAGCATTGGTTTGTATTCGCGGGAAAATAAAATTTTTATTCCTGCGAAAACATTGATTTGTATCCGCGGGAAAATAAAATTTTTATTCCTGCGAAAGCAACAGGTTCCATTCGCGGGAAAATAAATTATTTATTCCCGCGAAAGCATCGGTTTGTATTCGCAGGAAAATAAAATTTTTATTCCCGCGAAAGCAACAAGTTCCATTCGCGGGAAAATAAATTATTTATTCCCGCGAAAGCATTGGTTTGTATTCGCAGGAAAATAAAATTTTTATTCCCACGAAAGCAACAAGTTCCATTCGCGGGAAAATAAATTATTTATTCCCGCGAAAGCATTGGTTTGTATTCGCAGGAAAATAAAATTTTTATTCCCACGAAAGCAACAAGTTCCATTCGCGGGAAAATAAATTATTTATTCCCGCGAAAGCATTGGTTTGTATTCGCGGGAAAATAAAATTTTTATTCCTGCGAAAACATTGGTTTGTATTCGCAGGAAAATAAAATTTTTATTCCTGCGAAAGCAACAAGTTCCATTCGCGGGAAAATAAATTATTTATTCCCGCGAAAGCATTGGTTTGTATTCGCAGGAAAATAAAATTTTTATTCCCGCGAAAGCAACAAGTTCCATTCGCGGGAAAATAAATTATTTATTCCCGCGAAAGCATTGGTTTGTATTCGCGGGAAAATAAAATTTTTATTCCTGCGAAAACATTGGTTTGTATTCGCGGGAAAATAAAATTTTTATTCCTGCGAAAGCAACAGGTTCCATTCGCGGGAAAATAAATTGCTTATTCCCGCGAAAGCAACAGTTTCTATTCGCATGAAAATAAATTATTTATTCCCGCGAAAGCAACAGTTTCTATTCGCCTGAAAATAAAATATTTATTCCCGCGAAAGCAACAGTTTCTATTCGTGTGAAAATAAATTATTTATTCCCGCGAAAGAAACAGTTTTTACTCGCCTGAAAATAAATTATTTATTCCCGCGAAAGCAACAGTTTCTATTCGCCTGAAAATAAATTATTTATTCCCGCGAAAGCAACAGTTTCTATTCGCCTGAAAAAAAATTATTTGTTCCCGCGAAAGCATTGGAAAAAATGCTGATTCATAGGGTTTTATCAGTGCAACTTTAGCTATTTAAGAGCCACTGTTTTCACACAGAAAGCATCCAGTTCTTCAACAGCAAGCGGAGAAGCATCATCTACTACAGCTACTAGGAGACCATCAAGGTAAGAAATGCTAAAATAATTATTTGTCTTTAGTTAATTAAATCATCTGGCTCTAAGTGGTGATAAGGTAAAAAATAATCAATATCAATAATTATTTAACACTAGTAGAAAGCTCTAATTATTTATTTTTAAATTTTATGCTAATAACATCTAAGCTATTTCTTTGTAAGATCACAGACTTTGACATTACCAAAATTGTGTGTTTGCCCGAGCACTAGTAAAGTAACCGACTCTAATTATTTTTTATTACCAAAATAATTATTTAATGCTAGTTGAACCTAGATATAAAGTTATCTCTACTAGATAGTTTCATACTCACACAAACTTTTTCTTCGCTACTTTATGTAGATAAAGCCGATGAAAATAAATGAATCAATTGTAACAATCAATCTTTTGTATTTTGTAGACACAATGCCTACTTTGGACTCTTGTTTGAGACAAAACGCAGTAGCAGCAAAGACTATAAAACATCTGGTCAAGATCTACCAACACCAATGATAGATCTAACACAACATGACTTTTTCTCCTACTTATATGATACCAAACCAATGAAGAGTCAAACTACATGAATTTTGAAGACAGCACACTTCTTCAACACAGCAAGAATTCCTTTTAAGACCTACCACCTACTTAGATGATGCCAAACCAATGAAGACTCAAACTACATGGATTTTGAAGACAGCACACTTCTCCAACACAGCAAGAATTCCTTTCAAGATCTACCTCCTACTTAGATGATACCAAACCAATAAAGACTCAAACCACATGGATTTTGAAGAATTCCTTTCAAGATCTACCACCTACTTAGATGATACCAAATCAATGAAGACTCAAACTACATGGATTTTGAAGACAGCACACTTCTCCAACACAGCAAGAATTTCTTTCAAGATCTACCACCTGCTTAGATGATACCAAACCAATGAAGACTCAAACTACAAGGATTTTGAAGACAGCACACTTCTCCAACACAGCAAGAATTCCTTTCAAGATCTACCACTTACTTAGATGATACCAAACCAATGAAGACTCAAACTACATGAATTTTGAAGACAGCATACTTCTCCAACACAGCAAAAATTCATTTCAAGATCTACCACCTACTTAGATGATACCAAACCAATGAAAACTCAAACTACATGGATTCTGAAGACAGCACACTTCTCCAACATAGCAAGAATTCCTTTCAAGATCTACCACCTACTTAGATGATACCAAACCAATGAAGACTCAAACTACATGGATTCTGAAGACAGCACACTTCTCCAACATAGCAAGAATTCCTTTCAAGATCTACCACCTACTTAGATGATACCAAACCAACGAAGACTCAAACTACATGGATTCTGAAGACAGCACACTTCTCCAACATAGCAAGAATTCCTTTCAAGATCTACCACCTACTTAGATGATACCAAACAAATGAAGACTCAAACTACATGGATTTTGAAGACAACATACTTCACATGGATTTTGAAGACAACACACTTCTCCAACACAGAAAGAATTCCTTTCAAGATCTACCACCTACTTAGATGATACCAACTCAATGAAGACTCAAACTACATAGATTTTGAAGACAGCACACTTCTTCAACACAGCAAGAATTCCTTTCCCAACACAGCAAGAATTCCTTTCAAGATCTACCACCTACTTAGATGATACCAACTCAATGAAGACTCAAACTACATAGATTTTGAAGACAGCACACTTCTTCAACACAGCAAGAATTCCTTTCCCAACACAGCAAGAATTTCTTTCAAGATCTACCACCTGCTTAGATGATACCAAACCAATGAAGACTCAAACTACATGGATTTTGAAGACAGCACACTTCTCCAACACAGCAAGAATTCCTTTCAAGATCTACCACTTACTTAGATGATACCAAACCAATGAAGACTCAAACTACATGAATTTTGAAGACAGCACACTTCTCCAACACAGCAAGAATTCCTTTCAAGATCTACCTCCTACTTAGATGATACCAAACCAATAAAGACTCAAACCACATGGATTTTGAAGAATTCCTTTCAAGATCTACCACCTACTTAGATGATACCAAATCAATGAAGACTCAAACTACATAGATTTTGAAGACAGCACACTTCTCCAACACAGCAAGAATTCCTTTCCCAACACAGCAAGAATTCCTTTCAAGATCTACCACCTACTTAGATGATACCAAACCAATGAAGACTCAAACTACATGGATTTTGAAGACAGCACACTTCTCCAACATAGCAAGAATTCCTTTCAAGATCTACCACCTACTTAGATGATACCAAACCAATGAAGACTCAAACTACATGGATTTTGAAGACAGCATACTTCTCCAACACAGCAAGAATTCATTTCAAGATCTACCACCTACTTAGATGATAAAAACCAATGAAGACTCAAACTACATGGATTTTGAAGACAGCACACTTCTCCAACGCAGCAAGAATTCCTTTCAAGATCTACCACCTACTTAGATGAGACCAAATCAATGAAGACTCAAACTACATGGATTTTGAAGACAGCACACTTCTAAAACACAGCAAGAATTCCTTTCAAGATCTACCACCTACTTAGATGATGCCAAACCAATGAATACTCAAACTACATGAATTTTGAAGACAGCACACTTCTCCAACACAGCAAGAATTCATTTCAAGATCTACCACCTACTTAGATGATACCAAACCAATGAAGACTCAAACTACCATGGATTTTGAAGACAGCATATTTCTCCAACACTGCAAGAATTCCTTTCAAGATCTACCACCTACTTAGATGATACCAAACCAATGAAGACTCGAACTACATGGATTTTGAAGACAGCATACTTCTCCAACACAGCAAGAATTCCTTTCAAGATCTACCACCTACTTAGATGATTCCAAACCAATGAAGACTCAAACTACATGGATTATACTTCGATGATGCTGAAAAAACTGTCCAGAACAAGAGCTCAAGAAGCTAATCTATAACTCAAGACAATCATATCACTATAGGTGAGTTTTACTAATTTTTACCATAAATTAAACAAAATGCTGAATCTATACATTTTCCAAGTGAAAAACAGACTTTTTTGGTGAAATTAGTGTATTTTTACAACAAAATGCTGAATATATACATTTTCCATGTGAAAAAAGGACTGTTTTGGTGTAAATAATGTCATTTTTTACAACAAAATGCTGAATACATACATTTTCCAGGTGAAAAAAGGACTTTTTTGATGTAATTAGTGTGTTTTTTTACAACAAAATGCTGAATATATACATTTTCCAGGTGAAAAAGGGACTTTTTTGATGTAATTAGTGTATTTTTTACAACAAAATGCTGAATATATACATTTTTCCAGGTGAAAAAAGGACTTTTTTGGTGTAAATAATGTATTTTTTTACAACAAAATGCTTAATATATGCATTTTCCAGGTGAAAAAAGGACTTTTTTGATGTAATTAGTGTATTTTTTTACAACAAAATGCTGAATATATACATTTTCCAGGTGAAAAAAGGACTGTTTTGGTGTAAATAATGTATTTTTTTACAACAAAATGCTGAATATATACCTTTTCCAGGTGAAAAAAGGACTTTTTTTGATGTAATTAGTGTATTATTTACAACAAAACGCTGAATATATACATTTTTAAGGTGAAAATAGGACTTTTTTGATGTAATTAGTGTATTTTTTTACAACAAAATGCTGAATATATACATTTTCCAGGTGAAAAAAGGACTTTTTTGGTGTAAATAATGTATTTTTTACATCAAAATGTTGAATATATACATTTTTCCAGGTAAAAAAAAGCACTTTTTTGGTTAATTAGTGTATTTTTTACAACATATTTATAAAACAAGTATTTTTTGTTTTGTTTTAGATAGATGAAAGAAAATCAAAAGCACTTGGTGAAAATAATGCTCAAGAAAAAACAAGTTGAACAATGTAACTTGGTGAGTTATTTCCCTTTTCTAATAATGTAAACTATCCAATGTGACTAGAACTATAATTCAAATTCATGTAATTATTTTACATTTTTGCTTAATCATTCTATACTAATACATAACTTTTTTATTTTAGTTCATTACGAAATTAAAAGCACATAGAACAGAAGTCTTCCTTCCTAAGATATAGCATCAGTACATCAAAGACAACATTGTAAAGGAACAAACTATGCATTAACTGTTATTACTTTGTATTTATTACAAGTTGTAGTGCTTTGTATTACTTAGTACTTACTGACTCTAGCTATATTATATGGGGAGATTTTCCTTACTCATTATGTAATAAATGTATATAATCATACAATGATTCATTTTTAATCAATGTTATTATTCAATTTAGATATATCTCCTCTCTCCTCTCTCTATGTAGATATAAATATACCCATAACTATGTACATAATTGACCATATATACATTAATGTATAGAGAACTAAAAGATCTCTCTCTCCTCTCTCTCTCTTTCTCTCTTTCAAGATACCATATGTATGTGTGTATGAATGCATTGATTGTCATTACAAGTTGTAGTGCTTTGTATTATTTAGTATTTACTGACTCTAGCTATATTATATGGGAAGATTTTCCCTACTTATTATGTAATCAGCTATATAACCATAAAATGTTTCATTTTTGATCAATATATTTATTCAATGTAGATATATATCCTCTCTCTCTATGTAGATATAAATATAGCCATAAATATGTACATAATTAACCATATATACATGAATGTATAGAAAACTAAAAAATCTCTCTCCTCTCTCTCCTTTCTCTCCTCTCTCTCTCTCCTCTCTCATCTCCCATCTCTCCTCTCTCCTCTCCCCTCTCTCTCAAGATACCATGTGAGTTCGAGTTATGTAAAAAAATTATCAAAACTTGAATGCCATACATTCAAAATCTATATGCCATATAAGTTCAAATTAAGTAAAAAAAATAATCAAAACTCAAATGCCACTCAAATGCCACTCAAGTACCCCTCAAATAAAATACAATATAAACTCGGCGAATTCATCCAACGTCGTAACCCATTGCCTCAACTCCAAGATCTAATCCACAAAAAAACACTTGGTAGGGAGATCTGCTCATATATTACTACTTTCATCTACTAATTGAATGTCTCATTCATTTCGGGAATCACACGGATATGGTGACACTACATCTGCAGAACTGTTCTTTTTGCTGAGTCACAGCAAGCGCTTACTTCTCCATAGCAGTATATCTACTTTGGGCCTCTGACAATGATCTACATGTAGCTGTGGCTGTCTTTGACTCAACATTGCTCCTAAACCGTAGTCTGATGCATCCGTCGACAGATACACCACTCTCTTTGGATCATACGCAGCTAGAATCGGCGTTTGCTGAAATTCTCTTTTCAGATTCATAAACGCTTGTTGCTGCGGTTCATCCCATAACCAGGGCACCTACTGCTGGGCTAAATCTACCATACCGATTGGCTACACCCAAAAAGCCAAGTAAATCATGTACACATGTCGGCGTTGGAAAGTCTAGTAGGGTAGATATACGATCACCCGCATGTATACCAACGGTGTCAATTCTGTGCCCCAAGTACTTGACTGATGTCTAGTTAAAAGCACACTCACTATGATTTAATGTCAACCCTGCCTCTTGTATATGACGTAGCACAATGGTAAGTGTGCAGTTGTGTTTTTGTTAATCAGCTCCAATCACTAGCATGTCATCCATGTGTACAACTATGCCCTCCACATGGATCCTTAGAGATAGCATTTGAAGAATGCTTGTTGTGTGGACATAGTCTGTGTTGTGAGGCTTTACTGTTAGCATGAACATCTACAGCAGTTTGCCCTCCGACAACTGGAAAATTTAAATAAATAAGGCGCCAAACGTCTAATAAGCTAGTCCAGTGCAGTCTCTACACATGTTTCTCAGGCTACAGCTGGTCTGGGGGTCGATGGTTTAACTCTTCACCGGAAGGCATTCTTGTGCACATGTCTTGGTACCTGCAATAGTAAGTATATATAATGGCTGGTTTCTACAGGTATCCAACACCATACCTGCCACAACATGTTCAACCACCTACCAACACCCAGGTTTGTTGTACAACAAGCCATGTGTGTTTGCAAGGAGTATAGAGATCATGGTGAAGACTTCATTTAGAGTTTGTGACACTGTCTCTAGCGGTTGACAAAGACTGTTTTAGACAAAAATGCGATAACCAAATGAAACTTTCTACCAAATTGATGGTATATGGTTTGTTTTTCTCTGAAGAATGTGGTTTTTGACTCATGAGTTTGATTTTGAGCATTTTGTGTTGACTTTGGGACTTTCATTACATTTGCACATTTGTTGTCATGAACAGCTGAATGACTATCTTTGGTCAGTGTTAGAATATTCACCGATGCTGCTATGGTAAAAATCAAGTTAACTTTTGTACCAAGTTAGGGAAAACTCATCAAGAAAATGATGGTGGTTTCTGCAAGGCTATAACAGAGACTCACCAAAGTCATCCAACAAGTAACTGTTGCTGGCACCAAACACATTGCCTATCTCCTCATTTGACTGTGTGCACTGCTTGTGTCCATCCTCCTCAACAAATGCTAGCTTAGTGGAGGACTTCTGGGGGCTCACAGGCTATAGAACACGCGGCTTGTATCAGTTATAAAATAAAAAGCATCAACCGAGGGCTGTAATAATTACAGTGGACACAAAAGGCAGTAGCTTACTGAATTAGAAATCTGATTTTGTAAAAGAAACATATTATACTAGTTTTACATACATATATATAGATGTATATACCATTGTATACCGTATATACTTGTACACTGCACATACATACATATAGATGTATATACCATTGTATTCTGTATATACTTGTACACTACACACATACATATATATAGATGTATATACCATTGTATACTGTATATACTTGTACACTGCACATACATATATATAGATGTATATACCATTGTATACTGTATATACTTGTACACTACACATACATATATATAGATGTATATACCATTGTATACTGTATATACTTGTACACTACACACATACATATAGATGTATATACCATTGTATACTGTATATACTTGTACACTGCACATACATATATATAGATGTATATACCATTGTATACTGTATATACTTGTACACTACACATACATATATATAGATGTATATACCATTGTATACTGTATATACTTGTACACTACACATACATATATATAGATGTATATACCATTGTATAATGTATATACTTGTACACTACACATACATATATATAGATGTATATACCATTGTATACTGTATATACTTGTACACTACACATACATATATATAGATGTATGTACCATTGTATACTGTATATACTTGTACACTACACATACATATATATAGATGTATATACCATTGTATACTGTATATACTTGTACACTAGACATATATATAGATGTATATACCATTGTATACTGTATATACTTGTACACTGCACATACATATATATAGATGTATATACCACTGTATACTGTATATACTTGTACACTACACATACATATATATATAGATGTATATACCATTGTATACTGTATATACTTGTACACTACACATACATATATATAGATGTATATACCACTGTATACTGTATATACTTGTACACTACACATACATACATACATATAGATGTATATACCATTGTATACTGTATATACTTGTACACTGCACATACATATATGTACATGTATATACCATTGTATTCTGGTCTACAGACGCAGGTTACAGACAACAATAAACTGGAGTAAATCTAAGGCTTACCTGCGACCTGAGGAAAGAACTAGAAGCAGATAACACATGGCTACACGTTGCCGACTCATTTTCTGACATATCTTTCTGCATTTCCTTATGCATCCTTAGCATGTCGTCTTCGTAGTAGTAAACAGTTAGTATATACAATATTATATATATACTACAGACATAGTATATAAGTTAGTATATACAATATTATATATATACTACAGACATAGTATATAAGTTAGTATATACAATATTATATATATACTACAGACATAGTATATAAGTTAGTATATACAATATTATATATATACTACAGACATAGTATATAAGTTAGTATATACAATATTATATATATACTACAGACATAGTATATAAGTTAGTATATACAGTATTATATATACTACAGACATAGTATATAAGTTAGTATATACAATATTATATATATACTACAGACATAGTATATAAGTTAGTATATACAATATTATATATATACTACAGACATAGTATATAAGTTAGTATATACAATATTATATATATACTACAGACATAGTATATAAGTTAGTATATACAATATTATATATATACTACAGACATAGTATATAAGTTAGTATATACAATATTATATATATACTACAGACATAGTATATAAGTTAGTATATACAATATTATATATATACTACAGGCATAGTATATAAGTTAGTATATACAATATTATATATATACTACAGACATAGTATACAAGTTAGTATATACAATATTATATATATACTACAGACATAGTATACAAGTTAGTATATACAATATTATATATATACTACAGGCATAGTATATAAGTTAGTATATACAATATTATATTTATACTACAGACATAGTATACAAGTTAGTATATACAATATTATATATATACTACAGGCATAGTATATAAGTTAGTATATACAATATTATATATATACTACAGACATAGTATACAAGTTAGTATATACAATATTATATATATACTACAGACATAGTATACAAGTTAGTATATACAATATTATATATATACTACAGGCATAGTATATAAGTTAGTATATACAATATTATATATATACTACAGACATAGTATACAAGTTAGTATATACAATATTATATATATACTACAGACATAGTATATAAGTTAGTATATACAATATTATATATATACTACAGACATAGTATACAAGTTAGTATATACAATATTATATATATACTACAGGCATAGTATATAAGTTAGTATATACAATATTATATATATACTACAGACATAGTATACAAGTTAGTATATACAATATTATATATATACTACAGGCATAGTATATAAGTTAGTATATACAATATTATATATATACTACAGACATAGTATACAAGTTAGTATATACAATATTATATATATACTACAGACATAGTATATAAGTTAGTATATACAATATTATATATATACTACAGACATAGTATATAAGTTAGTATATACAATATTATATATATACTACAGGTATAGTATATAAGTTAGTATATACAATATTATATATATACTACAGGCATAGTATATAAGTTAGTATATACAATATTATATATATACTACAGACATAGTATATAAGTTAGTATATACAATATTATATATATACTACAGACATAGTATACAAGTTAGTATATACAATATTATATATATACTACAGGTATAGTATATAAGTTAGTATATACAATATTATATATATACTACAGGCATAGTATATAAGTTAGTATATACAATATTATATATATACTACAGACATAGTATACAAGTTAGTATATACAATATTATATATATACTACAGACATAGTATATAAGTTAGTATATACAATATTATATATATACTACAGACATAGTATATAAGTTAGTATATACAATATTATATATATACTACAGGTATAGTATATAAGTTAGTATATACAATATTATATATATACTACAGACATAGTATATAAGTTAGTATATACAATATTATATATATACTACAGACATAGTATATAAGTTAGTATATACAATATTATATATATACTACAGACATAGTATATAAGTTAGTATATACAATATTATATATAAACTACAGACATAGTATACAAGTTAGTATATACAATATTATATATATACTACAGACATAGTATATAAGTTAGTATATACAATATTATATATAAACTACAGACATAGTATACAAGTTAGTATATACAATATTATATATATACTACAGACATAGTATATAAGTTAGTATATACAATATTATATATATACTACAGACATAGTATATAAGTTAGTATATACAATATTATATATATACTACAGACATAGTATATAAGTTAGTGTATACAATATTATATATATACTACAGACATAGTATACAAGTTAGTATATACAATATTATATATATACTACAGACATAGTATACAAGTTAGTATATACAATATTATATATATACTACAGACATAGTATACAAGTTAGTATATACAATATTATATATATACTACAGACATAGTATATAAGTTAGTATATACAATATTATATATACTACAGACACAATATAATATATAACTTATTGTATACAATGTTACATACCTTTATCTGCTTCCTGTAAGCATCTCTCTTAATCTCAAACTCTAACCTCTTCTTAGCCTTCTTCATCAGAGAGTGCCTCTCCTTTACTTCTTCTAACTGTTGTTGCAGTGCTGTCAGCTCCTCAGTGTCTGCCGATGACTCTGTCAAACAATCAAAGCATTCGGTAGTAGACAAAGTCTATGTATACTTTACCCTATTGTGACATCACTGCATTTACTGGCAGCTAGCTGAACCGTCAGCAGTGAATACCTCTATTTATACACTACATACATAATGCTGCTGCAGCGCATAACAAATACGTTTCCATGGCTCGAAGTTGCTTGGTCTGAACGTTCACTCGAGTTGAAAGGAACTGCTAACATTCCTGTAGTTTCAGTTACGCGAACAAACAACCAAAACCTTATAATTTTGCTGTTATTGAGTTTGCAAAAGTCAACATATAATTGTAGAAACACTGCAGTGAGAAACAAACAGACAATGATGAATGCTTTCAAGTAATTTACAGACAAAACACAAACATACAACAACCATGACAAACATAATATATAAATCGTCACACAAACAGTTACATAACATATTCCCTCATACATTCCACTACATAAAACACACAAACATAAATAAGCACATAAATAAATGGCTAGCATTCACCCTTGTAACAACAAAGTAAAATCCATCACAAGGTTCCACCACATAAAACCACTTCTCAATCATTGTTTTACTTTCGCTGATAAAATGATCCAACCATTAACAGAAAAGTTTACTCAGATGACTCATCCACAACGCAACGGAGAGAGCAGTACCTACCTGTTGTACTGTCTGACTCACTGCTGACGCTGTCAATGGAATAGTTGGAAGTTGATCTCGGAACTACAGGTGCTGCCAAGCTGTTTTCACTTACAGCGCTAAATGCATTCCTCAGCATATCACGAAACTGTTCAGATTGTATTTGAGCCGCTGAATAGTCCTGAAATAAAGTGTAGCGCCTGTTGAAACATGCCATACATAGTGTCAGTCACACATGCGCCTGCTTATAGATGCCACACACAGTGTCAGTGATACAAGCACCTGCTGATACATATCACACAAAATATGAATCACACAAGCACTTGCTGATACATACAACACACACAGTGACAGTAATTATGTAGTACACCACCCGTTGATACATATCACACGCAATGACAGTAATACAAGCACCTGTTGATACATGCCATACACAATGTAAGTGATACAAACACCTGCTGATACATATCATACATACCACACACAGTAACAATAATACATGCACACATCTGTTGACACATACCACACACAGTGTAAGGGATACAAGCACCAACTGATACATACCACACACAGTGACAGTAGTACAAGCACTTGTTGATACATATCACACACAGTGTAAGGGATACAAGCACTTGCTGATACATACCACACACAGTGACAGTAATACAAGCACCTCCTGATATATACCACACACAGTGCTAGTGGCGCAAGCACCTGATGACACAGATCACATAAATTCCAGTGCGATTGGAAAATGATCTTTTACCTGAAACACTTCCTGAACTGCACACAATGCCACTTTTTGTATAGTACGGTTGCAAGGTGGGGACAAGTCATACGCAGGTAAAGGATCAAAGGACAACTCGTCAGGTGCCAAGTCATTGTTGTAGGTCATAGCGGATGACATTTGTATTGCCTCCTCATTTGGTGTGTAAGAGGTAGGTCTAACATTAGAACTAAAACAGGAAGTAATAATTCCAATGTCTCTAGCGGGCACCGATGCGCAGAAGTGAAATAATAAATAAAAAATAAACCACTTTGAGGTTATGTTCTGTTAACATAACCCTTTCATCATATCAAAAATAATTTAAATCTTTTACGATCAAAATGCCTACGCACAAGGGCTTTAACCATTTACGCAACAAAGAAAACAAGGCTAGTCACTGTGTGAGTTGGAACTGTCTTATTTCACATAGGCAAGTAACTCCAATTTTATTATTGGGTATAACTTGCATCTAAATAATTTTTTCATCCAAGACAAACCAGGCACAAGTTTTTAAAACTTTGTTTAACAATTAACTACCTTAAACAATAGGACTACATCGCATATAAAGTCTTGTTTTAGCATAATGAAACTTCATCTGTACAATATATTCTGGTGAGCTATAGATAATAATATATATTAAACTCTGTAGTACTTCAAATCTAATCTTATTCTGTAAACTGATGAAATCACAAGAATAATTAGCTCAACCAACACTCTCTAGCCTGAGATACTCAGATATTACATACCTTACAGACATAATCTGATGCTCCTGCCTTTCCCTATCACACGTCGGTACCTGAGCTAAGGCTACCGGCTGAGACAGAATAGAGAACCTGGTGTACTCTACATCATAGGAGGGCTTGTGTGCCAGTTGGTGCCTGACTTGCTCTCTTAGAGTCCAGCAATTAGTCATTGCAGCAATGAAGCAGCTAAACCCTCTACTGCTTGACCTTGACATCGCCAAGTTTGCAAGGTCAGCTTGCACCATAGTCATTCTAATTACCAACTTAGGATATGGTTGAGCAGGACCAACGAATCCGAGAGAAGTTAACCTTAAAAATACAAACCAATAAGATGAAGGCAGGTACAAAGCGGATATTGGATGCAACCAAAATATCAAATTGCAAACAGTTTTACTTGAGAGAGAATATAAATGAACACTTTTCTAACAATTAAATGTACAAGCCATGCTATTTTCTTTCAAAGCATAGCTTTAATGGCTACATGAGTGTGCATTTAATATTAAAAGATTTCTAACAAAAACCCTCTTTAAAACTATAGCTGTCACTACATTGCGATAAGAAAACAGGTAACTCAAAATGGACATCACAAAATAATGCAAAGCATGTAAAAAGGCTCATAATTTAACTTGTTTTGAAATCAGCAATTCCTCAACTGCAGAAAAAACAACTGTCGTACAAAACACGAATTTTCACAGAATATACTAACAAGAGAATGCCTGTAAACGTCTAAATAATTTTACGAACTTAGAGAAAAGCAAGCTATGATACTAAACTATGAATTACCAACTGATTGAGGAGTTGTCTACTCAATGCCTTGATTAGACTAACTCGATGAGAAATGGTCAGTTAATAAGCTATACAAACAACATGTAGCAGTCCACAATGGTGATGAAAGGATTTTGTATACCTTTGAAGGATGCTGGGAGATGTACATCTGAACTGGTGGTTGGATAGGGTGGTGAAGTCAATGGGCATTGCTTCAGTGCATACTAGATGTCTTGTTGTAGTAGACTGTTCTTTTACTTCCTTCTGTGTGGCCTTAGTACAAGACATTAAGGAAGAGCCCCGCCTACTGCTAAGGTTAGCGCTAGGGCTAGAAATGATATAAAAAAACACAATTCAAACTAGAGAGATAAAATGGTCATTAATTTATGTAATGGTGGACAAATGACCTTTGCTGAGGTCCATTTGTTAGTAAATACAAAAGTGTTTGAAGTTTTCTGTCCATGAAAAGTGAATATATTTATATAGTGGTTAGCGGCAACCAACAGTTTTCAGCTAAAGAGAGCAAATCATGAATAGAAGGAGTTGCTAAAAAAGGTTTTGTGGAGCTTTTTTGATTTTAGCTGCAGAACATAATAACTAGAGTGATAACAATGTAAGGGTATGTGGCACTTGGAATAATGTATCAACACATGTACCAACACATGTATCAACACATGTACCAACACATGTACCAACACATGTACCAACACATGTATCAACACATGTACCAACACATGTATCAACACATGTACCAACACATGTACCTACACATATACCAACACATGTACCAACACATGTACCAACACATGTACCAACACATGTACCAACACATGTACCAACACATGTACCAACACATGTACCAACACATGTACCAACACATGTACCAACACATATACCAACACATGTACCAACACATGGACCAACACATGTACCAACACATATACCAACACAAGGTATCAACACATATACCAACACAATGTATCAACACATGTACCAACACATGTACCAACACATGTACCAACACATGTACCAACACATGTACAAACACATGTACCTACACATGTACCAACACATGTACCAACACATGTACCAACACATGTACCAACACATGTACCAACACATGTACCAACACATGTATCAACACATGTACCAACACATGTACCTACACACGTACCAGCACAACTTACCATCAAATGAAACCAACGCAGACTTCTAGTGAGAAGTACAAACCAAACCCTCCAGCAACACTAGAGACTAAATTAACATTTTCTGCAACAAACTAGTGACAAATCTGTATTACCCACCTGGAATCATGTTTAAGAGTTTGTACTTGTAGGTTAGCTTCAGCAAGGCTTGTGTCACCATCCTGAATGCCACCGTTTAGACTGTGGTCCTCTGCAATACACAGGAGCAATGGGACCTCTACAGCTACAGAGATAAATCAAATGGATTAGTTAACATTCAACCAGCTAACAGCAATGCACAATGAAACAGTGGAAGTAGTAATGTAAGCTAAAAGACCCACTCACCAGCTTCAGTACTAACAGTACAGGTGTCACTATTTACATCGGGTGTCCACAGGCCCTTCTCAGGAGGACCAGGTTGTGGAGCTACAGCTATGCCTGCAGTAGTTGCAGGGATTGCTGCTTCTGCTACTCTAGCTTGTGGGGTAGGCTTACGAGACCTGCGGCTCACCATTTTCCTACAGCGCTCATCCAAACTCTAAGAAAGTTTTACAACAGCAAACTTATAGAGACAGCTAACAAGATCTAACAGCCATTAATAGCACAACATACAAAGTTATAGAGACAGCTAACAAGATCTAACAGCCATTAATAGCACAACATACAAAGTTATAGAGACAGCTAACAAGATCTAACAGGCAGTGATAACACAACATACAAAGTTATAGAGATAGCTAACAAGATCTAACAGCCAGCGATAACACAACATACAAAGTTACAAACCTTTAGCTTCTCTTTCCTTTCCATCTTCTGCTGTAGTTGACTTCTCTTCTCTTCCAGTTCACGCATTCGCACTTCATGTCTCTCTTTCTTCTTTCTCGCCATGAACCTTTAGTGTGTAATACATACAGGGTCATGTGACATACAGGGTCATGTGACATACAGGGTCATGTGACATACAGGGTCATGTGACATACAAAGTATTGTATGATACATTGTCAACTAACATACAGTTGCGTACATCGGCATGTGACATACATTATACAAAATACATGTGACATACATTATACAAAGGCATGCGACATACGTTATACAAAAACATGTGACATATGTTATACAAAATCATATGACATAGGTTATACAAAAACATCTGACATACGTTATACAAAAGCATGCGACACACGTTATACAAAGGCATGTGACATACGTTATACAAAAACATGCGACATACGTTATACAAAGGCACGTGACATACGTTATACAAAGGGATGTGACATACATTATACAAAAACATGTGACATACATTATACAAAGGGATGTGACATAAGTTATACAAAGGCATATGACATACGTTATACAAAAACATGCGACATACGTTATACAAAAGCATGTGACATACGTTATACAAAAGCATGCGACATACGTTATACAAAAGCATATGACATACACAGCTACTTGACATCTATAAGACATACAACACTTACTCCTGTACAGACTTGGAGTCATGTCTGTGCTTAGACTTTGGTTTAACAGTTTCATCAGCTTTAGTCATGCTTTGACTAAGTAGGGTGCCCCGTACACCACCATCTCCTACAATACCAACACACATTACTTGTACAACATGTGTTCAGCATCGATTCCTGTCATCCTTTCATTGGATCGTTACAGGAAATCCAAAATTTGGACTCTACCTCTTTGAGTTCATCAGAAATAAAGGTATATTTAGCCGCTGCAGCTCAATTTACAACTTTGATTTCAGTAAACAACTTTGGTACCAAATTGTAGTGAAGCTTCTGGTGTAATTATTTGTATGAGTGCCTTTTTAAAGCCTCAAATAGACATTTTAATAAAAACATTAATAGAAACAGCTATTGGTGTATTTATGGATTTGTCGCAAACGATCGCCTTAAAGACCCTCAACCTTGTTTGGCCAAAACATTAGGGAGTTTGTGATGACCCCCGTAAGTACTGGATGATTGTAGAACTAAGTTATCGCATACTCATACACCGCTCAGAAGTTTCTAGTTGGCACTTTGAAAACAATTTTAATTATAAATAATAAAATAAATGCACAAAAGAGGATGTCAGTGAGTGGATAGGCCACTGTTGGTGAGGTTGTAATGGTCAAAGACTCTTCTATTGTCAGTGAGTGGATAGGCGACTGTTGGTGAGGTTGTAATGGTCAAAGACTCTTCTAATGTCAGGGAGTGGATAGGCCACTGTTGGTGAGGTTGTAATGGTCAAAGACTCTTCTAATGTCAGGGGGAGTTGGTAAAACTGCTCAAATGTTTGGTAGTTGCTACGACTAGTCGCTAATGGGGAGAACACTTTCACAACTCTGTTTACAGACAATCATACACGAAATTTGATTGGCCATTTGGAGAACAAACTGTTTTTCTCTTCAGTGGATTGGTTGCTGAGTTGTTATCAAAAACTTAAAATGAGATTTCGGAATTGCATTGAAGACAGAACCATCTAGGAAACCTTTTTTTACTGCATCAACTGATAAATATTGGTCAGCTGTAGCGGGTAATTATTGGAACAATCTAGAATTGTGAGACAAAAGGCAACATTAATATGTATGAATGAGAGAAGTAGTGCTCACCGATGGAATGTGAGTTGAAAATTAAATCATCAAAACTCTTCAACTTATCAGACCAAAGAACAATATTTAGCAGTAAATATTCATTTAATGATGGAGTTGTGGCCCCCTTGAGTAGCTAGTAAAATAAAACACTCCTCTCTGGATACCCTTGACCTCTTTTTACATGATCGCCATAAAAATTAAATCTAAACTGTTAAAAGCAGCATATTTTCCATAGACTCAAATGAGACCAAATCAGAGTAGAGCCAGACAAAGGATTATTAGAAAATGTTGGTGGAGAGAGAAGGCAGAGTAGAGAAAGGCAGTATAATATTAACATCTATTTACAATACTCACTAAACAGTATAAAGTTACACACTGCACAGATATACACTATTATAGTGTATATCTGTGCAGTGTGTAACTTTATACACATATGAGCTAAGTAAGCCGGCACTTTTAGTCTGAGAGAAGCAAGAGAGACAACTACATAGGCTGAGAGTGTACCAGACAGAACTAAATTAACTTTTGGCTCACCGTCAGACTGTCCTAATCTTTGTGGGGCGATAGATTCTCTTGGTGTCAGCTCCGACTGAGCAGAGCAGACGCAACAGTTTACTGAGCTTACAAGTCCCATCGCTAATTGAGCCGTTACGTAATACTGCGCGCCAGAAGGTATTGTTGCTCATCATGCCTGTGTATGTTAACAAGATATGCCCATGTAGGGATGGCTACTAATACTAACAGTAATATTCTCTCTAACAATAGGCTCTGCACAGATAAGAGTACAAACACAGGGAATCATATGCACTTCCAGGAGCAAAGGAATAATACAAAAGTTTCTTTCCCTCCAGATATAAGACAAGTCAAAACTTCTAACTTATAGGTTACTTCATAGAGAGCAGACAACTCAGCCTAAAACTGTTGTTATTGCTGTAATTATTACTTAGACCTGGTTTCAGGAAAAATCAAACATTACTGATGGTTTCTAAGGCTGTACCAAAACAAGCTTTCTCCCATATTGCCTCCAGGCCCAACGGTGACATTCAATGTCAGGATTAAAAAGAGGGCAGATAAATAAACTAAAGTCGTTGGCATTTATCTTACAATCATACAACTATTGAAAACTTTCAAAGTCTGTGGTCATGGTATCTAGGGATGTGGTTTTGTTTTTTAAAAACACAGAAATTATTGTCACCTTTTTATTAGTTCAGATTGCTAATTTAAACCTTTCAACAGGAAACTGTCTCAATTTCCAATTTTCAAACAACGTGTTTTCTTCCTTCTGAATCAATTTTAAAATAAAAAAGAGGATATAAAAACAAACTAAATAACAAACATGAAACAAACACCTGTATATAATTCCATCCGGTGACAAACAGTTTCAGGTAAAAGAATCGCTTGAGAAAGACAGTCACTATCCCCACTAAGGTCAAATCTAATAGCCATACACTTATGGTCTCAGAGAGATCCTAAGCAACCATTTGCACGTAAACGGTCTCCATCTCAAGTGATAACAAAAAGTAACAAAGATGGTACAAGTAATGTTAGTTTAAAAGATGAATATCTTTGGTAGGTAGGACTCTTGTGTGCGCCACTATTATACTAGTAGTAGTGCTTGAGAGAACTACAGAGTTGGTTACATTGAAACTTGAACTTGTGGGTGTGCCAATGGCTTCCATATACATACAGTGGAGATCTAGTATATATAGTGTATATACAGTGTACATAGGATATACATACAGTGGATATCTAGTATATATACAGTGTACATACAGTGTACATAGGATATACATACAGTGGGTATCTAGTATATATACAGTGTACATACAGTGTACATAGGATATACATACAGTGGGTATCTAGTATATATACAGTGTACATACAGTGTACATAGGATATACATACAGTGGATATCTAGTATATATACAGTGTACATACAGTGTACATAGGATATACATACAGTGGATATCTAGTATATATACAGTGTACATAGGATATACATACAGTGGATATCTAGTATATATACAGTGTACATACAGTGTACATAGGATATACATACAGTGGATATCTAGTATATATATAGTGTACATACAGTGTACATAGGATATACATACAGTGGATATCTAGTATATATACAGTGTACACAGTGTACATAGGATATACATACAGTGGATATCTAGTATATATACAGTGTACATACAGTGTACATAGGATATACATACAGTGGATATCTAGTATATATACAGTGTACATACAGTGTACATAGGATATACATACAGTGGATATCTAGTATATATACAGTGTACATACAGTGTACATAGGATATACATACAGTGGATATCTAGTATATATACAGTGTACATACAGTGTACATAGGATATACATACAGTGGATATCTAGTATATATACAGTGTACATACAGTGTACATAGGATATACATACAGTGGATATCTAGTATATATACAGTGTACATAGGATATACATACAGCGGATATCTAGTATATATACAGTGTACATACAGTGTACATAGGATATACATACAGCGGATATCTAGTATATATACAGTGTACATAGGATATACATACAGTGGATATCTAGTATATATACAGTGTACATAGGATATACATACAGTGGATATCTAGTATATATACTGTGTACATACAGTGTACATAGGATATACATACAGTGGATATCTAGTATATATACAGTGTACATACAGTGTACATAGGATATACATACAGCGGATATCTAGTATATATACAGTGTACATACAGTGTACATAGGATATACATACAGCGGATATCTAGTATATATACAGTGTACATAGGATATACATACAGTGGATATCTAGTATATATACAGTGTACATAGGATATACATACAGTGGATATCTAGTATATATACAGTGTACATACAGTGTACATAGGATATACATACAGCGGATATCTAGTATATATACAGTGTACATAGGATATACATACAGTGGATATCTAGTATATATACAGTGTACATAGGATATACATACAGTGGATATCTAGTATATATACTGTGTACATACAGTGTACATAGGATATACATACAGTGGATATCTAGTATATATACAGTGTACATACAGTGTACATAGGATATACATACAGTGGATATCTAGTATATATACTGTGTACATACAGTGTACATAGGATATACATACAGTGGATATCTAGTATATATACAGTGTACATACAGTGTACATAGGATATACATACAGTGGATATCTATTATATATGCAGTGTACATACAGTGTACATAGGATATACTTACAGTGGATATCTAGTATATATACAGTGTACATACAGTGTACATAGGATATACATACAGCGGATATCTAGTATATATACAGTATACATACAGTGTACATAGGATATACATACAGTGGATATCTAGTATATATACAGTGTACATACAGTGTACATAGGATATACATACAGTGGAGATCTAGTATATATATAGTGTACATACAGTGTACATAGGATATACATACAGTGGATATCTAGTATATATACAGTGCACATACAGTGTACATAGGATATACATACAGTGGATATCTAGTATATATACAGTGTACATACAGTGTACATAGGATATACATACAGTGGATATCTAGTATATATATAGTGTACATACAGTGTACATAGGATATACATACAGTGGATGTCTAGTATATATACAGTGTACATACAGTGTACATAGGATATACATACCGTGGATATCTAGTATATATATAGTGTACATACAGTGTACATAGGATATACATACAGTGGATATCTAGTATATATAGTGTACATACTGTGTACATAGGATATACATACAGTGGATATCTAGTATATATACAGTGTACATACAGTGTACATAGGATATACATACAGTGGATATCTAGTGTATATAAAGTATATATACAGGGCTCATACAAAGAACGTACAGGAGAAACACAGATGGAGTACAATCTACATCAAGTGGACATTAGATGGATCATATCACCTATAAAACTAGCATTCTTCAATGTGCATCGCATACCTTTGGTTCTGCTGCCAAAAGGTTGAGTGTGGAAGCCCATATCAATATTAATGTTCTTCTGGAAGCCATTTCTGATGCAGTGTGTATCGTTTGGTACATTGAACCTGGGAACTGTAGGTATCACTGTGTTTACCTGTAGGTACTACTTGTCTGCTGTGTGATGAGAGTTTCTGGGCTTTTGGGTGCATTTGTAGACCGAGTTTAGGTATTTTAGCTGAACACATTGTTCTCTACACAAAAACAAAACTTAGTTGATAATAATTGTGTTATTGTACCCCAGACAGTAAAATGCTATGAAATATTTACTTGTAATGTATATGAAACAGGGTAGTGACACGTTCAACCAGGGATTAACGGAAGTCACAAACAAACTTGAAACAAACTTTATTATTAATTATTCCATAACTTTCAAGCGCTTTCGGGTGTAAAGCTTAGTTGGTAGTTGTAAAGTATTGTTTTTTTTAAATTTATACACAAATAAGTTCACTAATTGAGAAACAGCATTTGATTAATCCAGAGTTATATTACATTAAAGTGGTGTACCAGTACCAACAAATACAAACTTCAATAAAAATACTATGGAATTTTATTATTATTACAGTCATAATTATTATAGAAGCAACAGTTCTTGATGATGATGATGGGTGAAACGCAATTTGCTAGTATAACAATTCCTTGACTTTTATAAATGAGCTCGTCTCGCTCAGTTATTTCGTCTCTAAACGTCCGGAAGTCTTTACCTACATTATGACACTTATTCCGTTTTGTCAGTCAGCCTTCATTCACCACTTTCTTCAGCATGCAGTATCTTTCGTCATACATCCCATTGGTTTTTATTAGCAGAAGCCTTTCAACTGAGAGTCTGTAACCTCCTCAGGTTCACTATCATTGATCTCGGCAAGGAATATCTCAATTTTAGACTTCTGTTAATCAGCAGTCGAATTGATATGTTTTGCAGGAGCCCTCGAGAACATATCTGCTCCTTTCCTGGCTTGTATTCCAGGTTGAATCCATATCTCTGCAGGGATAATAACATTTTCTGTGGTCTGAGCGAGGACTTCTCCATCTCTTTCTTGAATATGGATTCCATTGGTCTGTGGTCTCAGAATAATTGCAGATCTTTCTTGTCATATATGTACCAATCAAACTTGCTGCACACAAATATCACTGCAAGGCATTCAATCTACAATAGATGACACTTCTCCTCTGTCCCGGGAGTGTTCTGGATGCAAAGCTTATCGGTTTGCCTGCTTGAGTTAGTACCGCTCTCAGTCCTTTGGTGCTCGCATCACATTCTATGACAGCAGGTTTGTATTGGCATCAGGTTCTATGGGCCTTCTGCTTGACAGGTTCCTAGGGCTCATACAAACTGATCTTACATACTGTCTCTGAAACTGATGCATCTCCTAACTCATTCATGTGCGAGGCTGCTACAGCACTTTCCCTCGCCATTTTGACAGCTAAATCAAGTGTGAGAGACTCTTCATACGCTTTCAGCAGCACTTTATGTCTCAAGTTCATGTCATCCAGTCCTCCTACCAATGCATGGCAGGTTAATTCATCGGTGTGAGCATCATATTTACATATTCTAGCTTGGGTTTTCAGCTTCGTTTCAAGTTCCTCAATGCTGATTCCATCCTGTTTCAGTAATCTATGAATAACTATGAATTTCTGGTTTTGTGGTCTACCAGAGTTTTCAAATGCCATCAATACTTTCATAGGGAGGTAATTACAACAAGGTCATCTTCATGCCATCAAAGTCATCGGGTCAACACTTCTCACTATTTAGTGTGTACAAAACTCATGCAAGCATAGTGCGAACTAAGACAAAGGAGTTATATGTAAATTTTTCACTCACAGTTTTCGAATTTTCTAAATCTTCCTGCGTGGCTAGGCTTTAAATAACTCGGGGCCAGAAGATGCTAGAAACAAAACTTTGAAGGTATCAAATGGACACCATTTACTGCATAGGCTTAGCCAATCATTGCACTGCCTACAGATTAATTGTTATTCTATTGACCCAGTGGTAGACTATTAATCATGGAGCAATCACATTATGTGGACAGATAATAATTTTACTGTAGAGCCATATTCAAAGAAAAAGAACTTCTATACCTCACCATTAGCTATTTTCCGCCACGCATGGTCATAGGACACCGCAAAGTAGCCAATAGTGCTGTATAGAAGCTCTTTGTCTTTATTTGAATATGACTTTGCAGTAAAAATATTTTCTGTCCACGTAACGTGATTGCTCTATGATAAATATTATACCACTGGGTCAATAAAATAACAGAGAATCTGAATGACATATACTGAAATCTTAAGGGCCCATGGCGCAATAGGAAATTGCGGATTTACAATGCATTTTCAACCCGTCATTTTTGAAGTCCACAGCTATGCAGGCAATGCAATGATTGGCCAAGCCTGTGCGGTAAATGATGTCCATTTGACACCTTGTTCAATTTTGTTTCTAGCATCTTCTGTTCCAAAATTATTAAAAAATTTAGCCAAGCAGGAAAATTTCAAATATTGAAAAAAACCGTGGGTTACAAATTTGTCTTAATACACACTACGCTCGCAAGAGTTTTGTACACGCTATTAGTTACACTATTCATTGGTTATTATTAAATGAAATTGTCTATCAAAGTAAGGAACAATGTACAGGAAATGACTCCAGCTAGCCCAAGTTTAACCGTTGTATGCTGCGCAGCTCTATTACCAGAGAACGACCGTAATTGGCAGAGGACAACTCCCAGTTCACGACCTACGGGAAGAACAACAAAGGCAATGAACATTGCTCTTTGTGATGAGCGATCCAATGTCTTATATAATTAGGCTATTGTTACACCTATTCATGTTGCCCTGCATTAGCCACCCTTCTTTCATATATAATACAAAGGCTACATGCAGACAAAAGATGTTATGTAATCTTTCATAAAACTACTGGCTGCTGCTGCCTCACAACTCAGAGGAGTTGGAGGAGCACAGACAGAAGTAACAAAGAATACACGCTATACTACTCTCACACACTCTCTTTCTCTCTTATTGCTTACATGAAGACAGCAATACCTACTGCAACAATAAGAGTCTTGCAATAGATTACAAGCCTGCAAAGCATGCAGTCCAGCACTTAATCCAGCAACCACTCCAGCACTTACCCAGCATGGAGTCCAGCTATGCCGGCACTACTAACAATTGAAGTAGTGCCTGCTAAGGCTATTAAACTGAAACCTGCAGTCTAGTCTGGTACTGGGGGAGGTGTAGGTGCCTGCTACCTAGTGAACTGCACATCACTACAAAATCCTGCACAATAAATAATGACAACAACAAAAAAAAAAAAGAAATTAATCATTATTTTTTATTAATAATTATGTGGAGGACCGCGCCATCTTGAACATTCTATTAGTAAGTTCTATCGGAACCGTTCTATGTAAACACTCACTTAGTCTACATTCTATCGATCGGACAGTTCTATGTGACACTCATTAGCTACATCCTTATTCCTATTGTATACACTTTAGAGCCGATAGCTCTATGTACATTTTTTATTATCATCATTTAACATGTAATCTTATATGTGTACCATGTGAGCTCAACCATGCATGTACTCTAGAGCCACCCCTTTTACCTTATTGGCACACTCTAGCCAATTGCTGTGCTAGGTGTGGCCACCTTTTGTTTGTCACTTATCAGTTATGTAATCATGTACATAAATATGGATGTTTTGTATCAATAAATCAGAGTCAGCTTGCACACTCTCAGAAGTTTCTTTGTTTCTAACAATAACTTCACTGCGCACCATTACTCGAGTAGTAATATACAAGCAGATCAGTCTGAACCTCTGCTGGCCAAACTTAGCCTTGCCTAAATTCGCTTTCAATGTTCGACCTCTGCACTGCACTGAAATAGATTAGCCAAACCTCTGCTGGCCGAACCTAGCTTGACTAGTTCGCCCTTCAAAGTTCGACCCTTGCTTTACACACTGATAACAGCTAACGCAATCGGCAGCTCGCTAGTAACTAGGATGGTCAACCACCATTCCTCAGGATACTAAGTCGACCTGTGGGAGGATTGTATTGCTAGAGCATTAGACACAATTGCCATCACAGTTCGGGAGGTTGTGCAGGTAGGCCGAGCTACCACTCACACCCCCACAGTGAAATCCTGCACAATAATTAAGAAAAGATTAAAAAAACAAACTGTTAAGGGTGCTGATGATGATGACCTTGATGGTCACGATTCATGTCGTTGTTGTACAACAACATTATTTGGCTACAAAAAAGTGGAATAATAATAATAATTAACTAATAAATTATAATATTAAATCTATATATCAAATTTTAATAATAATAAATAATTATTATTATTAAAATTTGATATATATATATATATTTAATATTATAATTTATTAGTTAATTATTATTATTAATTTAATAAAAATAATTAATAATAAAAGACTTCAATAATAATTGATTTCCCAAACAAGAGTTTTCATTTGTATTTTATGACTATTAATAAATAAGTTTACACCATTAATTAACAATTTCAGCCATCATAATCATCATCAATATAGGATTATCCATTCAAATTCATAATCATTCATTGCTGATAGGCACAAATTCTTGTAGTCACCAACAATTATTTTCTAGTCGAAACGGCAACTATTAGGACCTTGACCTCAAAAATGTTGCCTGGCTTCAATAACCAGTTAGGAAATCCAGGTATTGTTTAGCTAATCAGTTTTGTGAATTGATTCAGTCAGCGAATAAAAACATTATGTCACCTTTTGTCTGCACAACTTTGCTGGCTGCTGGTCACTCAGGCTATAGGCAGTGTGGTTTTTGGTGAAAGATATTTTCAAACGTTTTCAAGCAAATGGCGGGTAAACTTAAAACTTTAATAAGTTCCGAGTTGTCTCCTTTTCACCGTTATGTCGACCAGTTTTCGCTGAAAACCAACGATTAATCGCTCGTTTGTAAAAGTTATTAGTGAAGTTGAATTATTCATCAAGCAGTGAATGAACAAAATTTGGTGGAAGTAGCAATGGCAGGGTTGGTAGTAAGGAATCGTGAAGGTGTAATAATGTAAACTAATATTCATTTTTTATTAGTTATCTGTCACTGCGCCATAATAATTACCACTGATCTAGACATTGGCTACTTTTATGGAAGTAGACAACTCCTCAAATGAGCAAAAGATGATGTTATGAATCACATGCAATGAGTGTTGTTAGAATGGTTGTCAACATAATTACTTTCAGCTGGTCGCCAACATTTCTTGCAGGTTTGTTGACTTTTGTTTTAAGAAATGTCTATTTTAGTTGAAGGTTTCTCAGTGCTTATTTCTTGCCCTTTCTAAGCATTGATTTCCATTAGAATTAGTGACCTTAACTGACAGCATCATGCATCAACTACAGCAATTAGTTGCACCATATTTCTCCAATTCATATAAAGAGAATGAGGAAGTAAAAAAGTACAAAGACAGCTATGGAAGATTGGTGATCAATAAAATAGATTCCAAAAAGAAATATTTATGTCCAAATTGCACAAATGTATAGAATGCATAAACTGGTCATAATCTGTTACCATTAGTTCTCTTCCCCCTTCACCTCTCTCATTTCTTGCATGGCACTGTGTATTTATAGGTTTTTTTAGTGTTTCGTTTCTACAAAATAATATAATTACCGTTTTTGCAAGATATGCACACGCTAATGTTTCTCATTGGAGAAATAACTTTCTAGCGTTGAAATGATTGATAAATTTGTTACACAAATTGTTTTATTTCACACAAGTAAGAAGAGTTCATCAACAATTAATTGCAAACTTTCGTGTAGACAAATAACTTCTGAGAACATTTTCACAGTTATCACTCATAAGGAGCTTCAACTTTCGAATAATTTAATTGTAAGCTTATTGGCGGTCTTCCAAAATCAGCGTAAGTGAAAGTGTGAAGAAGGTTGTTTTTAGGTTTTGCTTCACCCAAAAATACTCTGAATTGATTTAAATACTATTTATGGGTGACATAACCATTATCCTCTAAGTAAACTTTTCTGTGTTTTATTAAAAGTTCATGATTATTGTAAAACGTTGTAACAAAGATATGTAGAATACTGCAAGAAACATCCATAATCAGTTCAATTTTTCATATATATTACATAACAAACACTCTCTGTTCTTGAGTGAAAACTATAGCAAATGCAGAAAGTAGGCGAACAATACAACAGCTTATTGTCTATTACATCCCAGACACATACTTTTAACTTGATTGATTTAAGGATTGATAGAAAAAGAAATCATTTATTGGTTGCTAGAGCTTCAGTAAGCATTCCAATCAGTAAATGGGCTTTCCTCAAATATTGCTAAAAATAACATTGCTTTGGTCAGGGTTACTCAGCACTGTTAACCTCCATTCATGCTTTTTTTGCAATTAAACAGATTACTTGGAACCGGTTTCTACAATGAGGCAAAGAACTAAGAAATGGCCTGTCGATGTGCAGCCCGAGGATTGGCTTTACTCTAGTCCCAAATAAATTGTGGCAACAAGTTGAAACATTTATAATTGAGAAGAGGAACAGCAGGACAGTAATTGAGCAGACAACTGATTCTGCGATGTGAACTTTACCCAGTTGTGTAATAAGATTGGATATGTAACAGCTATGTTGATGATTATTGTGATGGTGGGTTACATTAAAATATTATGTTCTGAGATTATCCTTTTATGTAAGCTTCATGCAATTTAAAAGACTGTCTGTTCAAGTAAAAATGCTCCAACCAACCGGACTCAAGAATGTTACTGCCCTTTCTTATTGAATAGCAAAACAATTAAACAATTTAAATTATCCGGCTTTGGCTGTAAGTTACAAATTATCTGTATATGGTTAGAAGTATGATGTATCTAGTTAGATTGATATAAAATCATAGGCTACTATATAGGTAATGTATGAAGTAATGTTTACTTGCATTATCTATGTACGATAGAATTATTTTTACTCAGCTATTTGTGTTTGTGATTATCTCAATATGTCCAGGTTAATATAAGTATAGGCTGATTTGTCTGAGTCCATTTATTTACATATTAATATAAAGTTGGAATAGAAGGAAACGTGTAAAGTTGAATTATCAGCACTCAGTCTACAAGCGTACAATTCTAAATCTACGTAAATGCATGAAGTTGAAATCATTTCATACTATTTACAATCATGAAGTTGAAATTATTCGAGTTTATCCATATTTTTGTGCAATTGCTGATTTTGTGGAGTTTTTAAATCTTTTGAATCTAGCCACATTTGTATTAATTTAGGATGATAAATAGAAGTTGTCTGCACCTATTTAGATGACAATGTCAATTTATCGGAATGTAGATATCTGAAGTTGAAATCATGTGAATCTATATGCATTGGGCATTTACCTGAATGCTTCCGAGTCTTTAAGAAGCTGTTGTTTCAGAATTATCTGCAATTAGCTTCATTAGCTCAATTTAAAATCCAAACCTCTTTGCACTTTTTTAATGCTCTCAAAACCTACTCGGGGATTCCCGAAATTGAGTACTCAGTATAGAGTTGTTTCCTCTTGGATAAAACAACAGTTTTCTATTGGCTATTTTGCTCACTTCTGATTGGCGAAAACTGTCACTTGAGAATAGACAGCACCATTAATCGCTGGTACGGCAATGAGAGCACAACTCCTATTTACTATTGGTTGTTTTTCACTAATGGTTACTACAACAGGCAATAATATCTAATAAAAACCAACATCATTGCCACCCACCACACTATCCTAACAGTAACTAAATGTCACCAATTTTATTAGCAGCCACCGATGGTTAAATGTCCTTTTGGCGGTCTGGTTTCTCTTCTCCTCCAACACAACTTCAAAGTTGGAAACTGAAGAGTTTTTGTACTGATATTAGATCGGTTATAAATCTAGGAGTATTTCTAATCCAGGTTTTAATGTTCATCAGTGGGAAGCTCTGTTGGCATGCAAGTATTTCTACTACTGCTGAAACTAACTAGCACCTGTCAGCTGCCCGAGTGGATATGCACCTACCTGGATGCTGTTTTCCAAGGAATTATAATGCGATTACTGATTTGTGCCAATGCAGTAATCGACAAACTACCAAATAAACAGAAATAGCTTTCAAGGTGTAACAAAGTTATACAAACATAGCAGTCGCCCATTTTGTGCTAGCCTTTCCTCCCAACAATACTGATGCACCATCTCCTTCAATGTATCGGTTTTACATTGAAAAGGTAAACTCTGGATAAAAGATGCTCTCATTTTTGTAAGTTTTTTTGGCGTCTTTTATGATCGATGACGATGCGGAAATAGGTGAATTAATGAAACATCATTATGGTATAACTAAGCAACACCATAATAACACAGGTTGTTTTATTGTATTACTTTCTCAGACTTCTGCAATTGTTTTTTTATGATTCCTTTTCTGTAGAAATTATTTCAATCATTTAATGTATATATTTTCTTCTGTTACCTCCCCAGTGCGCAATGTTCTTTTAAATGTATAGCTATTGTTGATGTTCGTTTGTGTCTGTTGTTTTAGAAAAGGTTGCATGTACTCTCCACATTAGAGAGATGTCATTCACAGTATCGCAGCAAAATCTGACCGTTGAAGTCACACTTGGTAGAAAATAACATCAGACATCAGTTTGATAGCTTGTCACAGAAAATGAAGCAAAAGTCTCAGTCTAATAGCCTATAAAAAATCAAGGGCACCTGCAGGTTTACTCACCCAGTTGGTTGTTTTCACCTGACCAACAACGATGCTGAGATGGATAGATAAAACAGCATTCTATGAATATATTACTGTACAGTGTATTACACAACAGAGCAAACAAGGTATGTGTATGAAGGTGCAACGATACCAATATACCTGGTAGGTAGTGTATGATACAAGGATAGATGTATGTAGAGATTGAAATATTTTACAACTGTTAGAGAAACCAATTTATATGATAGTAAAACTACAGCAGTGCAACAAAACACAGTCTACAGTAGAGTGATGATACATGGGATCTGTAGGCCATCACCCAGAGTTGATCACAAAACAGAAATGTTATAATTACTGAGCTTGGAACAAACTAGTATCCCATTATTGGTAGCAGAAATAGTTAGCTTTGGATCCAATGAATAAAGGAGAATAACTCATTATAATGGAGCCATTTTATAGCCTAAGATTCAATGACAGCAGGTCATAGTTCACCACAATTGTGATCATAATCATGTGCGCTGGACCCCTCCTGGGGCTTCACATACACTCCTTCCGCTGTTATCCAGTAGTTAAAATCATTTGGATTAGGATAAGCTAGGATCTCACTCTGGCCATGGATGGGACGACCGAAGGTATCACCCCTCACACGAAGATAACTATAAAATACAGGACAAGTTCATGCCTTTTGTGAGTTGTCTCCCCAAGAAAGTAATACAACTCCTATATGCTAGTTTCTTACAACAAAATATTGAGCTCATTTAACAAATGGAGTATACATGCAGACTATATGTACTCTTTACATTGTGTTTTGCTTTTAAGCCTACAGAAAATTTCATATCTTGTTTTTTAATATTCATTTGAAGATTTTCTAATATGGAAATTTCAAAGTAATAAAATCAGCCCATTTTAAACCCGCTAGCTGCTGCATGGCTCCAGAGAGAAACAGTTTTAAATGCTACATCTCTGAGCATACATTCTGGCTCTCTCCCTCCCAATGTTGTAGGTCTCTGCCACAAAAGCTTTCCCTGACACATCAAGTTGTGGAGCCATTCAAGTTATATTTGAAACGATAACAAGTATTTGTTTTGCATCGCAGTAAAAGCAACTTCACGCCAAAAATCAACTATTTTATGAACATTTTTGGAGGGAACAAAAATGTTGGCTAGAATACAAGACTGTCAAAAAAAAGAAGTTGACCTGAAACTGCCTCACATAATGACACGCATTTGTTTGACAATGCCAGTTTTATGTGGCGAGAGAACAATCTACACAGCTACATTTCTCCATCACCTCAGGTATGTTACAATGACATCCAGCTACAAAGAAGTGCAGAGAGCAACTCTACACACAGTACTGTGAGACTAGACATCCACTCACCTTCCTGTGACAGTGGGCTTCAATCCAACCTTGGTATCTCTTTCCTAGTACATATCACTGCACACAACATTCCAATTGTCTCCTGAAAGCAATCATTGATGATAAATAATGTACTAGCTTATCAACACTTAAAGCTGCAGCGCCACGGGCTTTGATTAAATCCAATCTATGATATTTAGGGAATTTGTATTAAAGAAACTGTTGTGGAGTTGTGCTCTCCTCAGCACCACACAGTACAAGTGCAGTAGATGCCGACTTGCAGAAAATTATATTTCCTGCGTGTAACAACTTATATCTGGCATCAACCAATGCAGAGTGACAAAAGTTTTCGTTTGCATAAAAAGTGAGTTTTCTCTTAAGAACAGTCATCGTACTCATCGGATTTTAAAAATGTAAAACACAGGACTGCAGCAGCTTTTATATTTTTGAAGAGGTTTAGCTGAGTCGGCAATTTTATTTGCTGCTGAAAAATCTGCCATCAGCTATTCTTTCAAAAACTCTGACTGCAAAAGTAAACAATTACAGAAAGAATGTAAACAATAACTATCAGAAATAACAGTTGACTCTTGGTTATTATTCGTAATTTGGTGTTGACCATATAGCGAGCGCTCTTGAATATATGTAGGGAAGACAACTCCAGAATTTTAGTTGTATAGCATATTACTGACAAGCCTTTTTCAATGAAACAATACAACAGAAACAATGCATCATCGGCCATGGCCTCACCAAATGTACTCACTTCATAGTTACAGAGAGAGGAGAGTTCAAATGGTGGCTATGAACATTCCTTCTAGTTTGCAGATGCATCAAACGGAACATTTGGCCACACTTGATGTGGTTTCTACAAACAAGACAGTAGGACATTGGCAGAAGTATTAGCTTACAAACAAAGATACTACCAATGTACCAGATATACTGGTTAGATGAAGAGAGAAATGTGTAAACCTACCCACGCGGACACTCCACTCCTTGCTCTCCCTTCACCAGCCAGTAGCTATTGTTGTCATCAGTGGAAGGGACACCAGTTACAGACTAAAATGCACATAATATCAAATTAATCCATAAAAAGCAAATGAATGCAATAAATCATAGTACAAGAAGACATTCAAAAGTATTAGATATAAAGTCTTTGCACCCGATGATGTTTATAGACAACAACAGCTGCTTACCTGTTGCCCGCTACCTGAGTCATACTTAACATCGTGTGAATGCAAACGAACGTCTCTCTGTAAATTGACCGACTTCAGCACTGGGCCACATGTTACATAGTCTAGTTCTGAGGCTATAACAAATGGATAATGAAACTGGTGGTGAACAGCTTATATCGCAATACCTGAATAGTGCGAAAAACGGTCAGGAAATTTCAACTGACACAATAAGAAACAACCCTGCAACCTTGCCAATGAAACTCACGTATATGAAACCATTATGTTAATTATTAGTCTTTGCAAGAGAATGCAATCTACTCGTATAACAAGGACACTAAAAAGGTTCCTTTTACACTTTCCATCAAAATGTTACTGCTTTTCATGGTCAGTAAGGTTCAACTAATTGTGAAATTTATGTAACACCAGTTATTTTGCGAGGGAGTAAAAATTACTGCAAGTACTGATAAGTGAAGCAAGCGGGAAGGAGAGAGACAGAGAATACAACAATTTGCTGCAGGTGGAAGCTAGGTAGTGACAACAAGAATAAGTTAATACCATTATTATTAGGTAATTTGGTTTGCGGGTCATTAATTACTTGTAAGTAAATGTAACATAACAACGAGTCAACTTCAACTTGGCAGTGGCAAGTATCTACTACAGCAGCAGTGTTGGCCTTGACAATAACTTATATTACAATTACTATAAACAAACAGTAAGTAATAAATAAACAAAAAAATATTATATACAAACAAACTGTAAAAACTACTATAAATAAAGAGTAATAATAAACCATCCATGATGATGATGAAGATGATAGAGGATGATGATGGCATAACAACCGTTAATAATCATTAAATTAATCATTATTATTGTAGAGGAAATGCGCCACGACCCCACAACAGGTCGACTACACTAACATTATTTACCGCCGAACTGCTAGTCATACATTAGTGACCTGCCGAACTGTTTATACTTGTATATTATTTAACTTGCCTTATTCATACATGTCTATTTTATACTTATTTTATATGTTTGTATTGCTTGCACTAGTCCTTGTTTTTACATACATGTGCGTGTCTAACCAGCCGTGCCACTAGGCACCTTCTTGTTCTATGCTTAACAAGTTCTATTGGTGCAAAGCCAGCCAATCTAGTCTACAGGCGGAGCTTTCTTTTGTGTGCAGATTTGTCCAGATTGTTATGTAATCTTTTTAGCATAAATACCCTGTGTCATAGTTAATAAAATCAGAGTTAATGCCCACACTCTCACTTGCTTGTTGATTTACTAGCATAAGCGCACTTATGCTACAGCACAGGTAGCTTGATAGAAAAGATACAAGTAAGCTCTTGCACTGATTGCGCTGACAGAGGAACTTGCTAAGTTCAGCACTTGCACAATAACGTGGACAGAGAAATTGCACTGATACCAGTCGACTAGCAACTAGGATAATAGTCAGTAGAAAGTGGTCAGTCGATTCGACTCACGCTGCACTTGACCTACGGGCAAGTGATACTGGAACGATTATTCGAACGGCTAGGTCGACCTGGCACACCTATTCCTCGGCACTAGGTCGTGGGCGAGTTGGAAGGCGTACACTGCACTGTTGTACTTGCTTATTACTGTGGGCCGCTGTACAGGTGAC
Organism: Cryptosula pallasiana; assembly: GCA_945261195.1. NCBI lineage: Eukaryota > Metazoa > Bryozoa > Gymnolaemata > Cheilostomatida > Cryptosulidae > Cryptosula > Cryptosula pallasiana. The sequence continues at coordinate 5,373,030 of OX183134.1, read as the reverse complement.
AGCTACCACTCCATCATCCTAAATTCCTGTACATTATTATTATTTTTTATTAATAATAATTGAGAAAAGATTAAAAAAACAAACTTTTAAGGATGCTGATGACCGTGATGGTCATGATTCATGTCGTTGTTGTACAACAACAGTTGACTACAAAAAAGTGGAATAATAATAATAATTAGTTAACAATAAAATAATTAATAATAATAATTAATAATATTATAAATAAAAGATTTCAATTGATTTCACAAACAACAAGAGTTCTCATCTGTATTTTATTACTATAAATAAATAAACTTACACCATAATCTATTTCAGTCATCAAAATTATCAGCATTATGGGATCATTCATTCAAATTTGTAATCAATCGTTGCTGATAGGCATAAATTCTTTAAGTCACAGATAATTATTTTCTGGTCGAATCTGCAACCATTAGGACCTTGACCTCAAAAATATTGCCAGGCTTCAATAACCAATTAGAAAGTCCAGGGGTCGATCAGCTAATCAGATTTGTGAATTCGTTCAGTCAGCGAATGAAAACATTCTGTTACCCTTTGACTGCACAACTTTGCTGGCTGCTGGTCACTCGGGCTATAGGCAGTGAGGGTTGTAATAAAAATTACTTTGTAAGCCAGGGTGTGTATCTGAGATAATTGCTTTCAGCCCACTAATCCCGTCTTACGGACAATAGACACATCATACCAGCGACTACAAATTATCTTTAATTTTAACAACAATCAGATCAAGGCCTGCCAACCTTGAGCTTAAAAATTTAGGGAGTGTCAGCAACAAAAGACAAAATAAAAATAAGTAAGTAGTAGTAGTAGTAGGTAGTCTTCTACGTAGTAATAATCACTCAATAATAATAATCACTTTTTCAGTGAGTGATAATAAAAAAATATGAATAATAGTAATAAAGTAGTACCATGTATGTATCATTATTTATAATGATAATTGTTATTATTATTGTTGTGAGGGACGCCAGTACTTGTCTAAACTTTATTATTTACTACTCGTACTTGGCCTAGGCTTTTGACCCAACATTATCTCACCGTCTACGCATTGTCTCGATATTAACTCACTGTCTACGCATTGTCTCAATATTAACTCACTGTCTACACATTATCTCAATATGTACTCGCTTACGCTTTGTCTATGTTTTGTCCTAGTTCTATTGTTATCTGTGCTACATGCGTCTATCTAGAACAGTTCTATGATGTGCCCAAATAATTATTATTATTATTATATTTTATACTTTTTCCACGATTTTCATTATACAATTGCATTTTGGTGCTTGATGTAAGTACAAGGCGTGGCTTGTACCAGATTTTACCCAGGCGTGGCTTTACCAGATTTTACCCGCCTACTTTGTATAACTATCTATGTTTGAGCAATAAAGTTCAGAGTTAGCCTGGCTCTCAGAAGATTCTTTCTCTCAAGAAGCAAGCACAGCTAGAAGCAGCAAAACTACGCGCTGACCTGGTCGACTGTTAGCAAGCACGAGGCTTGGCGGAAAGTGAGAACGGTTCGCTCTATCACTGCGTATTCCCTCACTAAGGTGAGAAGTACGACGCAAAGCACCTGGTGCCCTAATAGTTCGGCTCACATTAAATTCGAACTCTGAGAGTTCGGGACAAGATAGCACAGCAATAATTCCAGTGCAATTATTGTCGATCTCGACTGAGTCGAAGTAGAAAAACAATAATTCCAGCACAATTATTGTCGGTGGCAAAGTTCGCAACAAACTCTAAACTAAACAATAATTCCAGCACAATTATTGTCGGTGGCAACAGTTCGCAACAAACTATAAACTAAACAATAATTACAGCACAATTATTGTCGAACATAGCCATGTTCGGATGCAACCAATAATTATAATATAATTATTGTACACTGCCAGCAATCATTCCACACCAGATTCGGCCGCACCCATAACTGGCCGGACCAATACATGCACTCTAGCAATAATAGCACATTATTGTATGCTGACTCAGGGTAGAGGCAGAACGCGTCGGGAAGGTGTACAGGTGGCTACCACCCAGACACAAATTCCTGTACATTGTTATAGACTAACAACTTAGGTTCTTTTTCATTCTAGTTGGTACTACATACAGGAGCTAATGCTTAACTGCAGCTGATACCAACTACATACATGGACGCTTAACTACAGCTAACATTTATTCAGGGCTAAACCGGAGCAATTATTATGAACTAGCTTTTATTACTGTGTACAGAACAGTGCGCGTTACCTAGATGACTTGGACCCAGTGCCAATAAAGCTACACAAAAGTCCCAACAGAACATCTAATCAAACAGTAGACACAGTGTTACCTCAGCTTCAAGGCTAATCATACAAAAGAATGTGCATGACATTGATCTTGGTTCCCAGGGGTACAATGATATTGAGATGGACGTCAACATTCCACCCATCAGCTGTAGATCTGAGAAATGCAATGAACTTTTAAAAATGCCAGTTTTAAAGGTGCGTTGAAGGTCATCTAATGTCCACTTGATGACGATTGTACTCCATCTGTATTTCTCCTGTGCAAACTTTGTATGAACCCTGTATATACGTTGTATACATACTAGATATCCACTGTATGTATATCCTATGTACACTGTATGTACACTGTATATATACTAGATATCCACTGTATGTATATCCTATGTACACTGTATGTACACTGTATATATACTAGATATCCACTGTATGTATATCCTGTGTCTACTGTATGTACACTGTATATATACCAGATATCCACTGTATGTATATCCTATGTACACTGTATGTACACTGTATATATACTAGATATCCACTGTATGTATATCCTATATACACTGTATGTACACTGTATACATACTAGATATCCACTGTATGTATACCCTATGTACACTGTATGTACACTGTATATATACTAGATATCCACTGTATGTATATCCTATGTACACTGTATGTACACTGTATATATACTAGATATCCACTGTATGTATATCCTATGTACACTGTATATATACTAGATATCCACTGTATGTATATCCTATGTACACTGTATGTACACTGTATATATACTAGATATCCACTGTATGTATATCATATGTACACTGTATGTATACTGTATATATACTAGATATCCACTGTATGTATATCCTATGTACACTGTATGTACACTGTATATATACTAGATATCAACTGTATGTATATCCTATGTACACTGTATGTACACTGTATATATACTAGATATCCACTGTATGTATATCCTATGTACACTGTATGTACACTGTTTATATACTAGATATCCACTGTATGTATATCCTATATACACTGTATGTACACTGTATACATACTAGATATCCACTGTATGTATACCCTATGTACACTGTATGTACACTGTATATATACTAGATATCCACTGTATGTATATCCTATGTACACTGTATGTACACTGTATATATACTAGATATCCACTGTATGTATATCCTATGTACACTGTATGTACACTGTTTATATACTAGATATCCACTGTATGTATATCCTATATACACTGTATGTACACTGTATACATACTAGATATCCACTGTATGTATACCCTATGTACACTGTATGTACACTGTATATATACTAGATATCCACTGTATGTATATCCTATGTACACTGTATGTACACTGTATATATACTAGATATCCACTGTATGTATATCCTATGTACACTGTATATATACTAGATATCCACTGTATGTATATCCTATGTACACTGTATGTACACTGTATATATACTAGATATCCACTGTATGTATATCATATGTACACTGTATTGTACACTGTATATATACTAGATATCCACTGTATGTATATCCTATATACACTGTATGTACACTGTATACATACTAGATATCCACTGTATGTATACCCTATGTACACTGTATGTACACTGTATATATACTAGATATCCACTGTATGTATATCCTATGTACACTGTATGTACACTGTATATATACTAGATATCCACTGTATGTATATCCTATGTACACTGTATATATACTAGATATCCACTGTATGTATATCCTATGTACACTGTATGTATATCCTATGTACACTGTATATATACTAGATGTCCACTGTATGTATATCATATGTACACTGTATGTATATCATATATCCACTGTATGTATATCCTATGTACACTGTATGTACACTGTATATATACTAGATATCCACTGTATGTATATCATATGTACACTGTATTGTACACTGTTTATATACTAGATATCCACTGTATGTATATCCTATGTACACTGTATGTACACTGTATATATACTAGATATCCACTGTATGTATATCCTATATACACTGTATGTACACTGTATACATACTAGATATCCACTGTATGTATACCCTATGTACACTGTATGTACACTGTATATATACTAGATATCCACTGTATGTATATCCTATGCACACTGTATGTACACTGTATATATACTAGATATCCACTGTATGTATATAATATGTACACTCTATATATATCATACGTCTACTGTACAGCCATAGTACATTCCCTGCACATTAATGACATGTCCACTGCATATTCTATAAAAGGGCTCCAGCAACATGCTATGGAGGAGTAAACCAACTCCACAACTAATGATGAGCTCTCAGCTCAGACGTATAACTCGGTGCTTTCTAGCCTATACATTTATTGTCTCGTACAATCCCAGTATAATAGCAATGGTAGCAGTGGCAACAAGTAATGGAATGTAGCAAATGCAAGGCTGTCAATCAGCAATAAAACCAAGAATCTTATCAAATGAGGGTCATCTAAACATTATTTTGGTAAATTAGTAATTTTTGTCGATACTTTGAAATATTATTGCCATTAATTGATCAGACGTTACACCAACTGATGAAAGTTTTAAATATTTTATTAAATTTAATTATTTAATACTATTATTTATTATGATTAGCAACAAAATAATAAAGTTATTATTGAATAATGCTACTTTAAGTTGTCAATATCATTGAAATTCTTCACAAAGTAAGACAAGTAAAAGAAATGTGTGGAAGAATCCTTAATATTCATAATATTATTGTATTGTCACTGGCATTATCTTTCATTATTATTTATAACCTAGCAACAAAAATACTCGTGTGAAAAAATGGTTGAACAAAACCTTTCACTCAGTATTACATCTATCTATATAATCTCAACGGCTATTTGGTCCATTCAATACTATCCATAGTTTGATGTGATTTTCTCAGCCCTTCTGTATTGAATTATGCTGGTTACAGTGTGTATTGGTGGTCTATTGTCTAATAAATCCAAAACAATAATTAAGAAAAAGGGTTTTTATTGTGAAAAGAAATGACTTGGCATCTCATTAAGTATTTTATTCAAGTATTTTGCTGAGAAAAAAGTTAATTATTTATTGCTGAAGGTGAAACAGTTGCCGTAGCATATGATTAGATAATTCAATAGTAGCTTGCCGATATGCGCTATTACATCTGCACACTATATCAGTCTGTGTAGTCAGTGGTATATCTAACTATACATTGTATATGACCTTGCCAAACCGGAGCGATTATGTCAGCAAGATCGTACTCGTCTGCTCGCTGTGACTTGTCCTCGCAAATACCAACAATTGTTCATCGCTTAGAATATGCAACAATTTCGCATTCGCACTTCATGTTTATTGGTCATTCACAGGTAGTAGCGAAACCAATTTATTGTTTTCTACAACATAACAGTTGATCAAAGATTATATATTAGTTATTGTTGATTGCTTATTGTTTGGTTAATTTGATTGTGGAAGGATAACTCTCAAGTGATTGATTGCCTTGGGTGTGGCTTTGTTTGCTAATAGCGATTAGGCACGCACTAATTAGTATAAACTAATTCTCTCTCATGTGGCAAGGCCTTTAGTAGGTAAATCTGCACCAAAACATCATTGCAGTGTATTCCAGCCTTTAGTAGCCTCAGTGATGACTTCAATGTGACAGCAGACTGTCATTCTTTGTCGTCTTCTAAATTGAGTGGGAGAGAGAGTAGAGTGGGTACTGGTGGAACAGAGTGGGGATAGGTAGAGGTTGAGAAGTCGAGCGGGGAGGGGCTGGTGAAAGGCCAGGGGGCTCAGCTAGGATAAGGCGGGCCAACAGATTTGAGTATGTCGGGTGCTACTGCTGGTGCGTATATGTATGTAACGGCTAACTTTGACCCCTCAACTATTTTTCTGCTAAGAATTTATACAGTTCTTATCGCTAAGAATTATTTGCTGCCAATATTGATTGGAGTAGTCTTGCTGATTGATCTAGTTAATCTTGAAGTTGACTCGATTTCAGATCTATCCCGGACAAGAACTGCTTGCGCAGAAGAAGACGTACAAGTAAACAGTTCTCCTGAATCTGTCATTGTAGCCACAGGGGAAAGGCAGAAAAAGAGAGGCTAAAGGTTTGTAACTTTGTATGTTGTGTCATCACTGCCTGTTAGATCTTGTTAGCTATCACTATAACTTTGTATGTTGCGTTATCACTGGCTGTTAGATCTTGTTAGCTATCTCTATAACTTTGTATGTTGTGTTATCGCTGGCTGTTAGATCTTGTTAGCTGTCTCTGTAACTTTGTATGTTGTGTTATCACTGGCTGTTAGATCTTGTTAGCTGTCTCTATAACTTTGTATGTTGTGTTATCGATGGCTGTTAGATCTTGTTAGCTATCTCTATAAGTTTGTATGTTGCGTTATCAATAGCTGTTAGATCTTGTTAGCTATCTCTATAACTTTGTATGTTGTGTTATCGCTGGCTGTTAGATCTTGTTAGCTATCTCTATAACTTTGTATGTTGTGCCATCATTAGCTGTTGGATCTTGTTAGCTCTCATTATAAGTTTGCTGTTGTAAAACTTTCTTAGAGTTTGGATGAGCGCTGTAGGAAAATGGTGAGCCGCAGGTCTTGTAAGCCTACCCTACAAGCTAAAGTAGCAGAAGCAGCAATCCCTGCAACTTCTGCAGACATAGCTGTAGCTCCACAACCGAGTCCTCCTGAGAAGGGCCTGTGGACACCCGATGTAAATAGTGACACCTGTACTGTTAGTACTGAGGCTGGTGAGTGGGTCTTTTAGCTCACATTACTACTTCCACTGTTTCATTGTGTATTGCTGTTGGCTAGTTGTTGAATGTTAACTATTCCAATTGATTTATCTCTGTAGCTGTAGAGGTCCCAGTGCATGTGTTTATTGCAGAAGACCACAGTCTAAACGGTGGCATTCAGGATGGTGACACACACTTTGCTGAAGCTAACCTACAGCAGTTTGATCGACAACGTTGTGAACTGAGCTGCGTAATGACACAACGTCTTAGTCCATTCAAACGAATAGAGGCAGTAGCATTACCTAGCTTGCTTGGAAGGTTGCCAAGTGCAGGTGTACATTGACAGACCATTTAGAGAGTTGCCTGCCATCTCGGAGAAGAAAACTCCAAACAAAACCCTTATATTGCTCTTTAACTGTTGAACCGTTTGTCGCAAGCCTTGCTGAAGCTAACCTACAAGTACAAACTTCTGAAATAAGGTTCTCGGTGGGTAATAACAGATATGTCACTGGTTTATTAACGAAAATATCAATTTAGTCTGGCTGGTTGATTGTAAACTAACCTGTATCAGTTTGTAGTTTTATTTTTTGTAGGAGTTCTCTCCAATAAGTGATTTGCACTCTTTGGCTAAAAACTGTTGGTTGGCGCTAACAACTATATAATTATATTCCCTTTTCATGGACAGAAAACTTCAAACATTTTTGTATTTACTTACAAATGTACCTCAGCAAAGGTCATTCATCCACCATTACATAAATTAATGATCATTTTATCTCTCTAGTTTGAATTGTGCTTTTTTATATCATTTCTAGCCCTAGCGCTAACCTTAGCAGTAGATGTACACCTCCCAGCATCCTTAAAAATTATACAAAATCCTTTCATCACCATTGTGGACTGCTACATGTTGTTTGTATAGCTTATTAACTGATCATTTCTCATCGAGTTAGTCTAATCAAGGCATTGAGTAGACAACTCCTCAGTGAGTTTGTAATTCATAGTTCAGTATTATTGCGTGTTTTTCTCCAAGTTGCTAAAATTCTTTTGTTACCGTTTTCTGTAAAAGCTTGTGTTTTTATGACGATTGTTTTTTTCTGCAGTTTTGGACTCGCTGAATTCAAAACAAGTGAAATTAGGAGTTAATTTTAGCTGTTTTACAAATTTTGTGATGTCAATTTTGAGTAGGGCTGTCAAAGATTATAAGAAGAATTATATTAAGAATTTTTGATCTTAATCTTTTTCTTAATCTTTTCCATTAATCTTAAATTAATCTTATTTTTTAATCTTATGTACTCATGTGATATAAATGCATTGATGGGGCAGTAAAGTCATCATCCATCTACCTGCATGCTTGTAGAATGAGATTAGCAAACCTCAATTTGAATTTGCCAGTCCAGGAACAAATAACAGATATAATATCACAATAGTGTAATATCACAATGATAAACAAATATGTATGTATGTATGTATGTATGTATGTATGTATGTATGTATGTATGTATGTATGTATGTATGTATGTATGTATGTATGTATGTATGTATGTATGTATGTATGTATGTATGTATGTATGTATGTATGTATGTATGTATGTATGTATGTATGTATGTATGTATGTATGTATGTATGTATGTATGTATGTATGTATGTATGTATGTATGTATGTATGTATGTATGTATGTATGTATGTATGTATGTATGTATGTATGTATGTATGTATGTATGTATGTATGTATGTATGTATGTATGTATGTATGTATGTATGTATGTATGTATGTATGTATGTATGTATGTATGTATGTATGTATGTATGTATGTATGTATGTATGTATGTATGTATGTATGTATGTATGTATGTATGTATGTATGTATGTATGTATGTATGTATGTATGTATGTATGTATGTATGTATGTATGTATGTATGTATGTATGTATGTATGTATGTATGTATGTAACTGTGAACATAACATTTTTTGAATGTAGAACTGAAAAGGAAGGAAGCAAACTAAAACTAGTTGCTATTTAAAATTTTGATATTTACAGTACATATTCAGGTAAGTACAAAGTGTAGGCACACATGATTGAAAGAAAATAAGATTGTCGGATACACAAGTTAACGAAAACTTGAATACCGAATGTGAACAAAGAAAACACTTTTATTTTTGGCATATATTAATATAACATAAAAAAGTATTATTTCTTATGTTCTCACAAAACTGCTACTCTCCAAAACTTCTATGAGGAAGAAAAAGAAAACCCTTGGATATACCAGGATAAATAATAAAAACATCACAATTGAACTTGCTTTAGGTATTTTTGAGAACCTGATTAATTGATCGTGATATATTTTGGCGGTGTAGCTCAATAGTTTATAGATAACTAAATAGCTTTGATTAGAATAATAAATAACTAAAACCGCAAAATCTAGTAACAAATAATTGTTTATTGTTGTTATTCAATATTATTGTTATAATTAATAGATACTACACTTAAAAAGATGATATGCCCGGTAAGTTTCAATTTTTAAATAATAATTATAATATGTTATCAATTTATAAATATTGTTTGTGCTGAATAATAACAACAATAACAATAAATCAAAGTATATTACAAAAATATAATTGTTTATTAATATAATGAATAAAGACAGTAATACGAAAATTGTTTTAAAGTATAAACCATATTACATTGTATTACATGTTATTATTATATAAGATATTTTGTTAACTATTATTATTGGTCACTTTTACATATCGATTATAGTTTTTTTTATCCTTATTATTACCAACAATCATTATTTTATTAGGAAGCTTGAATTATTGTGTATTTATTATATTCCAGATGTTTTATAAGCATTTCTGAGCAGAAAACTTTCTATTGGATGGAGGATAATGAGATTTATCGCAGCAAAATGTGTACCAAAGTAATGATGACAATCTGGATGCCTAAAATAAAACAGATCCCAAAACTAATCTAGTTAGAATCATAACAACATTCAAGGTCTCTCTATTGCACTCCAATCGAAAGTAAAATAATAGCCTGAGAACTAGTGATAGTTAACTCGTTTTGCAACAACACTGACCGACAAACATCTTGATTCACATCAAGTTGAATTGACTTGTTTAGAGTGACAAGATGGACATTTTCAAGATTTTTCTTCAGGATAGCATGATTGAAAATTAGTGACAAAGGTAAGGTTAGGTGACGAAACACTCAAAAAGGCTACTCCCTCTTCATGTAGACAAACTGATAGATGTGTTCAGCATAACAAACAGTATTATAGTGACGTAACTGAGGTTTCTTATTATCAGATTAACTGAGTCATAAAAGGTCAATCTTTTTGATCTTAAAAATCAATTAATCTGGTTAATCTTTAAAATAACTCGATTAATTGACAGCCTTTATTTTGAGTGACACTTTTCTTATCACAGTTTGGTGACAACTTTGGTTTTAAATGGCATCTTCATTGGAAAGTTTAATTCCAAACGCACGCTCATGTAGCCATTAAAACTGCGCTTTGAAAGAGAATAGCTTGGCTTGTACATTTAATTGTTAGAAAAATGTTCATCTATATTTTCTCTCAAGTAAAACTGTTAGCAAGTTCAAATATTTTGGATGCGTCCAATATCTGCTTTACACCTGCCTTCATCTTATTTGTTTGTATTTTTAAGGTTAACTTCTCTCGGATTCGTTGGTCCTGCTCAACCAAATCCTAAGTTGGTAATTAGAATGACTATGGTGCAAGCTGACCTTGTAAACTTGGCGATGTCAAGGTCAAGCAGTAGAGGGTTTAGCTGCTTTATTGCTGTAATGAATAATTGCTTGACTCTAAGAGAGCAAGCCAGACACCAACTGGCACACAAGCCCTCCTATGATGTAGAGTGCACCAGGTTCTCTACTCTGTCCCAGCCGGTAGCCTTAGCTCAGGTATCGACGTGTGATAGGGAAAGGCAGGAGCATCAGATTATGTCTGTAAGGTATGTAATATCTGAGTATCTCAGGCTAGAGAGTGTTGGTTGAGCTAATTACTCTTGTGATTTCATAAGTTTACAGAATAAGATTAGATTTGAAGTACTACAGAGTTTAATAAATATATTATCTATAGCTCACCAGAATATATTTTACTCAGCAGAGAATATTGTAACAGCCGAACCAAAAAATGAAATGCAATGACATCAGCCTATTTACGGTAGCTGGTTGTCTAACACAGCTCTGGGAAATTTTATAATTGCTCTTTGGATTTTTTTCGCTGAAAATCTGATTAGGAAAGGCCTCCCCGCACAAACCATTTTATGGCCACAAATTTTGTACTTTGAGGCAAGTTTTCCTATCGTAGTCCGTTGCTGCACTCTACACACAACGATCATACACATGAAGGTGCTCATCAACACTTTATAGTGAAGGCATGGGTTGTCACAGCTGAGATAATCGAAGAAGAAAAAACTGGATTTGAGCCATTTGCATTGACCAATCAGCATCAGGTAATAATAAAAACAAATCCTGACATTGGCCGGCGAAAATCGAACAAGCTTGATTCTAGACGTTTGCAGCAAATGGAAGAAAATGTTAACAATAAAATAAACAGCCATTTCTCCGTTTCCATGACAAAATGATTGTGTGTGGAGAGGCTTAACTCGTGTTTGAATTGGAGTTACCTACCCATGTGAAGGAAGACAACTCCAATTCATACATCTTGGTTTTCTTTGCTGTGTGAACATAGTCTCCTGCATACACTGTTGAAATTTATCCATTGACTGAGCTATCTGCTTAAGAACTGTTTGAGTGGAACTTTCATCCCTTTTCGACAAGAGTTTTATTTGGTTGCTTCTTTCGTTTCAACGATGAGTGGGGTTACAATAAAATATTTATAGTAACCTACATTGTATCACAAGTGGCTTGTTTAGAGTTTAGAGTTGGTAATGCATGAATGGTGACAATATTGACTATCAGTATTAATTATTGCTGACGTATATTATTTCATCTTTCTATGTTGTTCTCTACTGAATACATTTAAAGTATTACTTCCTGTTTTAGTTCCAATGTGAGTTCTGCCACTTCCTCACAAAGTGAGGAGATGGTACTGATTGCAATCTGCCACACGTCACAACAATGACCTGAGACCTGACAAGTCCTTTGATGAACTACCTGCGCATGAGTTGTCCCTGCCTTGCAACCATTTTTTGCATGAAAGGATACTGTGCGTTCTACAGAAAGTGTTCAAGATAAAGGATCCCGCTCTGTGAAATTGAACCTTAGTGGGAAGTGTCAGCAGGTTCTTGTGCCGCTGAAACCGTGTGTGGTATGTACAGCAGTTGTAGTGTCACTGGCACTGTGTGTGGTACGTATCAGCAGTTGTAGTGTCACTGTGTGTGGTATATACAGCAGTTGTAGTGTCACTGTGTGTGTGGTATGTAAAGCAGTTGTAGTGTCACTGGCACTGTGTGTGGTATGTACAGCAGTTGTAGTGTCACTGGCACTGTGTGTGGTATGTACAGCAGTTGTAGTGTCACTGGCGCTGTGTGTGGTATGTACTGCAGTTGTAGTGTCACTGTGTGTGGTATGTACAGCAGTTGTAGTGTCACTGACACTGTGTGTGGTATGTACAGCAGTTGTAGTGTCATTGTGTGTGGTATGTACAGCAGTTGTAGTGTCACTGGCACTGTGTGTGGTATGTACAGCAGTTGTAGTATCACTGGCACTGTGTGTGGTATGTACAGCAGTTGTAGTGTCACTGGCACTGTGTGTGGTATGTACAGCAGTTGTAGTGTCACTGGCACTGTGTGTGGTATGTACAGCAGTTGTAGTATCACTGGCACTGTGTGTGGTATGTACAGCAGTTGTAGTGTCACTGGCACTGTGTGTGGTATGTACAGCAGTTGTAGCGTCACTGGCACTGTGTGTGGTATGTACAGCAGTTGTAGTGTCACTGGCACTGTGTGTGGTATGTACAGCAGTTGTAGTGTCACTGGCGCTGTGTGTGATATGTACAACAGTTGTAGTGTCACTGGCCCTGTGTGTGGTATGTACAGCAGTTGTAGTGTCACTGTGTGTGTGGTATGTAAAGCAGTTGTAGTGTCACTGGCCCTGTGTGTGGTATGTACAGCAGTTGTAGTGTCACTGGCACTGTGTGTGGTATGTACAGCAGTTGTAGTGTCACTGGCGCTGTGTGTGATATGTACAGCAGTTGTAGTGTCACTTGCCCTGTTTGTGGTATGTACAGCAGTTGTAGTGTCACTAGCACTGTGTGTGGTATGTACAGCAGTTGTAGTGTCACTGGCACTATGTATCAGCAGGTGCTTATAGGCTATAGATGTGGTCTACAGGCTATATCTACTTCAGCTATAGATATGGTCTACAGGCTATATCTACTACAGCTATAGATATGGTCTACAGACTATATCTACTACAGCTATAGATATGGTCTACAGGCTATATCTACTTCAGCTATAGACTTGGTCTACAGGTTATATCTACTACAGCTATAGATATGGTCTACAGGCTATATCTACTACAGCTGTAGATATGGTCTACAGACTATATCTACTGCAGCTATAGATATGGTCTACAGGCTATATTTACTCCAGCTATAGATATGGTCTACAGGCTATATCTACTGCAGCTATAGATATGGTCTACAGGCCATATCTACTACAGCTATAGATATGGTCTACAGGCTATATCTACTACAGCTGTATATATGGTCTACAGGCTATATCTACTACAGCTATAGATGTGGTCTACAGGCTATATCTACTACAGATATGGTCTACACGCCATATCTACTACATCTCTAGATATGGTCTACAGGCCATTTCTACTACGGCTATAGATATGGTCTACAGGCTATATCTACTGCAGCTATAGACTTGGTCTACGTGCTATATATATCTACGACCGTTGCAGACAAAGATGGCTGCTGCCAAGGCCACTTTTTTGGTTGACACAGATGCTGACCATACACGCAGTTATGGGTTCGTGGATAGAAGCTGTTCATCAGGGTTTGTTGTGGACAGTGTACAAGATCTCCCACGGGTAAGCTTAGCCTATTTCCTCTTGCATTACCTCAGCTAAATGTCCATTTATGCCAGCTCACCAAATGTTGTTTTGGTATGTCAAAGTTGATAGCTTGGACCTTCTTGTTGTAGTGTTTTTTTTTCTAGTGTTCTGTTAGACTTGCTGATTAGTTTTCATCTATCTACTGTAGCCTAAGTTTTAGGCCACCATTTGTGTATTTTGCTTTGAGTATGCTGTGCGTTTTTTATTTGGAGTTGCATGCCCCTCATTATCTTAGCAACTTTTGAATGGATTTCATTGGATGATCGGTTTAGTGGGCCTCGCACTCGTGTACATCCAGCTGCGTGAGCGGAAGTGGTTACCAAGGAAACCAGATGCAAACAATTACTACCAGTTGTATAACTTATCATACAAATTGTTGACTCGCTCCAGAAATTTCGTTGTTTTACCGTTTACAAATACAAGTACTCAATCGCATACTGTTCAGCGGGATGGAAAATTTCTTGGCTTTTAGCCTTCTTAGCCTTGTTTCGCAAGAGGTTAGCTTGTGCAAGTTTGACTTTATATTCTGCAACTTGCTTCTTGCGTTTTGCAAGTGTTTCTGGCAATTTGGGAGTACCTACTTAACACCCCCAATAGCCACTTACATGGCTTTTGGTAGCTAATACATGATTTTATCTACGTTGAACAGGACCAATTGCCATTGTGTCCATACACAATATGAATGATGAGCTTTTGGCTGCCCTATTATTTTGAAACTTTATTTTATGGTATTAGCAAGCAAGGTCTTTGGTATGGTATTTCAATGGAGCATTTCTTGTTTATGATATAATTATTATTGTCAGGTGTTATTCTTGATCAGATTTTCTTTTAATTATTATTAAAATCATTATGTTATATCTTGTATTCGTCGTACAATACAAACCAGAAAATCCTTTTGCTGTATCATTTTTCATTTCTATTCCCCCCCCCCCCCCCCAATCACTCCTGATAATAATAGTTATGGTGAAATAATATATTAAACAACATTATACAAATAATAATACTACTTTTTTTTAGTTCTTAAAACCTGTCTTTGTTGGTGCTGGCTTCAAAATAACTAATAACTGATAATAATAAATATCAATAATAAGAAGAAACGAAAACAAACTGAAGTCTAATCAAAAGTTCAAAGCACAACATAGCTGATCAAGCTATGGGCCAAAGAGGGTAGTTAATGTAGACTACAATCTTTGCACCGAAGACCATTTGGTCGCTGAAGCAATCCCTTTAATTTAGGCCAACAAACCAACACGAAAGACCCCGCCCACTAAACCGATCATCCAATGAAATCTATTCAAAAGTTGCTATGATAACGAAGAGCACGCAACTCCCAGTGGAAAACGTACAGCATATTTCAAGCAAACTATAAAAAATGCCTGAAATGTTGGCCTATGACTTAGGCTAAGTCTACTGTTGATTTTATTCTACAAAAACTTTGAACTCTCTCAGTCAAGTTGATGTTGTCAGCCTTCAGATTATTTCATACCAGCAACTAATGTTGTCTTGTGTCTCTGTAGTGGTCAAAAAGGTTGGGAAGCAACCAATCAGTCTCCTGCAGATCTCTGTCTATGACTCCTTCACCTACCTGGTATTCTTGGTTATTTATTGCTCCTTCATACGCCATCAGTTAGTAGCTAGTAAGCTAGACCTCTACGCCTTAGATGTCTATTGGTTTGCTTCTATTGTGTATCTGACACCTTAGATGTCTATTGGTTTGCTTCTATTGTGTATCTTACACCTTAGATGTCTATTGGTTTACTTCTATTGTGTATCTGACACCTTAGATGTCTATTGGTTTGCTTCTATTGTGTATCCTACACTTTAGATGTCTATTGGTTTGCTTCTATTGTGTACCTGACACCTTAGATGTCTATTGGTTTGCTTCTATTGTGTACCTGACACCTTAGATGCCTATTGGTTTGCTTCTGCTCTGTACTTTACACCTTAGATGTCTATTGGTTTGCTTCTATTGTGTACCTTACACCTTAGATGTCTATTGGTTTGCTTCTATTGTGTACCCTACACCTTAGATGTCTATTGGTTTGCTTCTATCGTGTACCCTACACCTTAGATGTCTATTGGTTTGCTTCTATTGTGTATCCTGCACCTTAGATGTCTATTGGTTTGTTTCTATTGTGTACCCTACACGTTGGATGTCTATTGATTTGCTTCTATTGTGTACCTTACACCTCAGATGTCTATTGATTTGCTTCTATTGTGTACCTTACACCATAGATGTCTATTGATTTGCTTCATGGTCAACTTTATTTTCTACCACAAAGTCATACCTCACTATTATTTCACTCTATTGGCTACAGGATAACCAACTGCTTCTGTATTGATATTTCTTGTATCCTTTATTGACGAGTTGACTTTAAACAACTCTATTTCTCTCTGTTTTAGTGTTGGTTTGTACAATGAATGACTCTATTGCTCAGCTGACTTCACTAAACAGTCAACAGCTGATTTAGATCTCAGGGTCAGTTCTGAGACAGCTCCTAGAAGTTTGATGTCTCTAACCTTATCAATGCATAGATTGACTGGTAAGTGTGACATCACATCCTGTTAGTTGGCCTCTTACCAATTCGTTTAGAACGAGTGCGCTGTACATAACATGGAATATTCTGAACTGTAGATATTAGACAGACAACTCCTAAAGCTATGGCTCCGCCCACAAAGCGCTCACAGAGTAGATCTGGATGGATCAACCGCTTGAAACTGTAACTCTGTCGGCTACAAGTTCAACAGTAGCAATATTAGCAACCAGTATAGAATGCAGCATAAAAGTACATACATGACCTATATAACAATACATACGTGACCTATATAATAGTACATGCATGACCTATATAACAATACATACATGACCTATATAACAGTACATGTGTGGCACATACAAAAGCCCACCTGGATGTTGTTTTTTTATTGTAATTTTGATAGCATAATTTCTATCATTTGATAAACTTGTAAATATCGTGTCCACTATACCATTTCTAGTGGACTGCTCATCATGTGGATACTTTAACCAAGTTGTCTCCTCTCTGCTCCTGTAAACCACAAACCAAACAGAAGAAGGCAGAGGAGACCATCATTTCATGTTGTGGGAAATACAATACAATGTATAGATTTAGCTGTGGCATACGTCACTGATATAGTAACTAACAACAATATACTGTGTACAATATTCATGTTGTAAACTGCTTTATTTCTTGGCAGCACTTCTGTGACTTGCTGTCTGACAGCCCAAGTTTATAGGCAGCAGCTCTTTTGTTTATGAATGATGTAATATAAACCACTAGTTATGTAATACAAGCAAGGAAGTTGAGACTTAGGACTGTGTTACATCAAGGAATCTTTACTGAACCCGGTCTATCAGCAGTCAACCAATAAGAAGCCTTCATACAACACAACAATAAAGCTCTTCCATTCATAAGCAATTACTATTCCTAAAGTCAGCTCATTAAGGAGTCAACTCCCAGCACACATTTGTTAAATAAACAATCATGCTGTAAACAACAAATGGATAATCATTTTCTAGTTAGCACATAAAACTGATGTTCATAAACTAACATCAGTTTTATGTGCTAAAATAAAAATTAATCTCTTCTTGATGTTAAATCTCTTCCTAAAAACCTCAAGCAAACTTCACTATTACGTTTTTATGAATGAAAAGCTAGATTTTGAGATGGCTCTGAGTGGACATTGTTATCTGTTGACACACAGCCTTAATTTTTTCGACATGATAATTTTTGTACTGCATCACATGTTTAATTTGCATTTACCTCAGCAATTGGTTTTCTGAACCAATAAAACAAACTAAATTATTGACTTTGTGTCTAAAAAATCACTCCATCAATACCCTCAAACCCAGTGGTTACAATGTGAAACAACGAGTCTGATATACCTCTCCCGTTTCTCTCAGGCCAACATGAGAGCTATGAGTTACACTCCAAGATGGGTTTTTTATTACAGCAAAAAGTTTGTACTGTAATGACTAACACACCTTTGTACTGTTATCACTAACACACCTTTGCACTGTAATGACTAACATACCTTTCTACTGTAATGACTAACATACTTTTGTACCATAATGACTAACACACTTTTGTACTGTTATGACTAGCATACCTTTGTACTGTAACGACTAACATACCTTCGCATTTTAATGACCAACATACCTTTGTACTGTTATGATTAACATACCTTTGTACTCTAATGACTAACTTAGCTTTGTACTGTAGTAATTAACATACTTTTGTACCGTAATGGCTAACATACCTTTGTACTGTAGTAACTAACATACCTGGTGAGTAATTAAGCAATTATAACACTAGTTGTTATCAAATACTAGTACTAATACTATAATAAATCTAGTATTCATACTCTGCTACTGACTCATTTACATTTTTCCATTCTTTCACAACCTCTACTGTCATTTCAGGCCCTTTCCTCTAACTGCATTCAATAACGATTACTACACAATACAACTACCAAACCTCCATCTCATCCTACATGAGGTAAAAGTTTCCCCTTTGCTTGTCTGTTTACAATAACAAAACATAATGTTTGAAAAATCCTTAAATCTGTGAAAATTGGCAGCATATAATATGCTGCCACCTTCACAGCTTGCTCTTGCTGATGTTAGTCCTAAAATGGTCATGACACTGAACCATAATCATAGATTTATCACCAGCCCAAACACTGTCCAGTTGAACTGTACTCCCAGGCTAAGTTATTACATCATAAATATTGTTTTCTAAATGGCTGGTAGCCTTTGTTTCTTGCACTATCTCAAGGGGTTTGGGTTCTTTAGTTAAAATAAACGGATTATTGTTGAGTTGCGGTGGCAGTATTAATGCAAAAAAGAGCTTTGTTTGAGGTAGTTGATAGATTCCTTCTTTTCAGTGCTAACGAGTATCCCAGACATTTTTTGGAGAGACAAACCAGATAGCTTTGTCAGGTTTTTCATACCTACCTAGTTATACATTTCTGTTTCTATAACCCATTTTATTGTGTCCAGACACCAATATAATGGAGATAATTAGTGCTGGAAATACTAGTAATAGAGGTACTAGCATTAGGGGTGCAAGTATTAGAACTACTGGTACTGGAGGTACTAGTACTGGAGGTACTAATACTGGAGGCACTAGTGCTGGAGGTACTATTGCTGGAGGTACTAGTACTGGAGGTACTAGTACTGGAGGTACTAGTACTGGAGGTACTATTAATGGAGGTACTAGTACTCCGGTAGTACTGGAAGTTGCTGCTACTTAAGGTACTAGTTGCATATTACAGTAAATAACTAAATATGGTTACTTTAAAGTGCCAATTGTTGAGATGCCTTTCATACCACTTGATTTCACTACTAGATTGTTTTACTTTGTGACTTGAAGGAGTCAGTTAGTTAGCTGTGTGGGTGATCAATCGCTGCTGACTGGAGTGTGGAAAGGTCCTCGCCTATAGTCTTAGGTAAAGGTGTATATTTGTGATACTAGAACGGGATAAAGCAGTTGACAAACTATTCCTGAGAGAACATTCTGAACGACAAACAAGGTAAAATTGTTCCTTCATGAACTGTATGGCCTTGCCTAGTTGCTGTACATGATTTGTTCTATATTTTAACCAACTGTATTAACTCTGGTTCATTAGACAAGAGTTGCATAGAGAAGGTATTGTCTCCATTAGTTTATTACTCATGGTCTGCCCCTGAGTGAAGTAATAAAAGTGAGGCTAAAGGCTCAAACACACTGGAAGCGAAATCTGCGTGGCGCGCCAATTTGACTACCAACAAAGCCGCCTGCCGCGGCGGTGCCAAAGCACACTGGTGGACGCCGCTAGGGACTTCAGTCGGAGTTGTCTGCTCCCAAAGTGCAGATAACTTTTGTTTATGAACACTGCTTCCATTTATTATTATTATTTATTTATATTTGAGAGGTTTGCAATAAAGTATATAATCTAGGAGAAAATAACTTGCTGACCTCTATCTACACTACAAAATCAGATGGAAAATAAAAATGAGCAAAAGTATCTATCAGTTTCTGAATACAACAGCTACACTATAAAGTCAGACGAAATAAAAACAAGCAAAAAAATATCTATCTATTTGTTTATAATAATTTGTGTGTGATAAATCACAAAAGCGAGGGTCTTTGGCAAACTTCATTTATACATTTTTTTGATTGTTATTTATTAATTATAATTTTATATTACACATTATGAAGTGAAGTATAAGTAGTAGTTAGTTTAATAATAGTCGTTTATTTATTTTTTTTAATGAAAAATAATAATCTTTATTATTATTGCGTTTGGACAGCTGCAACAACTTCTCTACTGTTTGGAAATGAAAAAACGAAAAAGTTAGCTCGCTATCATAAAAGTTGCCAAGTTACTGACCAATCAGCGTGTTTGCCGCAGCGAAATATCAAACATGTTTAATATCTTGAGCCTCTATATATTTTTTGGCAAGCGGCATGCCGCGGCGGATTCGCTAGCGAATTTCGCGCTTGCCGCTTCCAGTGTGTTTGAGCCTTAACTGCCTTTGTCACGTGACCTGCTGGAGCCAAATGCTTGAGTGAATACACTCTAACTAATAGAAAATAGGCTCATTTCCAACATGCAATAACTCAGTAAATTGACAAAATAAAGCTTTAAACCACCATTCATCTGAAAACTCAGAATAATTCCTAGCTCTCTGAGAATTTCACATAAAAACTTTTAATTTGGAGAAAAATAATAAATAATAATAACATGAATATTGTAAAGGATTTGCGTGAACGTGTATGTTCAAGACCTTTACAGGACCGCTGTTTACTAGAGCCTTCCTATACTATTGAGTGCTAGGGCAAATGGTAGAGAGCATTCTAGCCTCAGGCACAGAACTCTATGTTGCAGCTTCTACTAACCGGTAGTATAACACAGCTCACAATAGGCACTTGACTAATTCTGAAAGGGCTGCTCTCTCCCACAACAGCCGTTTTCAGGGCCACCAGCCATAACTAAAGAGTTGAATTGTTCTTGTCCTTGGTTTGTATCCACATTCCACAGCAGGTTTACTTCAAGTGGACGTTGTTGTGTTGGTAATAGAGGACACAAATCTATTACATAGGAGCATCCAAGTTTTTCATAAGGGCTTTGACCTTTCCCACAGTGATTTCTGACAGAGGCTTTTGAGCAATATTTGGGGCCTCATTTATATCTTTCTGCTCGCCTACGCCAAAAAAATACCCACTCAGTGTACCAGCAAGCTCTTTTGTGCTCACTCACTTTTGGTCAAGAAGATGGTAATCATTGATGCTGTTGGTCATCTTCTCTTGTATTTATTTGATGAATTTCCATCAAACATAGAGGGAATATAGCAGGGCTTTACACCAAACATAGAGGGAATAGAGCAGGGCTTTACACCAAACATGGAGGGAATATAGCAGGGCTTTACACCAAACATAGAGGGAATATAGCAAGGCTTTACACCAAACATAGAGGGAATATAGCAGGGCTTTACACCAAACATAGGGGGAATATAGCAGGGCTTTACACCAAACATAGGGGGAATATAGCAGGGCTTTACACCAAACATAGGAGGGATATAGCAGGGCTTTACACCAAACATAGAGGGAATTTAGCAAGGCTACACCAAACATAGGGGGAATATAGCAAGGCTTTACACCAAACATAGAGGGAATATACCAAGGCTACACCAAACATAGGGGGAGTATAGCAGGGCTTTACACCAAACATAGGGGAAATATAGCAGGGCTTTAAACCAAACATAGAGGGAATATAGCAGGGCTTCACACCAAACATAGAGGGAATATAGCAGGGCTTTACACCAAACATAGAGGGAATATAGCAAGGCTACACCAAACATAGGGGGAATATAGCAGGGCTTTACACCAAACAAAGAGGGATATAGCAGGGCTTTACACCAAACATAGGGGAAATATAGCAGGGCTTCACACCAAACATAGAGGGAATATAGCAAAGCTTTACACCAAACATAGAGGGAATATAGCAGTGCTTTACACCAAACATAGGGGGAGTGTAACAGGGCTTTACACCAAACATTTCATTGTTGTCTGAAAATAAAATTCAAAATTGTTCTGGAGGGACTTTTGGTCTAGCTTCCGCAAAGCACCACTGTCCTCGAGTATACTACCTTTTCCAGAGGTGAAATTGTGCTGGTCTGGACACTGTCAGCTGATTAGCTACTTCCAAGTTTGATGGTATGCACAGAGCCCTTGGCGCAGACAAGCTAGGTAGAGTGCTCTTTTAATAATAACACTTAGTGGCTACAATTTTTCTCGAGAGAGAGACCTCGGCTCAGAAGGAGGTGTTGGCTCAGTCGGAGGCGTTCGTCCAGAGGGAGGTTTTGGCGAAGAAGGAGGCATTGGCCCAGAGGAAGGCATTGGCCCAGAGGGAGGCATTGGCCCAAAGGGATGCATCGGCCCCGAGGGAAGTATCGGCCTCAAAGGAGGTATTGGCCCAGAGGGAGGTATTGGTCCAGAGGGAGGCATTGGCCCAAAGGGAGGCATTGGCCCAGAGGGAGGCATTGGTCCAGAGGAAAGCATTGGCCTAGAGGGAGGCCTTGGTCCAGAGGGAGGTATTGGTCCGGAGGGAGGTATTGGCCCAAATGTCGGAATCGGCCCAGACGTTGTCTGCTAGTTCGGTACAGGTCATTTTCAACCCTAAATGATTTCTGTGCCATCCCTGCATTGCAATTTGTGAGGGTATAGCAACTCTGGCCCTTTGCACACATATTACTGACACTTCAGCGGCTTCTGTTTTCATTTATCTTGTGTCAGCACTTTTGTATAACTGCCTGGTTACTAACTACAGCCAGAGACACCCCTGAAAGTAAGTATGAGGTTCTAGTTTCTACCAGAATATTTGACCAACATCTGCCACAATACTATAATAGCACTTCTCTGGTATTTGTAAGTTAGAACAACAGTTCACTGTCAGAAGACTCCAATGTTGTCTTAATTGTATTTTCTGACTGTGATGAAATCTGAGCTTTGATCAAGCTAAATGATTCGTTTTGACTTCCATCTGCTCGCTGAGGAATAATTTTTCACAACATTAATTTTTTAACGCCAAGAGAAAATACTGAAGTTGTTGGCACTGACTTGTAGTGCAAGAAGGACTAATCAGCTCACATCTTCGAAGTAAAGCTATTACACTTTCATGATTTTTTCCGCTAGGTAGCCAGATGTTAATATGTTACATTAATAAAAAACAAGTACATAGATGAGTGTTTAAGGTACTCTATATAGAAAATCTGCTATAATAAAGCTTATTGTTTTCACTTCATCATTGCTGAGTTCATTTTTTTATTTTCCACGAATGGTTTTTTATTTCTGAAAACTTTTTGGTTACTTTCCATGTAACTTTGATCTGTTTTTTTCCCAGGTTTTTTAGAAAACATGAATAATATTGCGAAAGACTCCTGTACAGCAATAGTGCTACTGGCAACAATCTGCACCATTGGAGAGGTGTCAGGATTGTATTGCAGGTAAGTTATTGTGCAAAGCGGAATCATCCTTGAAGATAACTAACATATTTTTCTTTCAGGCCTATTCTTAGCTAAACACTACGGGACCACTGCGTTTTGTGAAAACCTGAATTGAGGAACTTAGCAATTGTCCGCACTTCTTTGTATAAAGTTCTGATGTACTAAACCTTCTACAATTTATTTTGTAATGTACTATTTAGTCATTTCCGGCTGGGTTAGGCCTGCTACAGAAGGTCACAGAACTTGCCAAGTTTCATTGATGTGCCCAATATCAGTATCATCTACCTGCACTGGTTGTCTTGCATACTTTTCCGCTATCCATTTTGCTTACTACATCAAAATATGCCCAATCCGAATCTAAGGTCTTTCCAGTGTAAAGGATTTTGCTAGGGTCTCGAAATTACCTTCACCAACAACTGTTACAAAGTACCTGCACTGTATAATAATAGCAGTACGGTAATACAGAGTGCAAATAGACTGGTAGTGTAGACTCTCTGTGGAAGGCAGTTGATACGAACAGCAAGCGCTACCGGTATGGTAGTACAGGCGTTCTGTTGTAGAAGGTCTGTATAGCAGACAGGTTCGGAGTGTAGGGTATGCAAACAATAGTTATACAGGCAACCAGCCTCACTAAACACACGTATTTCAGATTAATAATAGTTTATTAGTAGAACAAAAACGCTTGCCGGATAAATAGTCCTTACAAAGCGTACAGTGACTTGAACACTTAGGCAACACTAAAACGGTACAAACTATTACTGACACTTACAGACTAGATATTATCTCAGCCTTAGCTAAAACTAGTTCTGACTAACTCTAAATAAATCTAAAACAAAACTGACCATAGGGAAAACTGCCTCGCTATTTATAGAAAAGAATAGCAGTTGAAAATGGCAGCATATGATTGGCTTAAATAATAGCCAGCACAACAGAAAGACGAATCATAATGGGTTGGCTTAATCATAAAAAACTGCATAGTTAGCTGGCTGAATGAGAACTGACTAACCGCCAATATTCAAGCGTTAATTATAAATAGAAATAGATGACGTGTAAACCATCAGTCTGTAGCTCGTATTCCTCAGCGCCTGATCTTGACTAAGAGAGGGTGTATGGAATGCCTTCTTCGTCTGTATAAGGTACTCATGCTTTCAACCGAACAAGCTGGTGTCTGTCTAGCTAGCGCTCTCAACTCACTGCTCGCTCATGTGTACACTGCTAGTAAATCAAGCCAGTAAGCACACTATCTAACTGCATGGCCGCACTAGGCAAATTCCATTACACTAGTAACTGCTCTGCAGATTACCGTCTTTCATTCATTTCTTAAGCTGAAATGTGAGCATTCTCCATGCTTGGAAAGGCCTGCGGTAGTGAGTCCAGTTAGGACAGCCTAATCGACCCTTACTGTTATATGTGAGTTTGATTGAAGCCATGTGATATTGCTAATGAATCACCATGAGGCGGGTATAGTAGGAGATTCTGGTCTTAGAACTGCAGATTACTGTTTAACTCAAGTATTCTTCCTCTCTGCAGAGGGAATGCTACCGTTTCAGTCAGTGCCGCTTGTTGTGTAGTAGACTAACAACTAGGCAGAGCCCTTGGCTCAGACCTACTAGTCAGGATAGCTCTGTGTTACAACATGCATTTAGTTGTAACTTGCTATACAGGTCTAGGGAGGCTTTCCACTAGAGAATGCAATAGTAAAGCAATTGCATTGTTAGGTATACAGCAAGAGCTGATATTGAAGACTACATGCAATGCAATAAATATAAAGAGTTTTCATCCTGTTACAGACAAAATTGTAGGAAGTGATTGGCCTATATGGTATAGTGGGCAATCACTTACGATACATGCACATCTGTGGGGGGATTTGGTAGTTGCTACCCCCTGTAACAAGTTGTAGCAGTTGTGACAAGCATGAACTATTGCTAGCAGAGACCACTGCTAGAGAAGGCAAAGGCTCCGCCTACTAATTTAACTGATTGGACAATGAACGATCCTAGCAATATTATTGGTTAAACTCATATATGCTTGAGTGAACCTATTGTTTTATATATGTTAACACTATCTTATAAATTGTGATGTTGGAGCCAGAGAGCTCAGAAATAAATAACCCTTATACTTGTGAACATCTCTCTATTTACTTGGAATACTTGGAGTTGCAGTAGTCTCTGGCAGGCTAGTATACCTGTCAGGACATTTGGAGCAAATCTTACCCTGTTATGCCAGTGTTGACAGGGTAGCTAGGGAATTGCACAAGGCTTGCAAGGCAGAAGTTAAGTCCTTGCACAGCCGGTAGTAGTTGTGTCCAGTAGTGGACGGTGAAATCCATTACACATCTACCAGTTACACGTACCGATTTGTCCTTACCGATTGGAGATGATGTCGAAGAGTTGCCCCTATTTTTTTCTCTACTTGCCATTCTCACGCATTACCGGTGAAACTCGCTAAATTTTTGCCGTAGCTAGTCATGAAGTGCTTTCAAACAACAAAACGGGATGCTAAAAAACGACTCTTCATTTATATACAAATGCACTTGAGAAACAGTTTTATTGGAAACATTGAAACCACGAATAGTGGTATCATCGGTCAAATCACAAATCTTCGACCAATCTTTTGACCACGAGCAAAACCTACTGATAGCCTCAAACAAAATGCTACCGATTATTCCGTTACCTCACACCAGAAACGCATACAAAGAAATCTTCAATCGGAAAGGCAAGTCGGTATGTAATCAGTAGATTTAGCTGTAGCATAACACAGGAAGTAAACTCAACAAATAACATAACAAGGCTAAATATACCGGACAATAGGAAGGGAGTGCACAATGGAAAACAGTTACGGCACGTAGTGGCAGGTGGTTGGAGTTTAGGCCAGCATTGCTGATGATCCCGGTCCTATCTCCAGGTATATTCTAGGGCATTTTTGGGTATCTTGATGTTGGGGGGTGGTTATGTCCTAGAACCATCCTTCTAAAGGATTGAAGCTAGTTTCAGGATCCTCAGCTAAGGTTTTCTTTTGAGCCTGAGACACCCAATTTTGGGTACACTACACGGAATTGGTGAGCCAATCCCAGATCTGCATTGGTCACGACTGACCCTGCCATTTACTAGTATAATTAGTACCTCTTGTACTTTCATACAACTGTTGCTATATCTTTCATTTGTTCCAGTAATCTAGTAATCAACTACAACCTAAACAAAACAAGTAAATCAACAATTTTTTAAGTTGTTCCAATACAACAACAACGCTACAACTACTAGCACCACACTTTCTCTAGTAAATCATGTAGACCACTAACACAATGCTCTGATCAAGTCATCAATAAAGAAAAGAGACATAAATGAAATCCGAATGAGTCAATATCTCTCCTTTCTTCACTTTTAGTAGTAGATCTCATTTCGGCAGATATTGGCTTTACACTACTTCTGCCCAATAGCCCGCTACAATGTTTATTGTGTTTGCTTTATCAAACTTGGAAACTTGCTCAAGCTTGCTTCCTTACAACACTATAAGGAACTATTTAAAAGCAGTTTGAAAAGAAAATAACTACTAGTTTGAGTAATGGTCTCAAATCACATAATGCAATGTAGATGGTTGATGTTGACGATAAAGGGCTGATAAAAAAAAATAAAAAGGCCACAACAGCATATAACCAAAGCAGAACAAAATAAGCACATTATACACAGTTATTCATAAACAGCGTATGTGGTCAAAACTTTTAATCTAATCACACTTCATTCCTTTTTTGTAACTCCAAGTATTTCTCATACTTCATCTTTTGTTGTCTCTGTTTGCAATACATTCATTTTGATTGATCGTCAAGTGTTTTATTAGGCTTTGGCAGTTGGGGCTCCACCCCAGACCCCGTTGGGGGGGGGGGGCTTACAGCACCCCCCAAACCCCCTCCCTGATAATGCTCGGCACTGCGCGCCTCAGTTTGGGTGCTTCGCGCCCTTAATGACACCGATCGAACTCAACTAGGATTTTTCAAAGTTCAAGGTTGAGATCCCTGCATGGTTTTGATTATTGTTCGAATACTAATACATTGTAGCGGATTTTAGTGTTGCCTACTTCTGCGCACACACTGTACTTACATTCCGGCATCCTCAGTATAGCCATTAGATGGCCAGAATGACTGTAATCATCAATACTGGATTGACCGACCCGGCATGAGTCAATACTGACCCTGCGTAAGCAAGTACCGACCCTGCGTAAGCCAGTACGGACCCTGTGTGACTCATTACAGACCTTGCAGGGCCTGCAGGAAGTGACTCAGCCTAGACTGGGAGTTGCAAAATAGCCTGGGAGAAACAGAAGGACACATCTGGAAGATAACCACCTGTAAACTAGATGAAAAGACAAGAGCAAAAGCTGATAAAGACAGTAGATTAAGGACAGGAGGTGGCTAGAACTATGATTGGCTATATACCCTGTAACTCCACCTACCTTTACTTTGCGTCCTATTTATTTAACCATATACTAGCTACTTGATTCGTTATATATCTATATGTGATTGTTCATTTGCTCATTGTACATTATTCTTATGTGATTGGTTATTTCTAAGAACCACTTCCTTTGAATTGCCTATAAAAGGCGGAACTTGTGCCCTAACAGATCAGTTGTAATGTGGCTTTTACTTCCCGTTCTCATTCTGGACGAATAAATGCATAGTTACTCAAAGCTCTGAGTTATGCTTCTGAGCCGAGGATTCCTTACTGGTTGTAGAGTTTGAGATACTCTAGAACACAAAACGAAAAATGGACACTTCTCCGAAAGTCGTTTACTCTTTTCCAACTGCAGTGGTGCTCCCTGCCAAGTGAGCAACAGAGATTTGCAAAGAGGTGTTGACTCTTTTTCGCCTGCAACCATTGTCACAGCAATCGACGTTGAGTCTAAACTCCATCTTGCGAAACTACACAGGCATTGTTCTGAGCATCACTAGACAATTTATAGACAGGCCGACAGAGCATACCATTGGTACTGACTCTGCATCAGTCTATACCGGCCCTTTATAGTACCTATACCGGCCCTGCACTAGTCAATACTGACCCTGCATCTGCTACTACCAACCCTGGATTCGCTGAGACCGGCGCAGCAACTTGTTTCACAGCCCCACTTGTAGACTTTAGAATTGATCGTTTTTGTAGTCGCATCAATGGCAGCCAACAAAACTTGTAGCACAAGACAATCATCAGCTCTTCTGTCTCAGTGTCTTTGACCACTGGTATCGTTGATTTTAGCGCAGTATCCAGTTCACCAGTTCACCAGTTATTTGTTTGACTAGAGTTGGATTTCTTCTCTATATGGCAGCAATGGCTGATCTGCGAACTCGCAGTGCTAACATAGCACCTGCTGCCAACTTAGAACTAAATGCCATGGATCGCTTGGTGCAAGCCTTACAAGCTGTCATGCCCACTGCAATTCACTATTCAGGGCTCATAAGTTTGACGGAGGCAGCAATGTAGAATTTTTCATCGCTCGTTTCGTTGAAAAAGCCGAAGCAAATGAATTGCCAGAGAAGATAGCCCTGCAGCATCTCCGTGAATCGTTGAGAGGGAGCGCACTTGAGTGTGGAAATCCCCCACATTTACAAGGGACATTCATCGCGTTGAGAGCACGTTTTGGGTAACTTCCGGAGAAGCTACAGTATGTCAAAGTTGACTAGTCTTCGCAGGTCTTATAAGACCACCCTACAGGAGCATGTAAATAAAGCGGAACGTCTGGTTCGCTTAGCTTATGCAAACCTTCCCCCAGAACCCATGCATGGATTGATGTTGCACAGTTTCAGCACCACCATAGAAGATTGGTTCCTGCAGAGGCAGGCACCTCCTGACTATGCAGCCGGCAGACCTTGCAGATACAGTGAGAGCAGGCAACGAGTACCTGCAGATAAAGACTGCGCATGAACAGCGCCCTATTTATGTGCGAGCAGTAGGAGACAAGACAGACGAAGAGGAAGAGTACAGAGGTGTTGCTCATCAGGTATTATCCACTCCAGCTCCCCCAAACTCACCAGTACAGCAAGTTAGCAGTACACCACCCAACGCTGGACAGAACCCTCTCCAAATAATAATGGAGACCTTACAAGCCTTAACACAACAGATAAAGTCGTTAAGGAAGGGCAACTCTCCAGCTGTTACAACTTCCATAGAGACCAGGCCCATGCCACCATGCTTGGGCTGTGGCAAAAGTGAACACATGCTGGGAACTTACCCCAGAACACAGCTGACGACCAAAATAGCTCACCCAAATATTTTGTTGAAAGATGACAGACAACCACAGAAAGACAGTGTCCGACTGTTACAAGCAGGGTATGATTTCGAGCCTAAAATCAAGCGATACCCCCTTTGTAGGGATGGATTTCCCCCTGCAACATCTCCATTGGCAGAACAGGCCACCGAGATAGCCCCCCAGACACTGGAAGATTCCATGTTGAGATCTCCCCCTAATATGAAGAATCACACCTTCATGTTTTCCTGAAAGATGCAGCAAAACCCATTCACAACTAAGACTTGTGAAGAGAAGAGCGTATCCACTACTTCCAAACCTCTGTCAGCTGTGGAGTGGAAGAGTTCTCTCAGTACAGAAGAAAGGGAGCCAATAAAGGACTCTCTGGAACCACCAGCGGGTGGTGAGCATGTCTATACACAGCAGTCACATGGTGGAGAGAGGACAACCCCATGTGATGCTGAAGTGTCAGAGACAAGTGAGAACAGTCAGACCGCGGCCCCTAAACCAGGTACTCTTACTCCATTGACAGTGTTATCAATGTAAGAGTTAGGGATCCTACAACCTTCCTCCTGTAAGCCCCGCCCTTACTCATTCCCCAACAGTGAGAGCAACAAAGCATCAGCAACCTCCCTACAGTCATTACCGAGTCATTTACTCGATACTGGTGAGATACCTGCCACCAGTCACTTGGAGCTAGAAGGCGCTGATGATCAAACTGGCGGAGACCCCCCCCCCCCCCCCTTCACAGGCACAAGAGGAGCAACTGCTCGTTGTGCCAAGCAAGGAGTTGGCTGCAGAACCTCTACGCGTACCAGACGAAGAGCCTGACAGCTCCAGAGAACCAATCACTGTGTGTCAGAACCTACCATCAGTTGGGCCTCTTTTCGCAAAGCCGACAATAAACATGAACTACTCCCGTGGTATAGCCACTACCAGCTTCCCCGACAGGAGAAGTTACCAGCACTGTGAAGCTGGCCCTTTCCCCCTTTTTGCAGCAGATGCTATGACAGCACTCTATGACCCCGGAAGAAGTGCATCAGGGGCAGTCACTACTCAGTCGGCAGCAATAGCTACCAACCTCTTTACGAGTGGAGGACTACAATGGCATCAGCACTGTCAGAACATATTGTGGATTAAGAATGGCACACTTGGTGTCCAGACGGCGACACATTTTAGTATAAATTTATTATCAAAGACATTCGTCATTAATGGCTTTAATGGCGGGAGGTGTGTAGTGGATTTTAGTGTTACCTACTTCTGCGAACACACTGTTCTTACATTCTGGCATCCTCAGTATAGCCATTAGATTGCCAGAATGGCTGTAATCATCAATACTGGATTGACCTACCCTGCATCTGCATATGAGTCAGTACTGACCCTGCGTGAACCAGTATCGACCCTGTATTACTCCTTACCGACCTTGCAGGGACGGCAGGAAGTGACTCAGCCTAGACTGGGAGTTACAAAATAGCCTGGGAGAAGCAGAAGAACTTATCTAGGAGATAACCACCTGTAAACTAGATGAAAAGACAAAATCAAAGGCGGATAAAGACAGTAGACCAAAGACAGGAAGTGGCTAGGACTGTGATTGGCGATATACCCGATAACTCCACCTACCTTTGCTTGTCTCCCTATTTATTTGACCATATACTAACCACTTGATTCGTTATCTATTTATAAGTGACTGTTCATTTGCTCATTGAAAATTATTGTTATGTGATTGGTTATTTCTAAGAATAACTTCCTGTGAATTGCCTATAAAAGGCAGAACTTGTGCGTTAACAGATCTGTTGTAATGTGGCTTTTACTCCTCGTTCTTATTATGTTAGACTAAATGCATATTTACTCAAAGCTCTGAGTTATGCGTCTGAGCAGAGAGCTCCTTACCGGTTGTAGAGTTGGAGATACTCTAGCACACATCTTTCTGTACCATACCGATCGGCTGTTGTCACAGGTAAAACTACAACTGGTGGCAGCATACCTACCGATGCTAGTTAGTGGCTTTTAAGCCCCAAAAATCTGCTACAATATGTTGATACAAACCGATATGATAATTTGCTATAAAGCAAAGTACAAAGTAAAATTTTTGAGAAAAGATTTATAGGAAGCTTATTATCGTAAGAAACAGTGTAGAAAAGTTTGATTACAAAAAATACCTAAACAGTTCATATAAAACAACGCCTAATGTGTAAATAGCAATTTCTGTCCATTTATTTTTATATAAAAATTGCTTAATCCGCCTATGAATTAGTCTCAAATAATTAGGAGACCATTTCTGTTTAGTCATCCTATGAAAATATTCTTTACCCTATGATAGTCTTTGGACTCTTTTTAAATAAGCTGTGAATTTAACTGTATTTAACATTGATGGTAACGCTTCAAAGTCAATGTTGTTTGGCTCCAATCATGCTGGACGATTTGCATTACGCTCCAACTCCAACATTTCTAGTAGGTATTGCATCGCACAGAATAGAATTTTTTGATAAGTTGCTACTTGATTCATTGAGATGGAGATCAGCAAATGATAGCTTATAAACTGGTAAGTAATCTCTCAGGTAATATTCTCTATCCTGTACATTCAGTGTGATCTAAATTGTAAGTAGTAATAAGGGAGCAGATCTCCATCATGGAGTCTAAGGAAAAGGCTCTCCAGGTTCCAGGTGTACTTGAAGTAGGCACCAGTTACCATGAGAACCTGTGAGGCACCTTTTTGTGTGCACCAGTTGTCTAGAATGTATGGAATTTTATAGTGTGGAATGTAGATTTAGACATTGGTTTGTATGGTGTGTTTGAGGTTCTGGAGGTTCTCCTGGTCCACTGGGTGCCTTTTTGTGTGCACCAGGTGTTTAGAATGTATGGCATTTATTGGTGTGGTATGCTGATTATTTATCGGGTTTCCTTGTTGGTGCCTTTTTGTGTGCACCAGGCGTTTTGAATGTTTTGGTATGTTGATTTAGACACGGGATTGTATGATGTTAGATTGGGGGGTTTGAGTATTGTATAGAAATGAAGCATTGTATTATTGTATTACTTTATTATATAAGCATGAAAAATCTTTATCATAAGTTCTACTGGTAAAAAATAAGACCTAGCAAATACCCCTTCTAAATTTTTGATAGTTATACTTTTTGGAAAGTTTTACAGACCTGACAAAAGCAAATTCCTTAGTTTTTTTTTAGTTTTTGTTAGTATAATACATGTTGAGAGCAAGATTGCTGACATGTGATGTAGTTTGCTGGCCACCCACATCAAGGTCCAATGTTATTGCACTGATGCACCACACATCCAAAAATTGAAGGTATTTGGGTCCAGCCTTTGTTGTTACAGAAAGTTTCAGTATGCAGCAGTAATACAAGAAAACATGAATTTTTAATAGAATAGGCTTTGCTTTTTTTTCTCCATATACTAAAAAGTTTGATGCCCTGGAGTGAACATAATCGTGTTGCAATTCAAAAACAAATAAAAGAGAAAATTAAAAGCACTTTTCACTAGCAATTAGCATATTTGAAAAAGAAACTCCTCTTCAACTTCCTAGTCGTACAGCGAGGCATTCTCACTGCTGATGACACTCTTGTTTGGTGGTTGGTATTCTTCACAATGTTTTTGTGAAGAGCATGGTCATCGTTGACTAGTACGGTTTGGCATTGCTGCTCAATGTATTTAGCAATAGGCGGAATGTTATGTGCTTTGAGGCAGCTTTCCATGTCTAGATCTGCATTCATTACTCCCACAGCTCATCTCTCTACTCTGATAATTTGATTGAGGCTGTTTTCAGTTATCAGTCCTGACCATGCTAGCCATGCATATTGTAGCCTCGATCGAGTATTGGACAGGTAGTACAGCTTGGGTCCAGCTAATTTAAACCAATCCCTTCAATTGGCACATGGTGTATAATCGAGACCCTAGACTTTCAGCGATATTGCTTACATGTTTACTGAAAGAGAGCCGTCCAACTAAATGAAATTGTTTTTATTTCCAGTTGTGCTAGAATAACAAACTTTCAACTTATTATTTACTTACGTGAGTCAATTGGTGAAAATAAATATTCTAACATTAACTCTATCAGGCCAATAATGGCTATGTTCAATGTAATTGTTATTGATGCCAAATAATGCCAACAAGTTTTCAACAACACTGACAGCAACTGTGGCTGCCTTGCTCCGAATGCACACGCTACCAAATTTTGCTAGATGCAAAAAACCTTATATCTACCTATCCTTACCTGTCCCTACCTACTAATCATACAATGGTTGTGACTCGCTGCTGCATAGTTTTTGGTGATGACCATCTTTATCGTTTGTTTTTTACCAACCGTAACTGTTTGCATGACAACCAGTTTTAAACTGTAACACAATTAGCAAAACCAAATGCAATAGAGCCAATACTATTATATGTTTTTCTGAAAAATGATAAACAATCTTATTAGTTTGCAAGTTTTTACTGTTTTTGTGATACAGACTCAGTCTAACCTCTAATATCAAAGATATTCAATTACTTCGGTAGTAGAGGGTACAAATCCACTACAATAATGCACAAGGTGAGGTTTAATTTTATTAAGGCTCTCTATCCAAGTCGTTTCAGGGGAAATTAAGGTTCCTCATTCACATGTATCACTTTGTTACTCTGTGTTCCTCTGGGTGGTCAATCTCTCCTAGCAGCTGAAATAGTTATGGCTTTGCCACACGAGCCAGAATATCACCCGTATATGTTCTTCCGTCACATGAAATGGCACATCAAGCTCAGGATGAAGCAGAACGGACATGATCGGTTTTCTATCCTGTTCAGCATACTATGATTGGTTGATTATTCCACAGCGATTCCATTTGACAAAGATATATTGATTTTTCACCTGTTAACAAAGATCATATATATTTGTAAAAAATAGTAATATACTAATTATATGGTTCTTCTGAGCTAGTGCTGACATCCACCCGTCTGTGGAGTTAGGCTGGTTGTATCCACATTCTTATGCTTGATTAAACATCCTGCTGGGTGGTCAGATGGAGTGACACCCCACTTGTTGCATCTGTACACCGTTATATTGACTGATAGAGGGGAGGGGGGAGTTAATAGTAGTTGGGGGCAAGGAAGCCGGGAAATAGCCAACAATAGTCCTCACAATGCTTGACTGAAAACTCTTAACAAAGATTACAAGTTTTGTTTTAATGTTTTACCAGAGGGAGTTTGAAAGACGATGTTTACCAAGTGAACTATGCATATGCATATAAATGCAGTTTTTATTGTGAAGGGAAATACTTTGATAAGAACTCAAGACGTATACAGATTTCGAAGTGTGAGCATTCATATACACATGACGGCTTCGACCGAATGGTAAGATAATATCATGACAATGTCATTTGCTAGAAAAAAAGGATAAACTAAATATATGCTTGTATATTGTGTTGGTGGGCATTCACATCCCCTTTGCTCATCTTTTAAAGATTGCTTAACTTAAATTTTGGTCAGTTGAAAAATAAGTGGAGAAAGGAGTGTAAAAAATAGCAGATTTTTTAATAAAAAGCTATTTTGCTTTGTGAGTTTTGCAATGTGACCTTAATCAGACAAAACCAACTAAACAACTGCTTATCTAACTTGTCTGTTACTTGTATAGCCCATTTATAGAACTGGTTCACTCACTCTAGTGTCAGCTATAACTTATTATATAGAACTGGTTCACTCCCTCTAATGTCAGCTATAACTTATTATATAGAACTGGTTCACTCCCTCTAATGTCAGCTATAACTTATCATATAGAACTAGTTCACTCACCCTAATGTCAGCTATAACTTATTATATAGAACTGGTTCACTCCCTCTAATGTCAGCTATAACTTATTATATAGAACTAGTTCACTCCCTCTAATGTCAGCTATAACTTATTATATAGAACTAGTTCACTCCCTCTAATGTCAGCTATAACTTATTATATAGAACTGGTTCACTCCCTCTAGTGTCAGCTATAACTTATTATATAGAACTAGTTCACTCCCTCTAATGTCAGCTATAACTTATTATATAGAACTAGTTCACTCACTCTAGTGTCAGCTATAACTTATTATATAGAACTGGCTCACTCCCTCTAGTGTCAGCTATAACTTATTATACAGAACTAGTTCACTCCTTCTGATATCAGCTATAACTTATTCTAAAGAACTAGTTCACTCCCTTTAATGTCAGCTATAACTTATTATATATAGCTAGTTCACTCCCCCTAGTGTCAGTTATAACTTATTATATAGAACTGGTTCACTCCCTCTAATGTCAGTTATAACTTATTATATAGAACTAGTTCACTCACTCTAATATCAGCTATAACTTATTATATAGAACTAGTTCACTCCCTTTAATGTCAGCTATAACTTATTATATATAGCTAGTTCACTCCCCCTAGTGTCAGTTATAACTTATTATATAGAACTAGTTCACTCACTCTAGTGTCAGCTATAACTTATTATATAGAACTGGTTCACTCCCTCTAGTGTCAGCTATAACTTATTATATAGAACTAGTTCACTCACTCTAATATCAGCTATAACTTATTATATAGAACTAGTTCACTCCCTTTAATGTCAGCTATAACTTATTATATATAGCTAGTTCACTCCCCCTAGTGTCAGTTATAACTTATTATATAGAACTAGTTCACTCACTCTAGTGTCAGCTATAACTTATCATATAGAACTAGTTCACTCACTCTAGTGTCAGCTATAACTTATTATATAGAACTAGTTCACTCACTCTAATATCAGCTATAACTTATTATATAGAACTAGTTCACTCCCTCTAATGTCAGCTATAACTTATTATATAGAACTAGTTCGCTTCCTTCAATATCAGCTATAACTTATTATATAGAACTAGTTCACTCCCTCTAATGTCAGCTATAACTTATTATATAGAACTAGTTCACTCCCTCTAATGTCAGCTATAACTTATTATATAGAACTAGTTCGCTTCCTTCAATATCAGCTATAACTTATTATATAGAACTAGTTCACTCCCTCTAATGTCAGCTATAACTTATTATATAGAACTAGTTCACTCCCTCTAATATCAGCTATAACTTATTATATGGAACTAGTTCACTCCCTCTAATGTCAGCTATAACTTATTATATAGAACTGGTTCACTCCCTCTAGTGTCAGCTATAACTTATTATATAGAACTATTTCACTCCCTCTAATGTCAGCTATAACTTATTATATAGAACTAGTTCACTCACTCTAGTGTCAGCTATAACTTATTCTAAAGAACTAGTTCACTCCCTTTAATGTCAGCTATAACTTATTATATATAGCTAGTTCACTCCCCCTAGTGTCAGTTATAACTTATTATATAGAACTGGTTCACTCCCTCTAATGTCAGTTATAACTTATTATATAAAACTAGTTCACTCACTCTAGTGTCAGCTATAACTTATTATATAGAACTAGTTCACTCACTCTAGTGTCAGCTATAACTTATTATATAGAACTAGTTCACTCACTCTAATATCAGCTATAACTTATTATAGAGAACTAGTTCACTCCTTCTAATAAGTCTATTTGCGACCTGGATTGATCGGTACAATAAATTTATTAAATAATATTGTACAGGATTTTTGTGTGTATGCCAGTACTTGGCCAACTGCCTGCCCTCCGACAGATGGTTGGTTTGCCCAATCGACTGCAAGTCGCTGCTGACTGGTGTTCGGCGGGCTCCACCAGTTAATGACCGAAGGTCATTATTGCGTGGGCCAAACTATCAGCCTGTACTTGTGTATTGACAATGTGCCCCGAACAACTGCCTAACAGGTCGGCCAGTCAGTAGCTGCTGTGCCCTGCATGCATTTTGCCTGAATGATTTCACCTGGCCAGTCTAGTGTGTACTTCGTCTGACTGGCTTCACTTAGTACATTTATAGTTGACTAAAATTGGTATTTTGTCTGAATAGCTGCGCAAGTGAGATTATTGTGTAAGAAAAAATAGAGCTCATGAGAGTGTGGTAATGGACTCTGACTTTATTATTAATTACACAAGTATTTATGCATGAATAGAACAATAGAAACACACACACATAATAGAATACACAAAAGAAGTCAGCGGTGGTTGGCTAATGAGTTGCAAAATAAGCGTGCCAATAGGAGTCAGCACGCCCAGCTTTTTACACATAGAAAGCATGGACATAGAACACAAACATAAAACAACGTATACTAAAGTGATGTTTGGTACTGTTACTGCCTCCGTTGCTGTACTTCATATAGCGCCAATAATTTTACGGCAACGGAGTGTGAGTCTTTTAGCTGTCCTTTAGGTCTCCTGGTACTCTCGAGGCATTTAAGTTTTGATATCTTCGGCTTTCCTAGCAATTCATACGCTTCCCTCATTACTCGGTGCAATTATTTCTCTTCTTGCTCAATTCTCTTAAGTCGCTCTCTTCTTCTCCTGTAAGCCAAATTTCTCTTAGTTTGGGTGTAGTGGTAGCTGCTGCTGAAGACGTGATGTCGAACTCATCAGATATTGCTGGTTCTTGTTCCCTGCTGATATTTTGGGCCATCGCTTGCTGAAGTAGTTGTGTGAAGTGTGAGAGGTTGTCAGCTTGCTGTGAACTGGCTCGTGGTAGTCTGGCGACTGGCCGTTGGCGAGCTCTCCCTCTCTCCTTATTGATTTTGGCACCCTCGCCCTCGTTTCGCTTTACCCATGTGGCTGTGTTTTCTTAACGTATGTGGGTGGTGCTGCCGCCGCTAGACTGGCGGACGTTTCTCTGCGTGGGAGCTGCCTCCTTGTCACTGGAGGGGGAATAACTCCTTGTTCTTTGTGTTTTATTGTTATTTTTTTGGTATACTACTTTTACCCAGCCGTTTTCCTCCGAATTTGTTCCTGCTTTTTTTTGGGGGGAAATGGGTTCTTCTGGGGGTCCTCCTGCTTCACAAGGTGCTTTCTCTCTCTCAATGTTCTCCTACCATTTCGTAGCAATGGTAGGACGGTGTCGGGTAGTTTTGGGCTTGTTTCTCTCCCTCTGTGGCCGATCCAATAGGGAGGGTTGTCCTGGCCGGCTGGTCAGGGCTGGCCAATCTGTTTCATTGAGGGAGTTGTCTGCCTGTCCTAGGGGTCCGTTTCCACGGTAGGTGGGCTTCTGCCCCTCTCCTCCTGTCTTGTTTCTAGGGGCCCGTCTACCTCGTCATTTCTTTCTTCAACAACTTTTTTTCCTCCTGGAGGGGGTGGGGGTGTCGGGGGAGGTTGGTACTCCTCCACCCTTCTTTCTTCCCTGGACGGTGTCGGGAGTGGCCGATATTCCTCCACCCTTCTTCCCTCCCTGATGTGTGTTGGTTGAGGTCAGTGCAAGGGCTGGATCGGCTCCGTCAGGCCTCTGGGTTTGGAAGTAGGTTTTTGTGGCCATCCCCTCCTGGCCCCCTTTATGTTGAGTCTCAACGCGAGTTCGTTACGGGGTGGGGCTCTGCCCACTGGCTCTTCACAGGTCTGATAATGGTGCAGACTTTGGTCATTTTGGATGGACCACTGCCCGTTTCGCTCTATCTTGTACGTATGGTTGGGGAAGGCTTTGATGACTCGATAGGGACAGGTTAGACGTGCATCAGGCATTAAATGAAAAAAACAGCTAAGCAAATCAGAGCATAGCAAATAATCCATGAATTTCCCCACTGGGGATAAAGTATGGTTGGAAAATAAGAAGAGACAGAAAAAAGAAAACCAAAAGCCACAAGCAAAGTTTGTGGTGCCATATCGAATAGAAGAAGCCTATGACAACCACTTGATTGATAACACAACACGAGCAAACTCCCCTACAAATTGGCCCTGCCTTAAACTTTACAGACCCTGTACAGACCCCAGGGGACAAACCTTGTATGAGAGGTGCTATTAGGAGGAAATCCGGAATCCCAATAGATGAAGAAAATAAAGTGCTGCCACCCCTTTACCCTTTAGGAGAGAACCTCTAAGACCAGGACTGTCCCCTCTCAAACCCAAAAAGAGATAACAAACTCAATTTGAATTACGTCCATAACTGAAGCCAGTACAACCTAGAAGTCCCAACAAGAAAAACCCAACCCCCATTAACAACACTAAAAGCCGGCCTGAAAACAAACCCACTACCCCCAGAACTCTGTCACCTAGCCTCGCTAGAGAACCTCCTTACAAAGAAAGCAAGATAGATCAGCGGAAGAGGAATGTGGGGCCCTTCAGCAGTATGGAGAACCTGTTGTCACCAGACAACGGAGAAAAGAGAGAGTGAGCAGTCTCCAGGATCTGCAA
Source organism: Cryptosula pallasiana (assembly GCA_945261195.1). Lineage (NCBI taxonomy): Eukaryota > Metazoa > Bryozoa > Gymnolaemata > Cheilostomatida > Cryptosulidae > Cryptosula > Cryptosula pallasiana. The sequence goes on along the minus strand of OX183134.1, from coordinate 5,332,915 downwards.
CTTTGTAGGAAAATGTTACTGTGTCCTTGTGGTAAAATGAAGTGGTAAGATAGACCTTCACAGATACCTACTCTTCTACAATTCACTCAACCCCCTCTAACGCTGATAATCTGGTGAACCCACTTTCATTTATATGGTTGGTTTTGCAACAACTGTGGTCCCCTACCAAAGCAAAAACCGTGGACATGGGATACGATAACCCCTATATATCAGAAACTGTGAAGAATGTGCCAGAAGACGCCAAGACTACACCAGAAATCCCAGCCATAGGAGGTGCTCCATTAGCACCTAGTGCCAACGGCTTTCAAAGCTTTCCCTTCCAGAGACAGTAGCTGCCTGGTCAAAGGTACCTGTCATTACACCCCAAAGCCCTTCCCAATTGCCATCTCCTCTGAATTACAAATAGTGCCTGCTTAGATCAACCCAAGTACCATGACCCCCAACAGCCCAGACTGAGAAACTTTTTCAGCATATGATGGAGGTGCTAGGAAAGGCTTCAACAAAGACCAGGAACCCAAAACTCTATTCACAGATTATTTACTTACGCTTTTCTTTGTATAGTTTATCATGATATTTTCTCCCTGAGCATAGATTGCTCGCTCAATTTCTCTTGTTCGTTTGTTTTATAATCGTTGGCCGGTTTTGACTGATGAAACGTAGCATGTGGAGAAATTCAGTGCACTCTCTAGTTTTACACCTACACCCCACCCCTTTAGACCTACAGCCCCCCCCCCCCCCACCACACCCCTTTAGACCTACAACCCCCACCACCCCACCCCTTGGATCTACAGACCCCACACCCCAGTTCTTGGATCTACAGCCCCACACCCCACCCCTTGGATCTACACACTCCGTTTTACACCCCTTATACATACACTCCCTTTCCCCCCACCTCCAGTGGCCTCTTCCCCTCTACACAAGAGCTAACTTCCCTTTTTACACTGATAATGATCTACCCAGTCCGACTAAAGGCTCTTTTCTTCTCCTACACCCTTATCTATGGCTAGATGACCTACTCTGTGGTAAAGGAGATATCTGGAGTGCTGAAAACACATCTCCCCATTAGATTATACACTTCTGGACACCTTAAAAGCTATTTATTTGCCCTAAATGTTTACCCTGAGCTACCCCGAGTTGTGTACTGCCTACCCCTAGCTGCAATGGACTGTATTGCATCACTATACAGCTTGCACACAGAATGGGAAATATAAGAGACAGAAGTGAGTTTAATAGAGGATGCGCTATGGGACGAAAGACTGCGTATGGTGAAAAGTTGATAATATGACGGTGCAACACTGGCAGAAGAGGCAGAGTCAAGAGAGCAAGCTTAAAGACTCTGCTAAACACCCATGTGCTATTGATTGCAAATGTCTTATTGTGCTCGTTGGCTTTTTTAAGATTTTATTATTGTTTATGATTGGCTATAACCTCAAATAGTAGTAACACATCCTTGGGAAATCTTATATAATCCAGGCCACCTTGTACAGTTTGGCAGAGTACCTTTAACGCTCAGTAGAACCTGGAGTTATTGTGTTGTATCCTGGAGGAATGAACTATTTTATAACTGGGAACTCTTTCTAATCTATTGAGCCTATTGCTTAAGACTGAGAGGAGGGTTGTGTTACTGGAGGACTGGAGGACAATGTTACTGGGTGGGAATCTCAGTGGCAGACTCTGGAATGGTTGGGAGCTGGGAGTCTGGAGAAAAATCACAATAGTTTGAGACAAATTTGTTCAGAATCTCTGGTGGGTTGTATCTTGTTGTTGATGAATTGCTGTTTGGTATTGCTGTCTAGCAAGAGTAGTTGTGTCTATGAAGGTGGGCAGAGTACTTCACAATATGGTGCAAGTGGTAAAGCTAAATGGATAATTGAAGAGGAGATTGCGTAAAAGTTTCTCCATTGGTTTTTGTTTTAAACTTTCTGCTTTTACAACAACTTCACCCACTGTTAGTTTATCCAGGGTAACTCATTTTGAATGCACTCTGTATGATATAAAAATTACAATTTGAGACTTCATCCTAGTAAACTCTACCTCAAGCTCTAAGGGTCTAGATGCCTTCCAAATTTTTAAAGTTCAAGATGGATAATCCAATCTCTAGGTAGGTCTCATTTTTTTAGTATTGTAAGAGAGAACATTTTACTCTACAAAAAAATCACTCTTGAGTTCCGCAGCAACAATTTCTACAAAAATAGGAGCAGTTAGTTTGTTGTGGAACTGAGTGAGCTTAACACGAGCAAGGCTGTAGTATAACTTTGTTTGCAAACCTAAGTAACTTATATTCTCTCTAATAGCTCAATTGTACATTATGTTAAACTTGTACGGATAAGGCTATTGATACTACACCTCCAACTCTTAGACATTGCTCATTGAAGGATATGTACGCCAGATATTAAAGAGCAACTACAGCTAAACGACAAATAAAAAGAGTTGGTGGATGTTTGGAATGTCTAGCTCTAGGATACATTCTCAGGAGTGCAATCTGTCTCTAGCTCTAGGATACATTCTCAGGAGAGCAATCTGTGTCTAGCTCTAGGATACATTCTCAGGAAAGCAATCTGTGTCTAGCTCTAGGATACATTCTCAGGAGAGCAATCTGTGTCCAGCTCTAGGATACATACTCAGGAGAGCAATCTGTGTCTAGCTCTAGGATACATTCTCAGGAGAGCAATCTGTGTCTAGCTCTAGGATACATTCTCAGGAGAGCAATCTGTGTCTAGCTCTAGGATACATTCTCAGGAGAGCAATCTGTGTCTAGCTCTAGGATACATTCGCAGGAGAGCAATCTGTGTCTAGCTCTAGGATACATTCTCAGGAGAGCAATCTATGTCTAGCTCTAGGATACATTCTCAGGAGTGCAATCTGTGTCCAGCTTTAGGATACATTCTCAGGAGAGCAATTTGTGTCCAGCTCTAGGATACATTGTCAGGAGAGCAATCTATGTCTAGCTCTAGGATACATTCTCAGGAGTGAAATCTATGTCTAGCTCTAGGATACATTCTCAGGAGAGCAATCTGTGTCTAGCTCTAGGATACATTCTCAGGAGAGCAATCTGTGTCTAGCTCTAGGATACATTCTCAGGAGAGCAATACATGTCTAGCTCTAGGATACATTCTCAGGAGAGCAATCTGTCTCTAGCTCTAGGATACATACTCAGGGGTGCAATCTGTGTCCAGCTCTAGGATACATTCTCAGGAGAGCGATCTGATTGCCATCAAAGCAGTTATCTGTCAATAGTCCTGGAAAGTTGGCCAACACTGTTGATTGCGTTGGGCTGCAAAGCAAACCTAAATTGCAGTAAACTTTGCTATTACCACAAATTTATTAAAAATTATTCTATATGTCCAAAGGCTACATGAGTAAGCAGTTATGAAACTTTCTCATTGCTTTCCGTTACGTAGTCAGTACAAATAGTAAAGACATCAGTGAATGGGATATCATGACTTTAAATAAATGCGAGGTACTTTGCTTTAACCAAGTATCGTCTGGAATTGATGTCCAAGACTGAAAGTCTGTTTAGGCACTATGAGAGCAGACTACATGGTGTGAAGGTTATATGAGTGCAGATTAGATGGTCTCAAGGCTCCATGAGTGCAGATTAGATGGTCTCAAGGCTCTATGAATGCAGATTAGATGGTCTCAAGGCTCTGCGAGTGCAGATTAGATGGTCTCAAGGCTCTATTAATGCAGATTAGATGGTCTCAAGGCTCTATGAATGCAGATTAGATTGTCTCAAGGCCCTGCGAGCGCAGATTAGATTGTCTCAGGGCTCTATGAGTGCAGATAAGATGGTCTAACGGCTCTATGAATGCAGATTAGATGGTCTCAAGGCTCTATGAATGCAGATTAGATGGTCTCAAGGCTCTATGAATGCAGATTAGATGGTCTCAAGGCTCTATGAGTGCAGATTAGATGGTCTCATGTCTCCATGAGTGCAGATAAGATGGTTTAAAGGCTCTATGAGGGCAGATTAGATGGTCTCAAGGCTCTATGAGTACAGATTAGATGGTCTCAAGGCTCTATGAGTGCAGATAAGATGGTCTCAAGGCTCTATGAGTGCAGATTAGAGGGTCTCAAGGCTCTATGAGTGCAGATTAAATGGTCTCAAGACTCTATGAATGCAGATTGGATGGTCTCAAGGCTCTATGAATGCAGATTAGATGGTCTCAAATCTCTATGAGTGCAGATTAGATGGTCTCAAGGCTCTATGAGTGCAGATTAGATGGTCTCAAGGCTCTATGAGTGCAGATTAGATGGTCTCATGTCTCCATGAGTGCAGATAAGATGGTTTAAAGGCTCTATGAGTGCAATTTGACTTAAGGTTAAATGCTGGGCAGTGCTACCAGCGTTGTTTACAAGTTGGTGAATACAGATTCATACAAGAATCATGGATTCAAAGCTTGTTAATAAAGGAATCTGGGAGGCCTTTAGAATCTATCATACTTTTCACAATCTATGCACTTGTGTACCAAAAACACAGCGATTAAGTGAATAATATCACACACACAAAAACGCAGATTTGATCATCACTTACTACCGATACGAAAGCACTAACCTTGTTTATTTCTCTGGAACCTTCCTAGACCAAACTCTTTTGCCTCTTCCTATCTCATAAACCAGTCTCTTTGTGCTTCAGATTAGCACAGACCATACTGCCCTTTCATGCTCAAAGGGGGCAGCTGATACCTTTTACTACCAATCAACATTGCTGACATAGGAACTTGCATTATAAACATTCGTTTTTTTGTAAAAAAACTTCCAGTGCTGTCGATCAGATGTCTCTAGTAACATCAGTATTTTTTTTACAAATGCTCTTGGCTGCCCAAACTGATTGGATTTTAAAACATTTCAACGAATAAAGGTCTTCTAAAATAACTGCTCAAAAGCGGTTAACCTCTACAGAAATGTTTCTGCTAAGACAAAATTTATCCAAAACTAAAAACTAACATTCAGCTTATTGTGTCAACAACTGTGTCACACTTGTACAACTAGTTTTGTTAATAAGAAACACTACTCATAATGATCTTCAAATTAGAACAGCTGTTCTGATGTTAATATTAAAAAACTCAAAATGTAAATGTAGTTTAAAAAAATGAGCATTGATGATAAATCGAAAAGCTTTTATTGCATCAGATGTCAGAGACGTTGCATCATAGTTTCTTTTAGAACTTTTGAAATTAAAAGTAAAGTAACTCGGAGGTGGTTTTCTTAATAGCTTGTGTTCAAAAGAAGTGCATAAACATGTAATACTATTGCAGTCTTGACGTCTTTAAAGAAAATTTTAAAATGTAAGAAGTACTGATTTACACCGATAACTAAAATTTTAAATTGCCGGTAAGCAATGATGGTTCGCAAAAATAAGTGTCTCATAAAATAAAAATCTTAATTTAAAGGCTCTTATACTAATACTTTTGAATATCCATAATAGTGTTATCTAAATAAACATTTCAGCATATAATTTCCCAAAAAAAAACCCAATAAAAGAGGCTTGCTTGTGCAATCTCTTGCAATGGGGTTGTGACATTAAGAGTTATCTCTCTTTGAACTTTCTACATCCAACCGGAAGTTACCATTGTTCGCAGTATAAAACATAGTTACTTCATGTAGACTCGTGACAGTTTTTCCCTGATAGCTTCAATGCTGTCAATTGTATACTATAATGACATGTCCCTAAAAACACTTTCGACTATTTTTAAAGGCAGCAGCATCAAATCTACCTGCAGCAACAAAGATTTATATTTTTTTACAGTTTTTTCAATTACTATTTATTACAGTTGTTATCCACGGAACTCCCGGGCTTGCCAAAAAAAATGACAGAGACGATGCGTCCTGTAATAAAAACTATTCGTAGCAATTTCCGGTTGCTTGCAAAAAGTTCAATATCACAAACCCAATTCATTGAAACTGAGCGAAAAAGCTAGGTTATTACTAACACATTTAGTAACGGGCGCATCGTCTTCCTTCTCTTTTTCGGCAAGCCTCTGATGCCCGTGTTATCATTATTCTAACTATTTTTTTATATAGTTATTATTATCGAAATCTTTTTTTATTTATTATAATCATTTATAATTATGATTCTACTGTTTATGATTGCTATTGAATTGTTATTAGATAATAATAATTATTATAAATGATGCTTCTTATAATTTTATAATAATAAATAATAATTATAGTAGTAACTAACAACTTATTATTATTATATTATTATTTATAATTATTATATTAATAAATCAATTATGATAAAAAAATGAATAAGTGATTTTATTATTATAAAAAGTTGTCACCACATTAAATTCTTATTGTCATTTATAATAATAGTTTCATAGAGCTGTAGATAGATGCTAATGATTAATTACTTGTATTATTATTATTTCTCGCACAGACACCAGACAATCCATTTACACATAAACGTTGCGTTAAATGAGTTAATTATCGTTGGTGTTTCATCGTATTTATTAACTACTGTACCAACGACCGTATATAATCGCTGACCGCATCGTGGTTATATAATGGTTATTATGCTCTATAGCTACACTTGTGTGATTAAAAACTTATGTACATGTAATCTGCTATAGCCCTGTGAGCTCCGTGGCTTGTTCAATTATATCAATCGCATTTGCAATAGCCTGTTTATTCTAGTTTAACATCTCAACTCCGTATTTCTGCATTGTACTCTATATGAAAATTTCGGCATTCTCCGGTTGGACTTACGCCAGCGCCCCCTATAAGGGGGGATAACCCCAGTCACAACCCCATTGCTGGAATCACTTTTCCTTTGAAATCTGTGAATGAGAAAAAAACAAAAAATAATGTTTACATTAGCATTTCAGCTTCACTAATTTCAAATCTTCGTTGTATCAACAACTTGGCTAAAAAATCTTGTTCACTTGAAAATTCACTGTCTCACTAGAACATAACTGTATGTACAAGTGTTGCAGAAGCAGAAACGGGTGATGCAATGCGATGAAATATTTAATGGCCAAAAAGCTGCACTTGACACTTTGTGTTAGTTTGATTGCATAACACCAGACTAAATTATTGCTGGGGTTGTACAGTAGACAAACGTGTAGCTGTTCTGTCTGTTTTAGGAAACAGTAGAGATCAGGAATTACTGGGTCTATTTAGGCATTGCAATAAAGTGCCTGCTATCTGGTGGATGTCATTTGAATATCTATTCCGGTAAGCTAGCTACTTAGTAACTGTTTGTCCTTCACCAGTAACATTAGATGTATGCTTTATATCTGGGAGAGACAAGAGCTTATTCATTGCAGTGTTAGCCTTTGCTTTAAACAAAATGGGAGCTTTGCAAGCAAATGGATAATCAATAAGATATAGCGTACATTTTAGGTAAAATTTCAAACAATGTTAAAGCTTGTTTTACCAAAACATGCTCGTGGTTGCAAATAGTTCTTTTTTGGCCTTAAGCATGAAAATCTCTATTAATTTTTGCCAAATAGTAAATAATCCTAGCCTTTCTCCTGAAATTCCTTCAATCTCTGAATAGCAAAAATTCCTTTGACCTGTCAAGTGTCTCTGTCATGTATAGGCTTGGAGTCTCATATCCCAACTATCAGCTAGGGATAGACTGACCTCAGGTATTGGCTTGGAGACTCATATACCAACTACCAGCTAGGGATAACCTGACCTCATGTATAGGCTTGGAGACTCATATACCAACTATCAGCTAGAGATAGCCCGACCTCATGTATAGGCTTGGAGTCTCATATACCAACTATCAGCTAGAAATAGCCCGACCTCATGTATAGGCTTGGAGTCTCATATACCAACTATCAACTCATTACCAAAGAGCAATAAGGAGTTGTGACAAAATTACATAATCAGTTTCTGAAGATATGAATACATGGCAGGATGAAATATGAGCTAAAGGCAGGACCCTTGACCAGACCATCGAATACATGTAGTCTACCCCCTACCCCCTTTGCTCTTTGGACATCCATGTTGGTGGAGAACCAATATATTGTATATTTTACTTTCTATTTACAAGTTACTGGTTATCTCTACTACAATTCTCAGACCGCTTTTTCAGGTGTAAAGAATGCGTCAAGTCTCCCAGCAACCAATTCTTGCATTCTATAATCCTGTTGGCCTGAGGATGGTAAAGGGTGGTGCGATCTTGTCTACCCACCACTGGTACACAGTTCTCTCACCAATGTAGATTCAAACCATGCACCCTGTTCAATGTGCATATTGTAATGGATTCCGGTCTGTTACCACGGACATCCACTAGTCTCGAGTATTCTACCTCTCTCCAGAGGGGACACTGTACTGACCGACAGTGACAACTGTATAGGGCAACCGAATTACCCGGTAAGGCAAGAGCCCATGGCTCAGACAAATAGTACCGAGTAGTGTTTGCTATAGTGGCTTTATTACAAAGCAGTCCTGAGGGTAATTATTCCTCTAGGTAGTTAGCAATATAAGAATACATGCTATGGCTCATTGTAATGAATGCACTGATTATCAGTAGGAGCTCTCCTTTTATAGGAGAGCTAAGGAACACAAAACATATAAGATACAATGCACAGGAAGTAATGCAACCAATGACATCAATTATATAAATACTTAACCAATCACAATGCAATGCAAGATAATACAAGGAGGTGCCAAGTGGCTAAAGGCGGAGTCTTTTCTCCCAACTGTCCAATGACATCTCCTACAGGGTCCACAGGCTGTATATAGAATCAGGTCCACTAAGTTGGTACTTTTAGGGGTAGTCACTTCCTGTTTACGACCTTGACTAAGTTCCTGAACATCTTTACAGATCCTCGTCTAAGGCGGCCATCTTGTGCCGGCCCAGTACAGCTGTACCGGGTCGGTAGAGGTCACTACCGACCCTGCAGGGGTCAATACCGGCCCTGCTTACCATGCTACCGGCACAGTATGACTTCCTACCCAACAGCTATTAACCAAATGCTGTGGGCAGAAGCCTCGCGCATTGCTTCACAAGGTTCCTAGTGTAAACTACCCGTTTACCACTAGAGTGCACTGAAATCTACCACATACCTCTCTCCATTAAAGTCATAGCCTGGCTTTAATAATAAAATATTAAGAGTAGATATGTGTGGGGGGTAACACTTGTACCCAGGTTATATATTTGATTATGTAACAGATATATATATAACAGAACAAGAGTATATATTTAGTAGCATATATACAATGTCTGGCGTCTCATTTAGTAGAGAACGCCCCTGAGGCTGGTGGCTTGCTGGCGCAACCGCTCGACCTCGGTAGTGACAAGCCGCGCTTCGGCTTTAGCCACAGTCGTCTGCTCTTCTGACAGAGTCTGGCTGATCAGCAGCCTCCGCAGCTCTCCCAGCTGCTTCTCCAGAGTAGTGACGTGATCCTCTATCTGGGTGGCTAGACGGTCACTGTGTCGCAGGAAGTGCAGTGATGGTCTGGGTACGTCCAACTCTCCTGGCTCCGTACTGGCAACTTCTGGCTCTGGTAGGCAAGTTGCGCTAGGCGGACTAGCCGTCCGTTTGGGTATTCTATACCCGGTGAGGGTGAGCTTGCCTCTCTTGTCGTCCTTCCTCTTAGGAGCTTCCCTTTGTACTGGAGAGCCCAGTCGCTTCTTCACAGGCACCTTGGGAGTTGGTTCCCCTTGATGTGTGGGCTGGCATCGCCTGAATTTAGATGCGTTGCTCCATCTAACAAACTCACAGAAACGGGAGTAGCTCGGCCGATCTACAGTGTATATGATTCCCGTCTTCTGGTAGTGCATCTCATTCCCTGGTGCATCGAACTTGCTCTGGTGCGAGTATACCGCGTCGCGGCTCTCGCTCGCATAGTGGCACCGACAGTAATGTCGTAGATAGTGCTGCAGGGTGTGCACCCTGAGCTGCCGCATGTTCCTGGCCTGGTAGTTGCACTTGGTGCATGTATGGTCCACGGCCTCCTGTAACAGGTGCTCCACCCGCTCCTCCGTCTCCGAGGTGACCCAGCGCAGCATGCGCCATCTTGTAGGGTTTCGTCTCCCATCCTCCTTCCATGAGGTGGTTGGCTCATCGTCCAACGTAGGGGTGACTGGGGCCGGCACCTTCTCCTCGGTCTCCTCTGCCTTCTCCTCTGCAGTAGGGCTAGGCGCTTGCACCAACCGGATGGTGAGCCTCGGTGTCACGTCCACTTGGGAGCGTGAATCTACAACACAAGGTGCATGATAGACTTTATGCAATGTGTTAATGGGCTGCCTATATTGCAGCGGAGCTTGCTCTACCATAGTGTCATGTATGGGCGAGAGCAGTGGCCCTGGAAGTTCTAGCGCCGACAGAACCTTCCGTATCTTACTCCTAGGAGAACGCCGTTCCTTATTTAAGGAAAGCCAGCGCCGTTTCTCCTCTTCCCACTGCACCGTGGGGGTGCAAGCAACATCCCGTGCCGGGGTGTGGTGCAATGTGCTGTGTGGCACTAAGGTTGGTGGTGAAGACGTCGTGGGACGTTCACCCTTAGCTGCCACCACAGGCTTCTTCCTTCGGTAGGCTCTACAAGGGTAATTACTGCCTTGTAACCTCTCAGTCCCTCCTGACTGAATCTCTGGAGGACCCCGGGCCGGTACAGGGTTGCCCCGGGCCGGCATAGAGGTGCTCCGGGCCGGTAGGGAGTCATCCCGGGCCGGCAGGCAGGCAGCATCAAGTGGTGGGCACTTGATCTCCCGCTCTTTTTTATCTACTGCCCTTCTGAGGGTGTCAGCAGTCCCAACTCGTGGGAGAGCGCATTCTCTACTGTCACCAGCGCATGGTAAGTCTAGAGGTACAGGTTTAGCATAGCCAGGTGGGCTGCCACTCCGTAGTGCTAACGGATCTCGTGGCGTGCAGTTTTCAAACAACCATTTCGAAAATGCTGCGTTTAATTGCTCACCTTCTGTTTCTTTCTTGGCCAGCTGGATCTCCTTCTCCTCAGCTTTTCCTTGGTCAGGCTTGGTGAACAGCTCTGCCGTGGGCATGGTCTCCAGCTCTTTCTGGGTAGGTGGGTAGTCGTCTAAGTCCAGTAGCAGATCCTCTGCGTCACTTAGTTCTAGACAGTGGTTGGACATCTTGTGAGCAAGTGTTACTCTGTCGACGACTTTCGCGGGTATGAGTGGCTTCTTGGAGCTGCAGTGTTGTTCACAACTCTGACTCACTCTGTCTGGCTCCACAGGAAGTGTTTGGGTACTGGGGGTTTTTGGCCGCTTCTCCAACTTCTTCCGACGGTCTGCTACAGTGATCCTGTTCACTGGAGGTTGTCGGGGAGCTCCTGGGGATTCTTTTGAAACCAAGCGTGATGTGGTCCGCACCTCCCTTGCAGCCTTTTTGGGTCTGTTTACTGCTTTCCTTGCCTTTCCTCTAGGCGGGTGGTGGGAATTCCCATCTATGCACAGTTGAGCGCTCTCATAGCCTGCTTCTGTGTGGTGCTGGTTTGCTTCATCTCTGCATCTTTTAACAGAGGGTTGATAGTCAAAGGGCAGCTGCCTCTCTCCAGCAGCAGGGCTCCCTTCTCCCCAGCGCAGGGGCGTAGCCAACGGGGGGGGAAAACACTGTTTGGCCTATAGCTTCTACAGTTGTTGTCCGATCCGGCTCAAATCTTCTGCCATCTACCTGTGGCGGGGGGCTCTTCACAGCCTGATACATTCCACCTGTAGTTTTCTCTACAGTGGTTGGTTGTGTGGGGACGTCCTCTTCTTCAGGGGTGTAAGGGGTGTTCTCCGTCAGCTCTGCCTGTGTTAGACAGACACTATCATTAAGTGGCCGCCCGTGCTTGTCTGTGCAAGGCAACACATGTCCGTCAATGATGACATGGGAGTCTGGAAACCTTAGGGCACACTCGTGTAAGGTGAGAAACGGCATGCCAATTATGGCATCTTCATTGATGTCACTAATGACGAAGTTTACGCTCGTTCTCAGTTTACGAAGCTGCAAGCTTACTTGCAGGGTACCGTAAAAGGGAATCCTCGACCCGTCAGCCATGAGTCCATGTGCCTCGCTGCGTTGCAGCGTGTCTTTCACTGACTGTGGCAATTGCTGGTACAGATGTCTCGACAGCAAGTTGGTTGTGCAGCCTGTGTCAATCAACAGGGAGGCTGGTCTACCGGCTAACCTTCCAGCCAGGAAGTAGCTGGCCTGGTAAGGTCGCTCCAGCGGTGGCGCTGCCATTTGTGTTCTCCTGGGGGGTTGTCCACTCTTCTTCAGAGTTCCAGGACTGTAAGGGGGTTGACGAGCAATCCGGCTACTGTCAGTCTGTGTTCTCCTGGGGGGTTGTCCACTCTTCTGCAGAGTTACAGGACTAATGGGGGCTTGTCGAGCTGTCCGGCTGTCCTCAGCGGGCGTCTGTGCTCTCTTGGGGGGTTGTCCACTCTTCTTCAGAGTTCCAGGACTGTACGGGGTGTCAGGAGTTGTCCAGCTGCAGTCAGCGGGTGTTGATGCTCTCTTGGGGGGTTGTCCACTCTTCTTCAGAGTTCCAGGACTGTACGGGGCATCAGGAGTTGCTTGGCTTGTCCAGCTGTGGTTGGTTGCTGTCGGTTGTATCTTGGGAGGTTGTCCACTCTTCTGCAGAGTTCCAGGACTATAAGGGGTTGTGGGTGTGGTCCGGCTTGCCCAGCTGCAGTCAGCTGCCGGTGGCGCTACTGCGGGCGCCGGCCGTTTCCCGTCTGTCTGGGGTTGTTTGTGAAGTGAGCTGCGCGCTGAGTTCGGGGGCAGGTACTCATCATGTGACCTGGTTGTCCGCAGCCCCAGCAGCGTGTTGCAGGTTCTGCCTCCAACTGTGGAGCGGGAGCCGCCTGTCTTGCTGCTCTCAGCGACCGTAGTTCTTCCGTTAGTAGCTTTAGGCTGTCCATGACTGTTGTCATAGGATCCGGTATGGCAGGTGTAGGGGTGTGGTGTGTCTGCTGTACGGCAGTAGTGGTGGAGACACGTTGAGACGGGCCCTTGGCAACCGTCCTCATCCATTCCTCTTCCTCCTCGTCGGCATCCTCTTCCAACATCCGTACATGAGCCTGGCGCTCCTCAAACGGTGTCTTTATCTGCATATACTCGTTGCCGGCCCTGACTGCTTCAGCAATGTCAATGGGCTGCATGGCCAACAAGTGCCTTTGCAGGTAAGCATTTCCAACCGTGGTGCTGAAGATATCCAGCATCATCCTCTGCATGGGTCGGTGAGGTAGATCTGCATACGCAACGCGCACTAGGCGCTCTACTTCACTTGCATGCTCTTGGAGCGACGTCTTGTGTTGGCGGCGTAGGCTGGTCAGCCGGGACATAGCTTCCCTGGGTGTTAGCCCAAAACGTGCTCGCAGTGCAGCAAAGATACCCTGCAGTTGTGGAGGCTTTCCACAGTCCAATGCTTTACCTCGTAATGCATCCCTCAGGTATAACATGGCCGTGTTCTCTGGCCACTCATTCATTTCGGCTACCTCAATGAATCGGCTGATGAAGTACTCGACGTCTCCTTCGCCGTCGAACTTCGGAGCCTTTAGTCTAGCTGGTGCATTGTCTTGGTTGGGCCTCATCATAGCCGTCAATGCTTCGGTCAATCTATCAATGGCTGTAGCTTCTGGGTTGCCAGCGGGTGCTCGACCAGCGCTGCGTGCTCTCTGGTTGGCCATTCTTTGCAGATAGAGGAGTGATCTCAACTCAAATCTAAGAAATGGTCAGTACAACTGGATCCCGGGCCGGTATAGGTTAGATCCGGGTCGGTAGCTGTGTTTCCAGTGGCTCTAGCAGATCTAGGGGTTGGTCCAATGGATACTGTGGCAGTATCTGGCACTCCGTCGCTTGTAACAACCGTTACGAAACTTCTTGTACTGCTGCAGGGCGGAGCGAAGCTCTACGGGCCTACAGGCAGTAGTGTAGTGACACTGTAAATGGATACAGTGCCGGGGTCACTGTTACCAGCTGAGTAGCACTCCAAGCTGAATAACCTCTGGTAGCTGAGTCTGTATAGCTGATACACGACTCTCTCTTCTTTTCGCACAGTGCCGGTATCTCTATGTCCAGGTCGGAGCGAACTCTACGAGCCTGTAGAAGATACGGTAGCGTCTGTACTGGACTGTTGCAAACGGAGCAAGCTCTACGGTTGATGCAGACAGCCTTTAGTAGTGGATACTGTGCCGGGATAGCTGCTGCAGTTCGGAGCGCACTCAAACGAACCTGCAGAGAAATCCGGTAGTATCTTGCGTCAATTGCTCCTCCGATCTACTACTTCGGTAGATCGATTTCTCCTCCTCTCTCCAGATCTACACCCGGTAGATCACTTCTCCTTCCTCAGTGGTAGCTGGCCTGCAGTGCATTCGCAGGGCCAGAGGGTAGCGTGAAAGAGCACAGCGTGGGAAGGTACCGTTTATCCCACCGCTGCCACCAATGTAATGGATTCCGGTCTGTTACCACGGACATCCACTAGTCTCGAGTATTCTACCTCTCTCCAGAGGGGACACTGTACTGACCGACAGTGACAACTGTATAGGGCAACCGAATTACCCGGTAAGGCAAGAGCCCATGGCTCAGACAAATAGTACCGAGTAGTGTTTGCTATAGTGGCTTTATTACAAAGCAGTCCTGAGGGTAATTATTCCTCTAGGTAGTTAGCAATATAAGAATACATGCTATGGCTCATTGTAATGAATGCACTGATTATCAGTAGGAGCTCTCCTTTTATAGGAGAGCTAAGGAACACAAAACATATAAGATACAATGCACAGGAAGTAATGCAACCAATGACATCAATTATATAAATACTTAACCAATCACAATGCAATGCAAGATAATACAAGGAGGTGCCAAGTGGCTAAAGGCGGAGTCTTTTCTCCCAACTGTCCAATGACATCTCCTACAGGGTCCACAGGCTGTATATAGAATCAGGTCCACTAAGTTGGTACTTTTAGGGGTAGTCACTTCCTGTTTACGACCTTGACTAAGTTCCTGAACATCTTTACAGATCCTCGTCTAAGGCGGCCATCTTGTGCCGGCCCAGTACAGCTGTACCGGGTCGGTAGAGGTCACTACCGACCCTGCAGGGGTCAATACCGGCCCTGCTTACCATGCTACCGGCACAGTATGACTTCCTACCCAACAGCTATTAACCAAATGCTGTGGGCAGAAGCCTCGCGCATTGCTTCACAAGGTTCCTAGTGTAAACTACCCGTTTACCACTAGAGTGCACTGAAATCTACCACAATATGCTCTGGCAGCCTAGAATAGCAAAAACACCTGCTTGTCCAACGCTGCTGCAACTACAGTTGAAGTGGCATCAGAAAATGGGAGGGCATCTTGCCACCGAGTAGAGTAGTTTGGTCAAAAGTAATATCCACCCGTTGCCCTTGTCTGTTTCTAGGAGGGGCCAGCAAGATCTACCAAAACTTTTGTCATTGCCGGTCAGAGTACAGTTTTTGTTAAGCATGGGTAGAGCTCTGCTCGTTTCTGCTCTTTGACAAACTCTGAGTGATCGCCACGGCCCTACTTGGCCCGTACTATGTGAGCAACAGTTGTTGGAGCGTTATTTTTACACCTTGATGGGTTTCCAATATTACTTTTCTTGTAGACTGGGGGAAAAATTGCTCGCCAAATTGGTCTATTTTGACCGGAGTGGAGCACTTCAAGCACTCTGTCAAATCTAAGTCTCATAGAATGCTGACATTTACCAAGCTGTTTTAACTCAAACTTGCATAGCTCCAAACTTTTGGAGTCTACAAAGGTGAGGCACTGGACTGCGAGCATAAATAATTACTACAAAGTGATAGCCTTTTTGTTGAGCAATCCACAAGTAGGTATAAGGAAAACAAGGCCAGGTTATAGTTGTAGCTGCATTGTGGGGGTCAGCGGGAGGGGAGGTTGGGTCAAGGGCAGCAGGAGGAGGTGTTGGGTCAAGGGCAGCAGGAGGAGGTGTTATATCAGGGGCAGCAGGAAGAAGTGTTGGGTCAAGGGCAGCAGGAGGGGTTGGTTAGGTAGGGTCTGGGTTATCTGGGTTATAGTTGCACCATCTGGAGCCTAAAGGTGATTGCATTGTTTGCAAGTGACTAGACAGTTCCTACTTGGGTTCCTTAGCATTACCATGTTGAGTGACATTCTAGTGCTCCATTTCGTATTGAAACTCAGAGAGAGTTTCTATCCACCAGGCCACTCGGCTGGACTGCTCATCTTTCTTACACAACTAGATTAGGGAAGCATGGTCAGTAACTTATGGTGAACTGGTTGCCATGGATATAGGGTCTAAAGTGCCTCATGGTTTTTTTATAACTGCCAGTAACTCTTGCCGAGTGGCGCAGTACTTCTACTCAACAGGACTCAACGTTTTGTTGTAACAGGCCACTACGAGCTGTTTTTCGTTTTGGGATGGGAACAAGAAGGCTCCTATGACATCATCACTGGCATTGGTGTCCAGGGCATAGCGGCTATAAGTCTGCAAGGAGCACTTGCTTGCTGTTGGCATCAATCTAATTTGATGTATTTTAATTGCACTAGAGGTGAGTCGTTGGAATGGCTAGCTAAACTTGCTGAGCACGTTTAGTTGAAACCACTATTGATTGCTGTAGACAGGCTGTAAAAGAAGATGCTGAGTCGAGCGAATTCCCCCACTACTGAGGGATGGATAACATTCAAATCTTAGCAATTGATTGACTATTAATGCGCCAGCTTGTTCGTCTGTGCGTGAAAATAATTATTTTTTATAGCATCAGCTTATTCATGCGTGTTGCAATCTGTTTTTGTATTACTGTAGTGGATTTTGGCAGCACACATGCTTTGCACATACCTATACTTTAACCTGGAGGTCACTCTGACACTATTAACTAGTTAGATAGGCCTCCCCAAGTGACCCATCCAGTAGCCATTGCTTAGAAGTAGGTGACTTGCCTTACCAGCCTTGCAGCTTTCCTTACCGACCCTGCAGTTTTCCTTACCAACCCTGCAGCTTTCCTTACCGACCCTGCAGCTTTCCTTACTGATCCGGCAGTAGCCTTTACCGACTCGGGGGTGATCTCTACCTACCCTGCAGTGACATACTGGGTCGGCAACAATATGACCGCCCTAGCCAGAGTTCTAAAGGAAATCTTTATCAATTCTGGAGGACGAATCCAGGACCTAACTACCTCCACTTTCTGTCTATCTGGATCGTAAGACTAATTAGACGAAGGAATTATTTATATAATTTTATTCCTTGCCACTAGGCGCCTTATTCCTTTAACATTGTATGCCATTGTATGTATTGCCATCTGATTGGTTGCAGCACTTCCTGTTATGTTTTATTGGTTGCACCAACATGATGCAATACACTTTCTGTGACCAGCCTATAAAAGGCAGCTTTTTCATATATACTTTGCCATTCATCACTTACTGCTACTGCTGTGGACTTCTCTAGGCAATTGCCTCCCTAGAGCTTGACATGTGGACAATAAATGTATTCTATTACATAAAACTATACTTAGTTTGTCTGAGCCGACGGCTCACTAGTAGTGAAGTCATTACCGACTTCTCTGTTGCACTCTGCAGATCTGACCGACCCTGCGTTACTTCTAGAAGAGAGGTGTTGATTCGCTGGTTTACGAGCTGAGCACTGTGAACGGCTGTTATTGTTGGACAGTAGTCGGAGCCACTAAATTACTATAGGCTGATTTTTAGCAGCCAATCGTATCTGCTAATTTTCAACCACCTTATTTACATATATTTCATTAACACTGTGCAGATACTATCACATAGATACATATTTAATAGCTCCTTAAATGTAAACGGAAATATCAGTAATCTGAAGATAATGGAGATAGAGGCGTTATTGGCATAAAACTTTAGTACGCTGCTCTGCTCTCCGTGAGGCTATGTACAGTAATTACACCGGCCGCAAGCTGTTGCACCCTGCAGATCTGAGAACCCTGTATAACATATTGGAGACAGGTGCTGTTAGGTTTTGCTACAAGCTGTTGCACCGCTGACAGTTGCTATTTAATGGATGGTTGTGGAAATCCTTCTGGCCATTACACTACACAGTTATTGGATACTTGGAGTTGTGCCCACTTAAATATTTTGGGTAGCAGGTGAATGGGTTGAGAGAATTGCGATTCAAATTATAAGTCAAGGAAAAATGGAAAAAACCAATTGCTTTGTAAATTCTCCTCAATAGACTACAAGCTCCCATAGTAGTAACAAAAGCTGTTAAAATTGCACTAATGCAGGTTTCAATAGTTGCTCTCAAATTAAACACATAGTTGAAACACAGTCTAAGTTTTTTTAAAAAAGGACACGCATCTCTGTGTTTTACCAAAGGAAATTGAGGAGTTGCTTTGTACTAGCTGTAGAGAAGTGTATCTGAGTTCCCTCTAAGCAATCTATAAAAAATTCATTTTTTATTTCCAACTTTATACCAGAGGCCTTTCATTGTTAAGTCAGTTGAAGTCCATTATAATTGACTAAGATTTCTTTTTTCTCCAGCCAGAAGTTCCCCACAATTACAGAGAAGTGGGCTTCAAGGAAACCAAAGAGTTCAAAGTTTTACGATAGTACACAGAGACCTGTATTGGAAAACCTTGGCAAGAACTTGTCGCTGTATAGAAAATAGCCTTGATTGCACCGATAGAGTCCAATGTGACGATTATGAAGGTATTTAACGGAGCTATATAAATAGTAATGATTTTTCCAAGACTATTTTACATTTCTGGCTCAATTGTGCAGACTGGGATTATTCTAGCCAAGATAGATTTAACTTGGAACTAACTCTAATTTTTGACTGAACGGAATACAACTGCAGTGAACCCTTTGGCTAAAACTCCTTTAGAAACTTCTTCCGACTCAAAAATAGCATCTTGACCGATTTGAAACACAGTAATTAGCATAATAGTACAATTTATTTTTAGCTATATTCAATGGCTCAGAGCAAACAGGTGTGTATGCTATTAAGTCTGAACAAACTCTGTACGCTGCACTCTGCAATGCAAACAATATTTATACAACATAATGAATAGTAATGTAGAAACAGATCTCTGTCTTGGAGTCTAAGGACAAAGTTCACCTGGTTCGAAGTGTCTTTTAGTTGGCACCAGTTGCCATAAGAACCTCGAGATACCTTTTTGTGTGCACCAGATGTTATAATTTAATTTTTAATATTCATGTTTGAACTAAGTATTGTTGTGGATTTCCATGTCATACACTCCTGCGCACACTGCTATTACAAAGTCTAGCACCCTATATTAATTGCTAGACAGTCAGAACGGTCACAGTCAATCATACCGGATTGACCGACCCTGCATCTAAACTAAGTACCGACCCTGTATCGGACAATACCGACCCTGTATAGGGCAATGCCGACCCTGTATGACACATTACCGACCTTGCAGGGCCGGCAGGAAATGACTCAGCATAGGTTGAGAACCATAAAGTATTCCGAAGGACTTAGGAGGACGAATCTGGGACATAACCACCCCTAACCTAGATGGAGAGACAATACAAAGGCTGCAGAGGCGGGACAACCAGAACGGGAAGTGCTTAGGACACTGATTGGACAAACACCTGTAAGCTCCACCTACCTTTGATGGCACCATACTTATTCTAGCCACTTGATTTGCCACCTATTAATATAAGACTATCTATTCGTCGATTATGTATTATTCTCTTATGATTGGTTATGTACACAGATTACTTCCTGTGAGATGCCTATAAAAGGCAGAGCTTGTACCATTTATGTTCAGTTGTTGTAAAGTTTTGTGCCTTTTACTAACTCGCCTTATTCTGGAGGAATAAAATTACTCGAAAGCACTGAGTAATGTGTCTGAGCCGAGGGCTCCTTACTGGTTGTAGAGTTGGGATCCTCTATCTAATTTCTCTTCGGTATACTACCGACCCTGCTGTTGTAGCAGGTAAAACATAACAACTGGTGGCAGCAAGCTACCGACCTCAGTTAGTGGGTTTACAGCCCCCAAAATCCACTACAGTATTTATTGTGCAGGGTGTGGTAGACTTTGGTGCACATTAGCAGCAAACTGGAAGTTTGCTTCACCATATCCCCACTCAGTGCGCTAGCATTCCACCTACAGCCATTGGTAAGATGCTGTGCCAGTGGCATAGTGTGCGGGGCTGGTAGTGACCCCTGCAGGGCCGGTAGTGACCTCTACAGGGCCGTTATGGTGACTCGGGGCTGGTCAAAGATGGCCGCCATAATAGAGAGCTCTCAAAACCAGCTAGGATCTTACACCAAGCCAGGAACAGAAGTTACCTATCCTAACATCCGCAGTAACCAGGATCACAAGTTATCCGAAGCCTTGGGACCCTGTAGGACACTCTGATTGGGCAATGGGAGACAGGACTCCGCCCTTAGCCACTTGGCACCGATCCTCTCTAATCTCTATTTACCGCATGATTGGTCAACCATTTATATGTGCACTTGTATTGGTTCAATTACATCCTGTGCTCTTACTGTTATACAGATTATGCTAATTACTTCCTGTGAGCTCTCCTATAAAAGGGGAGACTTTTGCCACAATCATTGTATTCATTCTCATGTCTTGCCACAATAACCCTAGAGGAATAATTACCCTTTAGTACTTTGTCTTATGAGAATACAGCCATTATACAAGCACCACCCTGTGTTGTTTGTGTGCGCCATGGGCTCTAGCTATACCGAGCAATTTGGTTGCCTGATTGCGCAGCTGTCATTGTTGAGCAATACAGTGTCCCCTCTGGAAAGAGGTATAATACTCGAGCTTAGTGGATGTCCGTGGAACCAGACCGGAATTCATTACATTGGTGGCAGGGTTGGAATAAACGGTACCTTTCCACGTTGTGCTCTCTCTTTCACGCTACCCTCTGGTCCTACAAATGCACCGCAGGCCAGCTACCACTGAAGAAAAAAAAGAAGAAGATTCATCTAGAAAGTGTAGATCAAAGAAAGACTATTATTATTGAAGCAGCATGCTACCGGATCTTTCTGCAGGCTCGTTGAGGCCCTCCGCCCTGCAACAACAATCCTGGCACAGTATAGCAAACCAAAGACTGTCTAAACAAAACGTAGAGCTTGTTTCATTTGCAGCAGTCCAGTACAGGCACTTACTGTTTTCCCTGCAGGCTCGTTTAGTTCGCTCCGCCCTGGACATAGATATATCTGTACTGTACTGAAGAGAGAGAGAGTCGTGTATCTGCTATACAGACTCAGCTACTGAGGTTACTTCAGCTTGGAGTGCTACTCAGCTGGTAACATTGACCCAGGCACTGTATCTACTTACAGTGTCCCTACACTACTGTTTGTAGGCTCATAGAGCTTGCTCCACCCTGCAGCAGTACACCGAAGTTCCGTAACGGTTGTTGAAAGCTGCGGAATGCCAGATACTGTCACAGTATCCCCTACACCTACCCCTAGATCTGCTAGAGCCACTGAAAACACTGATCCCGGCCCGGGATCCAGTTGTGCTAACCATCACTCAGATTAGAGTTGAGTTACTCCTCTATCTGCAAAGGATTGCCATCCAACGAGCACACAGCGCCGGTGGAGCACCTGCTGGCAACCCAGAAGTCACAGCTATAGATAGACTAACAAAAACTTTGCAAGCCATCGTGAGGCCAACCAAGCCAATGCACCAGCTTCTTTCAGGGCTCCGAAGTTGGACGGTGAACGAGGCGTCCATTATTTTATCAACAGATTCATGGAAGTAGCAGAGACAAACGAGTGGCCAGAGAACACGGCCATGTTTCACTGAAAAGATGCACTAAGGGGTAGAGCATTATCAGACTGTGGAGAGCCTCCACATCTGCAAAGTATCTTTACTGCACCACGAGCACATTTTGGGCTAACACCAAGGGAAGCTATGTCCCGGCTCACCAGCCTTTGCTCACAACACAAGACGCCACTCCAGGAGCATTGTAGTGAGGTAAAACATCTAGCACATGTTGCCTATGCTGACCTCCCTCACCGACCCATGCAAAGGATGATGCGGGATATATTCAGTACTACAGTCGGAAATGTCTACCTGCGGAGACGCTTGTTACCCATGCAGCCCACTGACTTAGCTGATGCAGTCAGGGCGGGTATCGAGAACCTGCAAATAAAAACACCGTTTGAAGAACGCCAGGCTCATGTGCGAATGGTGGAAGAAGAAACGGACAAAGAGAAAGAGGAATGGACAAGGACTGCCACCAGGAGTCTGTCCTAATGTGTCTCCACCACCACCCCAGTGCAGCAGACACATTATATTCCTACACCTGATACTCTAGATCCTATGGTAGCAGTTATGGACAGCCTGAAGATTTTGGTTGGAGAGATACGGCAGCTAGCGGCAACTGGACAAACTGCTCCCCCTCCGCTGTTGGAAACAGCAACTACACCACACTGCTGCGGCTGCCACAGTTTGAAAATTTCATTCTGTTTATCAACAACTTTAACAAATTATTAATAATAGTAAACATTAGTTTTATTTTAATAACTATTTATTCCTTAAAATGTATCAGCTACATTTTATACAAAAGTTTATTACGTTGAAATAATTGTACATCAATTCTCATTCTGATTGTATTTTTCCCAACTTTTTTCATTAGGAATGGTAGGCCTACTACTTCTTGGGAGAGTTGTGAAATATTTAATTTAATAACAATAATTCACCTCTTGGCAAACATTTCGTTCAGGCTAAGCTGCTTACTCATGGTGTGGATGCTAGTAAAGGAAGGTAGATGTCAATACAATGAGGACTGGACTGAAATTTGTGGGTAAAATAAAAGAATTTGTTCAGTAACTTTATGGTTTATTCAATGAACAATAGCAACTGAAGAAAAATGTAGAAGTGTTGGAAGTGGATTCGTCCACTTTGGACCTTCCAAAGAAAAGAATTTATTTATGGGTGGCTACTCTCACCATGTTGATATTAATGCAAAGAAAATGTAAAGACCTCGTGCTAAGATAATTAGAAAGGAATCAATTGGGGCAGATAGTAATATTGCTGAGAGCCGAACTTTGCTTTGGGCGTAGCCTGTATCCACACACAGAGTTCCATAGCAACAAATACTTTACACTCAGGCTTTTCTTAAACATCGGAGAAGATTGAAACTGGTCGATTTTGCAGAAATGCCGAGCTGTTTTAGTAGAAATTTCAAGTGGAGCTATAGCTCCACTTTGACCAAGGCCAAAAATTTCAACATGAGCGTCGCTCCTGACCGCTCCTGTACCACTGCACCACTGCTTATTTGTTAATAGCGGTAGCCGTACCAAATTTCCATGGCTTTGAAACAAATTATGTGTGAAACCAACCAATTTATACAGAATCATATCACTTGGCAGAAAATGATGTGCATATGATGTGTAGCTATTAAATGAAAAAATGTTATTGATGATATTGTGGTGGATTTTTATGACCACTATCTTTGCGCAAGGTCCCCCTGACAACTGCTGGGTGTCAGGCACGCCTAAACTAAGCATGGCACAGCCAGAACACAAGCAAGTAAGCCGGTAGAAACACTACCGGCCCTGCGGCTTTCACTACCGACCCTGCAGTATTCACCGCCGGCCCTGCAGAGGTACCA
Organism: Cryptosula pallasiana; assembly: GCA_945261195.1. Lineage (NCBI taxonomy): Eukaryota > Metazoa > Bryozoa > Gymnolaemata > Cheilostomatida > Cryptosulidae > Cryptosula > Cryptosula pallasiana. The sequence goes on along the minus strand of OX183134.1, from coordinate 5,309,444 downwards.
CCGGCCCTGCGGCACACACTGCTGGCCCTGGAGCATGCACTACCAGCCCTGCAGTGCCACTACTGGCCCTATACTGGGTTGGTGAGGAAAGAGGGGCTATAGTCTGAGAGCCCAAAATGATACCAAAGATACAGAAGCCCGACTTTGCAGCTTAGCTATCCTCAGACAAGACCAAAGACAAGGACCACAAACCATAAGAGCCAGGAACTAGAGCTACTTATTATACCATCATGAATCAGCAATATTGACCGATAAGCTCTGCCCCTCACTTCTGGGCGCCTTGTGTATTTAATCTTATATTAGCGAATGATGCATTGTATTATTTATATCTCATGTTTTGATTAGTGCAATTACTTCCTGCTATTGCTGATTTGTTGCCTCCTTATTTGGGCCTATGTTTTCCCTTGTTCTGCCAATAAAAAGTTATTCTTTGTACAGTATTGGGATTCTGCTAGTGATCGTGCCAAGTAGCATAATACTTTACCGCTGTTATACATTGCTGGGTTGTGCTTGTATAATAAACTACTAGCCGCAATGACTACCCGTTACCAACGAATCATGCATGCAACAATCCATTATTGTGGACTTGCAAAGTTGACCAATTTGAAGTGCAAGCTCCAATTGTAAAGATATGAGAAGTTATGTAATCAGCCTCACTAATCAGACAACCCCTAATACAATGGCATATAGATAATACTTTCTTGCATGCAAAGTGTACATGGCTGCTTCATGTTATTTCTTACTCTTGTTTACTATTTATACTTTGTAATTTGCATTTATGCTTTTCTCATATCATTGCTGTTGACCAAAAGAAAAACTGCAGTGTAAATATTAGTGACAATCACTTTTAATATTCATAAATGACAAAATAGATATTGGTAATATTGGTAATGCAGGACACAGAAGCATTAAGCAGAAACAGTTAGCAGATTTGAAAACATTGAGCATACTTAGAAAAGCAGAAAAATATTAGACAAACTGAAAATTCATGTGTTTGACAGCGAGAGTAAGTCTAGCGCAATACTTGAGGATAGACAATGTTTTTTGTTCGCCCGTCTGGTGCATTGATGAACAACTTTGTTGACGATCCAACACGTGAGCAGGCGACATAGAACTGTCCATGAGAGAAGCATGGTGACTGCAAGTTGATGCCAACCACTTTGAGAGACTGTCCTTGGGACTTGTTAATGGTCATGGCAAAACATACTCTGATGGGGAATTGAACTCGTTTGAATTGAAATGGTAAGTCAGTTGGTATGATGGGAATTCTGGGTATAAACACAGATTCTCCTTGGCCTGATGCTGAAATGATTGTGGCTTCGATGACATGAGGAAACCTCTGTTTAACAACGAACCTGGTGCCATTACACATCTTCGGCGGATCCAAGTTGCGCAAGAGCATGATGGGTGCACCAACCTTTAGTTGAAGCTTGTGCGAAGGCAAACCCGGTAGCTCCATAGAGTTCAAAAACTCGGCAGGATATTGGACAACATCATCATCGGTCATAGCTACATCGATTGATGTGTATGTTGTAATATCTCCAGGCAGTTTGCTCAAAAGCTGGTTGTTGATGTCATTGGCAGCATCATTTCTGGGGCAGAGTATGGCTCGCTCCGACAGCCAGTCGGTGTTTTGAAAATTTATCAACAAATCTGGATAAACCTTGTCAGTAGTAATATATGAGCAGATCTCCCTACCAAGTGTTTTTTTGTGGATTAGTTCTTGGGGGTTATGCAATGGGTTACGACATTGGATGGATTCGCCGAGTTTATATTGTATTTCATTTGAGGGGTATTTGAGTGGCATTTGAGTGGCATTTAAGTGGCATTTGAGTTTTGATTATTTTTTTACTTGATTTGAACTCATATGGCAGCTAGATTTTGAATGTATGGCATTTAAGTTTTGATAATTTTTTTACATAATTCGAACTCATATGGCATCTTGAGAGAGAGGAGAGAGAAGAGAGAGAGAGAGGAGAGAGGAGTTTTATCTACATTGAATAAATATATTGATCAAAAATGAAACATTATAAGATTATATACATTGTTTACATAATAAGTAGGGAAAATCTTCCTATATAATATAGCTAGAGCCAGTAAATACTAAGTAATACAAAACACTACAACTTGTAACGACAATCAATACATACATACATACATACATACATATGGTATCTTGAGAGAAAGAAAGAGATAGAGGAGAGAGGGAGAGAGAGGAGAGAGGGAGAGAGAGAGAGAGAGGAGAGAGAGATTCTTTAGTTTTCTATACATTCATATATATATATATATATATATATATATATATATATATATATATATATATATATATATATATATATATATATATATATATATATATATATATATATATATATATATATATATATATATATATATATATATATATATATATATATATATATGATTAATTATGTACATATTTATGGGTATATTTATATCTACATAGAGAGAGGAGATATATCTACATTGAATAACTATATTGATCAAAAATGAAACATTATATGATTATATTACCTGATTACATAATAAGTAGGTAAAATCTCATATAATATAGCTAGAGTCAGTAAGAGAGGAGAGATGAGTATTTGGTAGAGAAGAGAGGAGAGAGAGGAGCTTGAGTGTAAATATTTATTTTAGTTGTTTACATAATAAGTATATTGAGTACTATAAAATATCTTGGAAATCATCAAATTAGTCCTCTAGATGGTTAAAATTTACAGTATTTGGGAAATAACTACTACTTTTGTAATTATTAATGAAAGAAGTTATGAAATAGCTGTGAGTAATTAAGTAATTCAGTAAGGAAATTGGCTGGAATCGTAGTAATATTTTTAAATACAACATTGCTTTGCAACGACTATTAACGAAAGCAATTATGAAATGTTGATGAGTAACTAAGTAATCTAGTAAGGAAAACTGATTGAAGTCATGGTAATATTTGTTAAAAGATACTTGTGACAGGTTTTATCAACAAAAAAATCAAGCAATTTTCAAAATGTTTACGAGTAACTAAGCGTTTCAGAAGGAAAAACCAACTGGAATCACATGATATCCGTTTTTGAAATATTTACGATGAACACAATAACGACATTGCTGTTATCAACGACAAAATCAAGCGAGTACCAAATGTTTACGTGTAACTAAGTGATTCAGTCGGCAATAGCCGATTGAGATCATGTGACATCCGTTACAAATATTTACGTTAAGTTAGCAACGAAAAAATAAATATTTCTTAGAATATCCGCTATAGCGAGTTACGATAATTTTTTACTCACCCTAAAGGTTTCAGTCCATTTTCGGTCAGACCAAAGTTTATGCGAGACGACGATAAACATAATTGGGATATTGCTGTTATCAAAAAAATCAAGCGAGTATCAAATGTTTACGAGTAACTAAGTGATTTAGTTGGCAAAAATCGATTGAGATCATGTGACATCCGTTACAAATATTTACATTAAGTTAGCAACGAGAAAATAAATATTTCTTAGAATATCTGCTATAGCGAGTGACGATCATTTTGTACTCGATCTAAAGGTTTTCAGTCCATTTTCGGTCAGATCAAAATTTATACGAGACGTTTTAGGTATTATTTCAGTCGCCGTAATGTTACCAGTTTATTTTCACACGTTTTAAAAAGTAATTAATTATAATATAACGCAAGAGTCATTAATCACCATCTCTCACCTAATCCTATATGTTATGATCTTTTTAATGTTATGCGTTATAAAGTCGCTCGAGGAAAGTCATTAATTACACCTAAGCACTATTTATTAGCATGTTATTTCTATTTAAAACAGACAATGAACAACCATAGACATCAGAATTATCGGTTTATCAATTCAACCTAAAAAGGAAGAGAACTTGATTACATTTATCTCCTGTTTTTATTGTGTTTGATTACATATTAGTGAATGTAGGCGCAATCTTTCACCAAAAGTTAATGAGCATTCCAACTCACTTCCAACAAAACGGATTTATGGTTATACCTCTAATTTTAGTTATCTCCGCCATTGGTCTCAAAAAACATGACCGAAGTATGATTTTATCCACTTGTTTTATTAGTTAGACTGTTACTTTTCTTTAAAGTATTTATTACATTTTTAACTCATACTTAATGTTGTAAACTATAATTGAAGCTCTCACATTTTAATTTACTGTCTGATGATATAAAGCTGGAACTACACTACATCAATGTTTTGCTGTTGATGTGTCTATATGATTGTTTGTGGGTATAATCAGTTGACTACATGGTTCGAAGTATCGTGTGTGTTGTAGTAGAGTATATCAATAAACTGCAATTGAACTAGTTAATCACACATCATATTTTTGCTATAAAATATGTTTGAATGATGTGAGTTGTCATTCAAATGAATTGTAAGTTTCATCCTAGCTAGATATATTTAAAAGAGTGACAATCTAGGACTTGTAAAATTTGTTTATCCAATGCTCTACATTCAAAAATTTTAGCTAGGTAGAAAAAGTTTACAAGCATGTATGTAGTGCTTAAGCTTATTAGTCTATCTAATCTCTATCTTCCTATTTTTTTAACCAACTTCCTAATCGGCTTCCACTTTTTTAAAAAACAATATCATTTATCATAGTAATAATCAGAAAATCAGTCTACAAATTAATCTTGATAAATGACTTCAATGTTTTGTATATAAGAGAAAGCATTGTTTCTAAGCAGTATCAGTTTTCATTTATACTTCATTCTAAATATTACTCTGCAAAACAACCATGGCTAGCAATATCCCTACAACAAATGAGTAAGTTATTTTATACTATCTTTTACAATTTTGCTGCAGTTACATTTATAAATTTATACAATTGTATATATATATATATTACTTGTAGGTCTACAACCTCAAATGAGGAGTTACATGTAAATATAGAGGAAATCGATTTCAGTGCTATGTAAGTATATTATTGAAACTTTATCATTCAACTGTATTATATAGAGTTTTTAATTAATCACAATCTTGAATTATTGTTTTATTAAGCTCTACCAATGATGAAACATTAAAGTGGTTGGAGGAGTGTTTTGAGGGAACAGAGGAAGTAAAAAAAACCAGAGCTAGCGCACAATCGAAGGAGGTAAAAAAGACCAGAGCTACCACATACATTGCCATGAGTAAGTATTTTTTCTGTTTTATGAAAAATGTAAATTTTTCTGTAGGTAAAATAATAACGACTCTACATTTACAACATTATTTTTGTAGAAAAAACATCTACACGCTTTATCGGGAGCAGTCAATGTATAGGGAAGGACGAATCCTTTTTTTCGTACGACCAACACACATTTGAATGTAAGTATGATGAAAATATTATTTACTACATACTCATTCAATTTGATAATTTTTTCAAAAATAACATCACTACATTCACATTTTTTTATTTTAGTTCAAGCAAGGAATCCTGAACTTAAAGAATTCAAAAAGTCAATTATCTTAGATGGAAATATAAAAGAAGATAGAGAGTGTTTTAAGTGTAAGTAGTATGCGTTATCTTTATATATATATATCATACTCAAGCAGGCTATCTATATATAATGAGAATTTGTTTATTTTGCTTGTAGATGCTGATAACAGTAGGACAAGGTATTTTCTTTCAGTGCTAACGTTGTTGCTTATAGCATTTTGTACAAAGTTGCTGACCGAAGCACTGAAAGAAAAAAAAAAGCAACATTTCGTGTATATTTTGTGGTAAGAAGTTTAAATTAGGAGAGTTGCATGAGCCTGGCCGAGTTCTTTCAAGACATTTCTTTGCTCACTTGTTTATTTTTTATTGTTTATGCGGAAAATCACATATAACATTGAGAGATCTCCAGCAACATAGTTGTATTTTAAAAACTAAAATGTTTTTTATTGTTGATATTGTTAGTTATAATAATTTCGTTTTATTTATTAATAAAAAATATTCTGATTTAGTTAAGGATATTACTTTTCCAAAAAATTTTGCGTTAGTGTATCTCTATCCAATAGAAGGTTATTTTTCTGGAAACATTGTTTTAGATTTTGAATTAGGGAGTAAATGGTTGGCGATAGCTAAAAAACCTGCTGCTGGAGATCAAAAGCTTTTACTTAAAAACCAGTGTAAAAAAAATGAGAGCGCTTATATCTTCAGATTCTGATCTTTCAGAAACTGAAGAAAGTAATAATGACTTAATTTCTGTTGCTAGTTCACAGTGCAGTCCAAAAACCAGTGTTTTAGAATCTAATACTGTAAAAGATAACCCTAAAACTCAAGTAGATTTAAAACAAAGCCAAAAGATTGATGATAAGAAAATTGATATAACTTCAGTTAAATTAATTTTGAATATAAAAGATGGACTGAAAAAAAAGGGTTTTAATGATTGTGTTAAATTGAAATTAGCGTCTATTAGACAGAAAATGCAAAAAAATTCAGATTTTTCTCAAGAAGAAATTCTTGTATTAACTGCACTCTTAGGTGAGTTTTAAAATTTTTATTTCACTATATTTTTTAACATTATCATGGCTCTGGAATAGGCTTTATGCAACTATCCTATTTTATAATTTCTTACCACAAAATATATAGTTAATACTCTCTATATATATATATTATATATACAGACAATAACCTGTGTTTTTATGAATACTTCATTCATTTGTATACATTTCCTTACTGTATTACTTTGCATAATATTACAAAATAAATATTGCATTAACTACCTTCCTACTCTCTATATATTATATATACAGATAATAGTCTGTGTTTTTATGAATACTTTATTCATATGTATACACTTCATGTAAAAATTTTCTGTCATTAGTTTACCTAATGCATTATTTTGTTTTGTGGTTGAGAACTCCATATGCTTCATTCTTACTGTATTACTTTGCATAATATTACAAAAAAAATATTACATCGACTACCTTCATACTGTATCCAAGTTACAAAACAGTAAATTCCACATCTGTATTACTGAATCTATAGCATTGTTATGAAAAAGACTATAATTACTTAATTATTGTGTCATATTGTGACAAACTATCAACACTCAATTCACAAAACTGTAAAACCTAACGTATAATGCTTGTGGTTGTAAAAAAGTCTTCTACTGTCTTGGTTTCTCAAACAAATTATAAAACATTTTCACAATGTTTTGTGTAAAAGCGGAGTTGTCTTACCATTTTGACAAAATGTGCCGACAACTTTTACATTATTTTCAAAAAACGAAGTTTAGAAAATATAAATGGGAGTTGTGTTAACAATTTTGAAAATGTGACGATAACTTGAAATATTTATTTTTGTGTCGCAACATTGAAATTTTTTAACATTTTAGAGTTGTAACCTCGAAAGTTTTACAAATTGACTAAATTACTAATGTTATATATGAATAAAATACTTTATTACGCTAAATATATACAAATTATTGCACAATACAAATAATATATAATTTAATGTTCATGAGTTGTTGCTGATAGATTTGGCGAGTCATCAGTCATTCACTTGTACACGTATTCTATCTAAAAGCATACATAGACGTCGTTATAACAACTACATTATACTATGGTGAAAAATACGGTTATTAGTAGTTACTTATTACTAGCGAAGATTAACATACCTTAATTAAATCTCCGATATCGAAATCCTGCTAGCTTTGCTTGAAATGTGATTGTTATCTTCATTGCTTTTCTCACTAACATTGTCGACAACTTCATCTTTTTCTTCAAAGTTTTTGTTTTCAGAGTCATCATCCGTCATATTATCATCTTCTTCGTCATCAGTATAAGCATCAATGTTATCATCATCATCATCATCATCATCATCATCATCATCATCATCATCATCATCATCATCATCATCATCATCATCATCATCATCATCATCATCATCATCATCATCATCATCATCATCATCATCATCAGCATCATCATCATGACTTTTCATCAGCTCAGCATCGTCAAATAGGGAAAGTCTGAAAGCTTTTCCTTCTTTTGCACTTGAAGTAGATAGAAGCATTAAAGTTTCTTCAACACCCATAATCGTGAGAATGTGTTTCTTTGTACCACTTTGAGTTGTCATCGTACTTTTATAGTGGATCATACCGCATTCATGATTTTTGATCTTCAAAACGTTCTCAGGAGGGATAACAATCTTCCCAGTCATCAAAGATCCGTCATTCATCATGTATCTGTAAGTGACAGTGTGAGTGATACATAGAGGCGTTGTATCTTGTTTTCGTTTTCGCTGCTTCGACTTCAAATTTTTCCAAACTGAATGTCTAGTGAATGTCAGAAGAGTGTTGACAGGAATATTATCGAAAGTGATGATATCAAAGTATGCTTGCAACTGTTTCAATGATTTTTTTCTCAAGATTTTGGCTATAACTCGTTGTTCTAGCCCTTGATGATGATTATCTCCTGCAATACGCAGATCGGGTTGATTTTCTTCCAGCTTTCCCATGTACACTAGGATTTGTGAAGAGCTGGGATCGATTTCCTGTAGCTTCACCGTAAGTTCTTTGTCAATCAGTGACTTGACTCGAATTCGATGATTGTTTGTTAAAACATATTCGTAATCCAATATACCATAATCTTCAACGTAATTGACATCGAAAACTTCCAATATTGTAGGAATTGGCACATCCAACAAACTCACAAAATTTCCGATTTCCAACATTCCTTTCTGCATAGCTCCTGTCATTATTCCAGCCATCTTGAGCAATTCGAACTCTCTAAGTCTGTTTACGGTATTATTCTTGGTGTTGCTGAATAAAAAGGAAATTGAAGCTTGAGATAATGTCACTATCGGTTTTTTGTTATCCTCTGATTGTTTGACTTCACTGTTCTCATGCAGATATGTGTAGTCCGGTGTGGGACTCAAAGGAGAGTCAGCTGAAACTACATGATGTTTCATTGCTATATCAGCAGGAGTATTGCTGTTTGAGCGAGAAGATGTATCATTAAAGGTGTTAGGATTGGGTCTTCTATCATCAATGTGAATGCTGTTGGTGGTGGAATTGATGGTTGTAGTGGAGATAGCATTAGTGTTGTTGGTAGCTGTGGTTGGTTCAATATGGAGCTTAGGAAGTGCTTTGGAGTGTGATGTCATCATACCTGCAAAAAGTAAAAGAACTTAGTTTAATGATGTAAATATACTGAAATTATTGTTTTATTAAAAGATTGTTTTTAAAAACTAAGATTCAAAAACCTAGATGTTTCAATTAATTAAAAACAAATAATTATTTTAGCGCTTCTTACCTTGTTACTCTCCTAATAGCTGTAGTAGATGTTGCTCCTCTGTTAGCCGTTGTAGAACTGGATGCTTTCTGTGTGAAAACGTTGGCTCTTATATAGCTAAAGTTGCACTGATTAAACCTTATGAACACCATCTCGTGTCAATCTCTATAAATCAGCATTTTTTCACGCGAAGGAAGATCAATGCTTTCGCGGGAATAAATAAATTATTTTCACGCGAATACAAACCGTTGCTTTCGCGGGAGTAAATAATTTATTTTCACGCGAATGGAAACTGTTGCTTTCGCGGGAGTAAATAATTTATTTTCACGCGAATAGAAACCAATTCTTTCGCGGGAATAAATGATTTGTTTTCACGCGAATGGAAACCATTGCTTTCGCGGGAATAAATAATTTATTTTCACGCGAATGGAAACTGTTGCTTTCGCGGGAGTAAATAATTTATTTTCACGCGAATAGAAACCAATGCTTTCGCGGGAATAAATGATTTGTTTTCACGCGAATGGAAACGATTGCTTTCGCGGGAATAAATAGTTTATTTTCACGCGAATGGAAACTGTTGCTTTCGCGGGAGTAAATAATTTATTTTCACGCGAATAGAAACCAATGCTTACGCGGGAATAAATGATTTGTTTTCACGCGAATGGAAACCATTGCTTTCGCGGGAATAAATAGTTTATTTTCACGCGAATGGAAACTGTTGCTTTCGCGGGAGTAAATAATTTATTTTCACGCGAATAGAAACCAATGCTTTCGCGGGAGTAAATGATTTAATTTCCCACGAATGAATTGGCTTCTCTTCGCGTGGAAACAAATCATTTATTCCCGCGAAAGCATTGGTTTCTATTCGGGTGAAAATAAATTATTTACTCCCGCGAAAGCAACAGTTTCCATTCGCGTGAAAATAAACTATTTATTCCCGCGAAAGCAATGGTTTCCATTCGCGTGAAAACAAATCATTTATTCCCGCGAAAGCATTGGTTTGTATTCGCGTGAAAATAATTTATTTATTCCCGCGAAAACATTGACCTTCTTTCGCGTGAAATTTTAGTACAATTTTAGCTATATAAGAGCCATCGTTTTCACACAGAACGCATCCAGTTCTACAACAGCTAACAGAGAAGCAACATCTACTACAGCTATTAGGAGAGCATCAAGGTAAAAACTTAATAAATTACAGTTTTTTACTCATTCATTATTTATTATACTATAGCAACTGAAAAAAAATTAATCATCTGTATTTTTTTAGATTCAACTACAAAAAATGGAAATAGTTAAAAACACAGAATCAGAAACTCAGCCTAAACCTTTGACTCAAGAGGACTTGATACTTCTACAAAACCTATGTAATAAAAAAATTGAAGAGAGAGTGCGAATTATCTCAAACAATTGTAAATTCATCCAAAAAGACTTGATAGATCAGCTAAATAGTTTTCGAACTGAATCTTTTCTAACATTAAAGCTCTTAGGGAATGATGTTACATCAGACATTCAGAGGTTACATTATGTATTACAACAACGACAATATCAACTAGATCAGGTAAGCACACCAATTTCTATCGAGTGTGCTCGTAAAGATCTTGCTTTAAAAAAAAGAAACATGCAGCGACAGTCCGTTCAAAGACAAGCTAGAAGGGTAAGGACTCAACAACGTAAGGCACGACAAGCTACAAAAACATCTGATTAACAGTCGATTGTTGATGATAAGGTAATAATTAATAAAAACGCTATTTAGTAAAAGTTTGTAGTTGTTTTAAATTTCTGTTTAACCATTCTATACTAATACATAACTTTCATTTTTGTTTAATCAACCTATGCTAATACATAACTTTTTATTTTAGTTCATTATGGAATCAAAAGTACATAGAACAGAAGTCTTCCTTCCTAAGATATAACATTAGTACATCAAGTACATCGATGATGACATTGTAAAAAGATTATGCATTGATTATCATTACAAGTTGTAGCGTTTTGTATTACTTAGTATTTACTAACTCTATGTATATTATACAAGGATATTTTCCTACTTATTATGTAATAAATGTATATAATCATATATTGGTTTAATGTAGGTATATCTCCTTGTTCTCTCTCCTTTCTCTCCTCTCTCATCTCCTATGTAAAAAATTATCAAAACTTGAATGCCATACATTCAAAATCTATATAGCATATAAGTTCAAATTAAGTAAAAAAATAATCAAAACTCAAATGCCACTTAAATGCCACTCAAATGCCACTCAAATACCCCTCAAATAAAATACATTATAAACTCGGCGAATTCATCCAACGTCGTAACTCATTGCATAACCCCCAAGGCCAGATCCACAAAAAACACTTGGTAGGGAGATCTGCTCATATATTACTACTCTTGTCAGTGAGCTCTTGATGAGATTGAACAATGGTGCCATACCCTTGAATTACTGAGTGGCCATCATCCGGGCTAACCGGTAGCAAACCGTTACCAAGACGTAGTAGAGCACGGGCAAATTCAAATTCATTTGCAGTGATATCTCCAAGAGCTGCAGCTCGCATGTTTGTTCGTAGATGCAGCTTTTCAATGGAAGGCCACAAAAAGGAGGACTTTAAACATGCGTTGATTTCATCTGCAGGAGTACCTCTCTGAATAACTGGAAGGGTTTGTCTGAAATCTCCGGACAGAAGGAGAGTGACACCACCCATAAGACTGTTGTTGCTACGAAAATCTTTCATAGTTAGATTCAAGGCCTCGAATGCTAGCTTGTGCGACATTGTACATTCATCCCAAACAATCAGAACACACTCTTGCAACAATTTAGCTGTTCCAGAATTTTTCTTGATATTACACAAAGCACTGTCAGTTTTTGCCAAATTCAGTGGGAGCTTGAGGGCAGAATGAGCAGTACGTCCGCCGGGTAGCAGCGTGGCAGCAATCCCTGACGAAGCTACAGCTAGAGCAATTTTTTTAGCACACCTGACCTTTGCTAATAATAGCTTGATGAGAAAAGTTTTCCCTGTGCCACCTGGTGCATCGAGAAATACTATGCCACCGGTATTATCCTGAACTCGCCGCAAAAGCTGTTGGTAAGCAGCCTGCTGCTCTGGCATTAGGAGTGGTTCACATTCATCAATAAAACGCTGCAAAATGTCGATGTCATATAGAGTTTCTCGCAATAGCTCCCTAGCCATGGTTGGTTGCGCTTCTCTTACCGGTGTAGGAAGGCCATAAAGAGCAAGAGAATTGTTTGTTGCCTCTTGTACTTTGTCTTCAATAGCAATCAATGCCTCATTATACATTGCATCTGTAAATGCAAGGCCGGGATCTGTGACCAGCTGTTGCGCTCGGTGCCTGATATCCACAGTCATGTGTTCCTTGAACTGTTACCAAAGCTGAAGAGGATCTGATAATTGACATGTCCTCAACATTATTGCAAAAAGATGTCGCAGCTGAAACGGTGATTGCACAGTAGCAGCCTCTTCTAATGTCTCTCTCCATTGAGCATCATCCTCCAGGAGACCAAGTCTTTTGCATGCCTCCTGGTACGAATTGCAAAGCCTACCTTCCACTGTTTTCAAGTGTTCAAATGACACTGGTCCGTGTACATGGTGCAAAAGGATACGTAAAAAGAAGCACTCACGGTTATTAGGATGTACAGTGTACACTCTTGCTAAGGCATCAGTTCGTTTCATCCCAGGGTGTCCATCAACTTCAAGACCTAGCACACGACGTTTCCAACGCTTGCCTGAGGCATCCCAAGTGTAATACGCAGGCAACTGAGAGTACAACAGCGTCCTTGCAAAGTCATCTTCTGCACACAATTTGAAAAAAGCTGTAAGAGTTGTATCAGGAGGGGTCTGAGCTCGCTGCTGAATGGTCTCTTCAGTGAAGTATACCCTTTGGCCATTTTCCAAATGGACGCTGAGATGTTGGACCGTGGGATAGCGGTCATGAATAGAAAAATCTAATATCCTCCACATCGCTTCATTTGCACTGATGTATCTGCCACTTTCATACCGAGCAACTTCATCTAATTCTGCACCCTGCCTTTCAAGCCCAAAGACTGCCTGATCACTGCCCTTGTTGATGTATTTGCAAACGTACTTGATTGACTTCACAGAGTTGCAAAACTCGACATTGATGTGCGCATTGAAAACTTTTGAGAGCAAAGGACAATATGGAACAACCCAACGATTGTCCAGATCAATGTGACAAACCTCTCCGTTCACAGTCAATCGAAGTGGGTATGTGAAACCCCCATCATCAGGTCCACGTCGACGATAAAGTGGGTAGCCATCAGCGCCAGTCACAGTCTCTCTTAGCAATGCCTTTGGATAGCGCTTGGAGCAAGTTCCATCCCTCATGCAGGGTGAATTAGGGTCAAGGCGACCACAGGGGGCGTGAACCATGTGCTTGGTCACTATGCTGTAAAGGTTTGGATCTTCATGTTGTTGTGGAAGTTCAGCACAAATAACGTTGTCAATTTGACGCGGTCTGATGTGATCTCTGAGCCAAATCAGAATGTGTGCGTGTGGAAGACCACGCTTTTGCCACTCTATTGTGTACATGTGACATCTGGTGTTGCCAAAGATTGCACCAACTGTGATGTACTCCATTAATTGCTTCAATTTCAGCCGAAACACTCTAGCAACTAAGTCATGCCTATCATAGCTTTGCTGTCCAGGCATAAGTTCCGCTGTGATTTCATCCCATTTGCTATTACATGTGAACGTAATAAATAGGTCTGGCCGCCCATAGTTCCGAACATAAGTCATGGCATCTTGAGTTCTTTCATGCATATAGCGTGGGCCACCAGTGAAGGATGAAGGCAAAATGATGATCTGTCCTATACCATGTGCATTTCGCTCCCCTGCAACAGCATCACGCAAATGCACATAATCATCGGCTCTTAACCTTGTCTGATGGTGACGTACATACTGCAGTCTTTCAGTTTCAATCTTTGCATACATGTCAACAGCAAATTGGAGTAGCAGCTTACGACAGCGAAGTATGTAGTTGAAACTTCCGTCACGATACATCAGCCTGTAAGCATAAAAGTTCATTGCAGACACTTTTCTAGTAGCTGATGGTTGGCCAGTGCGGTTGTCAACTTGCATCAACTGAAAGTTGTAGCCATCATCACCTTTCCAAAACATAAGTGGGTACTGCAGTGCGTCATAGGCTCTATGCGTTTCAGAGATTCTTTGCAATTGATTGGTTCGTAGTTGCAAAACGATGTCCCGTTTCTCAAACTGCTGCCCCACAATTTGAATTGCAACTTCATCTATGACAGGTGCATTGAAGCGTCTTGCATGTTCACCAGTAGGCCGCTTGTCAGCATGGATGACAACTCTATACTCATCACTATCGTCGGGAATTCGTTCTTTGGCAGTTTTAAAGTCGCGCACATACTTGTTGTGTTCATGCAGCATTTGCTGCAACTGGTATACAACATTGCCACGCACTCCATCAACAATTCTACACCGACGCTCTGCTTGCTCCTGCTGATCACCCATGAAATAGATTTGGAGAAACTGCGGTTCCTCACCTGGCATTGCAAGTAGTGACCCAGACCTGTGATACACTTGACCCTGAACTTTGAATGTTGGCATAAAGCCTGCTTCATTAATGATGTTGGCACCAAATGATGTAAGTTGAAAGCAGCTGTTATATTTCCGAATGTTTGAGAGAAAATGTTCTGACTCTGCATTTGCACCAACAAAAAGCCGTTGTAAAAATGGTGGAAGGTCCTCAGTAATGGGTTCAAGCATCACTTTACCATTTTTACAGCAGATACCCGGAGCTTCAGCTTTCCACCGTAAAGCGTTGCATCGAAGGCATTTGACAGACATCTGCCCCATAGCAAAGCAGCGATGTGCATGGTAATCACGGGTTGGGTTGTATTGAAAAGCAAAGCTTAGAGCCCATGGGCGTTGCATGGGCTGATTCCTATGGCACACAGCTTCATCAACTGTTTCAGATTGCCTGGCAGCAGCAGCCCGGTCTCTATCTTGCTGTCTCCGCAGTCTAGGTTCTTCAACAGTTTCAGATTGCCTGGCAGCGGCAGTCCGTTCTCTATCTTGCTGTCTCCGGCATTCAGTTTCCTGAACAGTTCCAGATTGCCTGGCAACAACAGTCCGTTCTCTAGCTTGCTGTCTCCGGCTTTCAGTTTCCTGAACAGTTTCAGATTGCCTGGCAACAGCAGTCCGTTGTCTAGCTTGTTGTCTCCGGCTTTCAGTTTCTTCAACAGTTTCAGATTGCCTGGCCGCTGCAGTCCGTTCTCTAACTTGCTGTCTCCGACGTTCAGTTTGTTCACCAGTTTCAGATCGCCTGGCAGCAGCAGTCCGTTCTCTGTCTTGCTGTCTCAGGTGCTCAGTTTCTTCAATAGTTTCTGATCGTCTTGAAGCTGCCATCCATTCTCTGTTTCGTACTCTACCTTGCTCAGCTGCTTCACTTGAGTACACAGCGCTTTCACTTGAACCGTTTTGTCTGGTCCTAACACGTCTTCCGCCCTCAGAACAACTGGGACTTCCTTTCTTTGGCGGCATTTTAGCTACAATAAACTTTATTATTTAAAAATTATTATTCAAAAATTAAATGTAAAACATAACAAACAACAGTGAAAGTGAATTCAAATCAGTGGCAGTAGTTTCCCTGACATTAATTTCTAGCGACTAAAACTTACAATTTTACAGTAGGCTCACCGGAGTATGTAATTAAACTGCTTATAAAAGTAAGTGAAGGATATTTATAGTATAATATAATAATAATTAAAAAAAATAGTATAATAACCGGTGTTTAACTTGTGAAATGGTCACAAAAACCCACTAATGAACAAAGTCACATCATAAAAACTTTCACGGTGCTGCCAATAGGTGAATCTTACTTCCCTTAATAAATATACATGAAAAAGTTAAGCTATAGTGTTAAATATTTGCAAGTTTTTAAAATCAGGGGAGACAACTCTAAAGAATTTGGGCTAAAAATGTGCACAGACAAACAAACAGACAGACATGACTTCTCTTTATATGGGGTGGGGTGGGGGGGGGGGTGAGGGTGGCTACTTTATACAAATTTCTCACAGTATTGCCTACACAGCACACTATCATTAGGTCACTATTAAGCTCCTGTAACGAGTATGATAGTCCATTGGTTTGAGAACTCAAACTGACTATATGCAATGCTCTAGAATCAAGGTAGGTTAAGCTTCAGTGTCAATTGTGTTTAATTTTCTTTCAATTTTATTTTTTGGAAAGCCCATCGGTGTAATAGATACCAAGCTTAGAAGGTTTATATCCCAGTCAAGTTTCTCAGATTTGTCATGCATGGTAAGTGTTGTCACTCGGACCTTTTTATACTGAAAAAGAGAGGACCAATTTTCTCAAGGAATGTTGCGCCGTACACCCTATGTTTAAACCTCTTCCATGGCTATCATCTACAGCAAAATAAGTAAATGACACATATGAAAGGATTTCTAGAATCATTGTACAACAGTTTGACATGGCCCAGGAGAAAACATCAGCTGATTTATCATCTCGCTTAGGAATCTTCTCACAATTAATAAATGCCAAACGAGCTTGTCTCTCGTCAGAGAATGTAGACCAGATGATCTTTCTTAACAAGAATTTGCCATGTTTTGATGTTGTACAGTTACTTAGTGCTTCAGGTACAGCTGTAACCAGTAGTGTAATACTTCTATTAGAAATGGACATGCTTGTGGACAAGTACATGAACATGGACATGTACTTGTACGCAAATGGGCATGTACATGATTAGGAGCAGAGATGGATAGACATGGTCATGGATATAGACACGGCTATGAGCATAGACATGGATATGGACATGAACATGGACATCGGCATGTACATATGTGGTGGATTTTAGTGTACACATCCTCTGCGCACAACTAACATCATATCCTGGCATCACTATAATAGCCATTGGATAGCCAGGATACCTAGTAACAACTAACCAAGTGGACGGTGACTGTATTTATTCCTAATCCGACCCTGTGTACACCTATACCGACCCTGTGTACACCTATACCGACCCTGTGTACCACCTATACCGACCTCACTGGGCCGGCAGGAAGTGAGTCAGTGGAGCCTAAGATCTTAGAAGTAGCCTGGAAGGACCTAAGAGCCATCTGCCGGAAGTAGCCACCCTTACCCCTTACCAAAGATGATGGATTGAGGGCTGGAAAGACCGAGGACCCAGAGACTAGATGTGATTGGTTTATGAGCCTATGACTCCGCCTACTACCACAGGGCGCCTATTTCTTTTGAGTCCTTTACTGCCATCTTATTTGCTATGTATTTATATATTTACTCTCATTGGTGTATATTGCAATATTATACTGTAATTGGATGATTGTTCTTGTGCACTACCCATAAAAGGCAGAACATTGGCCATAATCATCAATTGTAATTGGGGCTTCTTACTAACTCGTTTTATTCTGAATGAATAAAGGCATGTGGACTCAACTACTTTGAGATATGCATCTGAGCCGAGGGCTCACAATTGGTTGCAGACTGACAGTACTCTATCTTGTATACATTCGGTCACTCTCCGACCCTGTTGTTGTAACAGGTTAATCTAACAACTGGTGGCAGCAAGCTACCAACCTCAGCTAGTGATTTTAAGCCCCCAATATCTACTACACATATACATAAAGATTTTAATATCAATTGTCAATATGTTGCAGAAACCTGGATTTTGTAGCAATTATTATAAACACTTCAACTATTCTACTGCAAAAAATTTAACAAAACTTGTAACTGAGCAATACAAATGCATAAAAACGAGGGGCTGTAAAACGGAGGTTAGCTCCAGAGCGTAATTCTAAATTGGATTGCCAAATAACATAGGTGACCTGATCTGCTCATATCATACTAAAATACTCAGATGAGCAAAAAAGTTTATGTGCCAAAGGCAAAAAAAGATATAAAACTTACAAGAGAAACAATAGCGCAGCTGTCTTCATTCATTTACACTAATAAGTCATACAATAAATACTGATGTAGAGTGAACATCTCAGACCGCACCCCCTCCCCCCTTATTATAATGCAGGTGGCTTGAACTGCTCATATCTTATTACTGCAGTCTCCTTCACAAGCGCACAAACATATCTGCCCGCCAGGCAAAAGGTCTCTTTATTTATAAGAAAGCATGCAGTTGAAGTCATGGTTGAAAATGCACACACATGATTGGCTAAAGACAAGCTGGCACAGAAGAACAAAAATGACATAAATACAGGCACAGGCTGACACACTATAAACTGACTAACCGGTAATAATCAAACAACGCGACATCATGAAAAATTACCATGAAAAATTACCGCAAGTTGTACACAATGAGAGTCAATAAAAGTACAGTTGACCTTGATCAGCTAGTAGGAGTACAGGACTTTGACTCATCTTCTTCCGCAGCTTGCCCGCAGCAACTCAGTTCTATCAACTAGTCAAGCATGGGCTTGCCCAGCTAGAGCCTTCCCAGAATCCACTGCCTGTAGACAACACACTAGTGCTTACTGCACGCACTAGCTATATCTGTTACTAGGGTAAATGGAATGTAACGGCCCCACTACAAAATCTATTACATTATAACATAGTTTCGCTAGTACTTATTTGTTTTTTTTTGCTTTTACACTAACTGAATTTTCATTTGTCTTGATCTTTAAAGTTGGGAGTTCAAACTGACTCGGCTGCCTTTATCAAACTTGAGTAGTGAAACAACCCTCAATAGATCATCTATTCTACTTGCAGCTCTAGCAAACATAGGCAGAACTCAGCTAAAGTGCACAGTAAAAATTCCATTTGGTGAAAAAAGGATCAGGTGTGTTTATTACTACACAATTCCAGGATATAACGACTCTAAACCATTAGATGCATTATTTACTGGAGACAACAGAGGTTTGTATGTTATAGTTATACACCTGAAGACTTCAGTTGAAAGAAACTAACAATTGGGAGCAGTTTTAAATTCTACATAACTACTTCTTTGCCATTTGCAGATATTAAATGAAACTTTGAGCTGTAAAATATATTCATGTTCATGTTCATCCTGTGGTAGATTTTCCTGAATGTTAGATGAGAAATATCATTTTAATGCGTAAAACTTTGCAACTGTCAAATCAAAGCTGATGTTAGTTTTTTATGAATTTAAACTCAAGTTAAGGTAAAGTTTATTGGGCTTTTTACTACATTTACCTGAATATTGTGGTAGATTTTGGTAGTTAACAGGTCGTTTGCTCTCCACCCTTGCGAGACAATGCACTAGACTTCAACCCACAGCGTTTGGTCAACAGCTGTTTGGGTGGAAAGTCTTACTGTGCCAGTGGCATAGTGTGCAGGGCCGGTAGTGACCCCTGCAGGGCCGGTATTGAGTCCCTACCGACCCAATATAGCTGTATCGGGCCTGCACAAGATGGCCGACATAAAAGAGGATCTCCAAAACCATGTAGGAACTTAATCAAGGTCCGGAACAGGAAGTACCCTTCCCTGAATTACCAACTTCATGGACCATACTCTATCTCCAGCCTGGGAGCCTTGCAGGACTGCTGATTGGACAATAGGAGACAGGACTCCGCCCATAGCCACTTGGCACCTCCCTTATTTGACCTTATTGCATTGTTTGATTGGTTACCTATTTATATAACTGATTGTATTGGCTAGTTTGCTTTTTGTGCTCTAGCTGTTATATGTTTTATACCTGTTAGCTCTCCTATAGAAGGAGAGACCTTTGTCTTACTCTATGCATTCTTTCTCATGTTGCCAACCTAGAGGACTAAACACCCTCTAGCACCTTGTCTTTGAGAACATGGCCACTTCCACAAGAACTACGCTGTATTGTTTGTCTGAGCCATGGACGCCTTACCGGGTAATTCGGTTACCCTGCACAGTTGTCACCGTCGCACAGCACAGTGTCCCCTCTGGAGAGAAGTAGAATATTTGAGAATAATGGATGTCCGTGGTAACCAGACCGGAATATCTTACAATATCATTAATACAATGAGATGCAAATGGTCTAGAATATTTATTACCACCATAAACTTTTTAAAACTGAAGCATCTACTTTATGAGCCAGCGTTTTCTTCAAACTAAAAAAACTATATTCTCTGAAATATGTAATATTTGTCACACTGAAAATGATGCGTTTTCCAAATGTGAATAATGTGGTAGATTTTGTGGAGGTTCACAGTAAACAGGTCGTTTACTATCCACCCTTTGCAAACAATGCGCTAGACTTCTGCCTAGGACTCTCGATAGACTGCTGATTAGGTGAGAAGTTGTACTGTGCCGGTGGCATAGTGTACAGGGCCAGTAGTGACCCCTACAGGAGCGGTATTGACCTCTGGCCGACCCGAGATAACTATACTGTGCCGCCACAAGATGGCCGCCATAGAAGAGGAATCTTAAACTTATCGGGAACTTAGTCAAGGCGAAGAACCGGAAGTACCCTTCCTCGGATTACCAGACAAGTGGACCGTAAGCTAACTATAGCCTGGGAGCCCTATAGGACGTGTGATTGGACAATGGAGATTGGACTCCGCCCTCTAACCACTTGGGGCCTTCTACGTTTAGTCTATTCACCTTACCTGATTTGTTAACTATTTATATACCTGTTTGCATTGGTTGAATTACTCCCTGTGCTATTGTTCTTATATGAATTATGCTAATGATTTCCTGTCAGTCCTCCTATAAAAGGGCTGACTTTGATTACACTCTTCGCATTCATTCTCATGTCTTGCTACAATAACCCTAGTGGGTTAATACCTTCTAGGGTTTTGTCTTGTGAAAATAAAGCCATTATTCAAAATTCACTCCAAACTGTTGTTTGGGTGAGCCATGGGCTCTAGCTATACCGGCTAATTCAGTTGCCTGATTGCACAGTTGTCACTGTCCAGCAGTACAGTGTCCCCTCCGGAGAAAGGTACAATACTTGAGCTTCGTGGATGTCCATGGAACCAGACTACAATCCATTGCAATAGTAGATAAATGCAAGGCTTGATGCTAATAATGTATAGCCCAGCATACAAACGCCTCCGTAAACAGGAGCAATTTATACTGTTGCTGGGGTTGGATCCATTTTCACTATCTGTTGCTACTCCTTCTGCTGTTGTACTTCCACAGTTAGGTTATTCACTGTTTGTGGAAATGGGATACTGGGTCTTCTGGCCTCCTCGGTGGTAGTTGTTGTGGTGGTAGAGGTCATGCACTTGGGTGACACCAGCGTAGGGGTGAGGACACTCAAGTGGAGTTGGGAAATAGGACAGTAGCACATTGGAGGGGTCAGGCACAGGAAAGGTTGCAATAAGGTTTGCAGTGTGCTTCCTCTTCTTCATTTGCACTCAAGAAGGTCTGGTCTTTGGGAATGTCTTCCTCTGTAAGAACTTCCCTACGACACAAATGGTGTCTTCCGTGCTCTGGGATTCACGGCCAACAAATAATGGAAGTGAAAGTAAGGGTGGCCCAGAGTGGATGTGAATGTTTCTAGGATAATTTGTTTAACATGTCTGTAAGACAAGTCTTCATAAGCAACATGGACTAGCCTTTTATTTTACTCACATGCTCTTGCAGCAAAGTCTTTTGCGCTTTCTCCAATTATGCTCTACATTTCAGTTGTGTAGCATTGTGTAGCGAAGTACAAAACCACTGCAGATCAATTACCTAGTCGGTGATGATTGTAGGATGCCAGCACTAGAGAATGGGGGAGGGAGGGCGGGAGTTGGATGGAAGGTTATGAGTGGGGAGTACTGACGAGTAAGTAATACTAGTAAAACTAGTACAATCCCATCGCTGCTACCAATGTAAGGGACTTGCTCGTCGACCTTCATCAAACACTTCTCAAGAATCACTGTGAAAGCTATTCATGTTTTTCCTGTTTATTCTGCCGTCCGTGTTAGTCCATCTTTAGTTCAGCAGCTCAACTCACCCTTTGTCTTTACGTAAATTGCCTGGCTCACATGAAAGTATAGACCTGTTCATTTTCTCCATTTAGGTGCAGAGCTGGAAAATTCACATTGTAATACTTTTTGGGTTTGAAGTAGATATTTTTTGTTATTTAGATGGGAAAATGATATGGGTAACTTCACAAATAGAGGCAGTTCCGCACCTTCCTCACCAGCTTATCGGTTCATGTGGGTCAGCTAATTGATATTCACACAAGGGATGAGTGAAGCTGCTGTTGCAGAGACGAACCAGTGGAATCTTACTTACTTCTTTCTGATACACTTGCTTAATTTTAACAAGTAACATTTCTTACATTTGAATTGCTCATTGCTCATATAAATGCACTATAGCCTCTGTTGTCTCTGTAATATGGGCTATAACAAGTCTTGTCTCCGTAACTGGTTAGGCATTGTACATAGTAGTGCTGGATTATTGCTATTAAATCCTTTGCAATTGATTGCTAAGCCTAGCTTATATAAGATAATTTATATCTACATAACTTCAAGAAAAACCATCACATTAATTTGGCCAGGTGCCTTTCTAATAAGTTTGGCAGTGGAGATCTCAGATTCAGGACTTCTTGTAGCTTTTCATTACTGACAGTGTGTAGTGGAATTTAGCAGTCCGCTATTTCTCCACTAACGTTGTCACCGGGCAAACTGCTGTCTGCCGGCACGACGAGACAGTCAGCCTCTCAAAGCCTGACAATAGACAGCCAACCGCTCATCAGAAGCAACCCTGGGACGGAATGGCACCTACTACTAGCTACAAAGGAGTGCTCTTGACTTTAGCAACTGTAATGAGCCCACTGCTCAGACATACACTCAAAGCTTTTGAGTAATATAAACATTTATTCTTATCCAGAATAAAGATTGGCAACACAACAATGGCATATAATGAACTGCTGTAATACAAAGAAAACTAAAAGAAAGCTCTGCCTCTTATACGCAGGGTTACAGGAAGTGACAGGAAGCGTGTGGCCTAGTTTGCAAAACACTCCAATCACACATAAGAAATGCCGGATAACACCAATAACATAACATATAAGGATATAAGCCAATGGTGCATGAACAAAAATTACTAAGAACTGATGTCCAGAAAGGGGCGGGATCTACGGGCATCCCAGCCAGTATCAGCTGTGAATTCCTCTCTCATAAAGTGTTTTTATCACCTTGGATATTGATTACTTGACTTCCGAGAATGGTAATCACCTAGATACGGGTCCTAGAAGTACTTAAGCTATGTCTCCTTTCTCAGGCTACGGCAGAGCTACCCAGAGCCAAAGTAATAATTACCCTGTGCCAGTAAAGTTAATTTATGATTCTATTGGTTGTGTTAGAAGACAAATTAATTGCAATCGACAACTGACTTTCAATTGCTTTCAGACGGCATGACTGTAGCCTACAGGCTATCAGGGGGAACTTACAAAGTAGTCGTCTCATACGGTGACTGGTAAAATCCGCTACAGTGCCTACTAGTAACTGACAGCAAGGTAGAGGTTTCTTTGAGTACAAGTGCTTACTAGTAATTGACATCAAGGTAGACCCTTCTTTGAGTACAAGTGCATACTAGTAACTGACAGCAAGGTAGACGCTTCTTTGAGTACAGGTGCATACTAGTAATTGATAGCAAGGTAGAGGGTTCTTTGAGTACAAGTGCATACTAGTAAGTGATAGCAAGGGAGAGGCTTCTTTGAGTACAGGTGCTTACTAGTAATTGACAGCAAGGTAGACCCTTCTTTGAGTACAAGTGCATACTAGTAACTGACAGCAAGGTAGACGCTTCTTTGAGTACAGGTGCATACTAGTAATTGATAGCAAGGTAGACCCTTCTTTGAGTACAAGTGCATACTAGTTATTGATAGCAAGGTAGACGCTTCTTTGAGTACGAGTGCATACTAGTAATTGATAGCAAGGGAGAGGCTTCTTTGAGTACAAGTGCTTACTGGTAATTGATAGCAAGGTAGACGCTTCTTTGCGTACAAGTGCATACTAGTAATTGATAGGGAGGTAGACGCTTCTTTGAGTACAAGTGCTTACTAGTAATTGACAGCAAGGTAGACGCTTCCTTGAGTACAAGCGCATACTAGTAATTGACAGCAAGGTAGACGCTTCCTTGAGTACAAGTGCATACTAGTAATTGATAGGGAAGTAGACGCTTCTTTGAGTACAAGTACTTACTAGTAATTGACAACAAGGTAGAGGCTTCTTTGAGAGGGGCGATTCTCCGTTGTATCTAATAAAGGTGGTAGCACAAATCCTTTACCACAAGATGAGGCTATTAGGTTTACTGATTGCAAAGAGCTCAGTAAGCCTCTTTGATTCACATCCACTGTCTTGAGAAACACAAAAATAAACCATTTAACTTCTTGAACAACAGGACATACCTGAAGACCCATAAAAACGTTGATGCCAGCAAACTTAGCAAAAATATTTTTTAAAACTCATAGAATAAACCAAACCAAACACCCAAAATCGTAGCCCCAGAGCCAGTTAAAACTGTTGAAGAAAGTTTATTGGAGGAATGCCAAGCGAAGTTTAGTTTATACAGTGGTAGACAGGAAGCATCATTTTTTGTGTATTGTAATTGTGGTTCACAAAAATGTGCCAACTTTTAACAACTTGCAATTATGTTAAACAATCTGTTTGTGTTATAACATGCTTAAAGTTAAGTTGTAAATTTGGCAACTTCTACTCATTTTTTAGTCCTTACAGATTCACCAAGAATTAAAGAGAGCTACCAAACCATTAGGAGCTTTTTTAGTTATTTTGAACTGATCTATTTCATTGGTTTGGTTTTCATTTTAACAGACACTGTACGTCCTCCAGAAAGTGTAACAGCCCACATCATCTCTGAAAGAGGTCAACATGCAATCGTTAACGTGGAGGTAAAAGTAAATGATGAGTCCATTCAACGCTGGTTACATGTCTCCTGCTATGAAATTGGCTCAAATGACAAAGGTCTAATTGCAAGAATTTACACAAAGATGGGTGAGACATGTAACAGTAATAAATGTGTTGATATTGAATACAATATCAACTGGCATAACGAAACGCTCTATTTTGATGACTGACCAATAGAAAGACTGTAAAAAGTTTTGGAGGGTAACTTTCCAATTAGTCACTAAAATTTTGTTGACCTCTCATTGGCTGCTTGTAAAGATTTTAGCAATATGGCTACCAATGAAACAATAATGTGACAGTGAAAAGGTAAGAAACGTCATATACATATCAGGCCTGGCATCCTTAGCATCCATTTGTCAGAGAAATACTGTGCTAGTTTTGATGCCCCAAACCTCTGAACATTGACCTTCACAGTCATTTACCTGCTAAAGGCTGTCTTTGTGGACCAGAGACATCATTTGACGTTGACTACACATGAGCAACAGGCATCTTGGTTGTCCCTGTTGCAAGCAGTAGAGCAAGCAGTGCTGCTTTCCTTGTATTGCAAACATAACAGGGCCAGTGGTAATCTGTACTGGGCCGGCGGTGACCTTTACTGACCAGCTGGCTGTTCCCCCTTGTGGTTTGTTTACTAATAAAACATACTGCAGGCGATATTTGATCAAATCGCTAACAAAGAATTTCAGGTGTATCAGAGACTAATAGACACTGATCACCCTAAACAAACTTTATTTTTTTGGTGAGAACTTTGGACAAAAGAAAAAAGAAAGGTGATTGCATTGAAGATGTTAGTATTGTGGGAGAATTTGTTGGCTGCAACAGTAGAGAGAAGCCCACACACATCCTGCAATTGGTCACTTCCTAGCAAGCAGGTTTTGACAGGTTTGGGCAAGCACAGGAAGCATTGCTAACAGAGACCACTGTTAGGCAGAAGGCCAAGTCTCCGCCTACATGCAAGTCAAGAAGGAGGAGCACATCAGCTCATACAATCATTGATTGGACTATTCTTATTACCTCATTGTTATTGGTTAAAACGTGTTATGCATAAATGATTCTCTAGTTGTTGATAATACCATTGTACATCTTCTTATATATGAATGTTGTATTGTATAAAAGGCCATGTGATGGTCCATTATGTCAGACAAATAATAAATCTTGGGATACAAACACTTCTCTCTCTCTCTTCACTTACTAGGAGTTGCAGTTGTAGCATATTGGTATTCATACCGAATTAACAGTTAGCTGGTGGAGCACAGGGTCGGTCAGACTCAAGTAGTAGCTATACAGGGCAGGACTTAAGCCCCTGTATGAGCTTGTGTTACAGCAGGGACGGTCAGACTCAAGTAGTAGCTATACAGGGCAGGGCTTAAGCCCCTGTATGAGCTTGTGTTACAGCAGGGACGGTCAGACTCTAGTAGTAGCTATACAGGGCAGGGCTTAAGCCCCTGTATGAGCTTGTGTTACAGCAGGGTCAGTCAGACTCTAGTAGTAGCTATACAGGTCAGGGCTTAAGTCCCTGTATGAGCTTGTGTTACAGCAGGGTCAGTCAGACTCTAGTAGTAGCTATACAGGGCAGGGCTTAAGCCCCTGTATGAGCTTGTGTTACAGCAGGGTCGGTCAGACTCTAGTAGTAGCTATACAGGGCAGGGCTTAAGCCCCTGTATGAGCTTGTGTTACAGCAGGGTCGGTCAGACTCTAGTAGTAGCTATACAGGGCAGGACTTAAGCCCCTCTATGAGCTTGTGTTACAGCAGGGTCAGTCAGACTCAAGTAGTAGCTATACAGGGCAGGGCTTAAGCCCCTGTATGAGCTTGTGTTACAGCAGGGTCAGTCAGACTCTAGTAGTAGCTATACAGGTCAGGGCTTAAGCCCCTCTATGAGCTTGTGTTACAGCAGGGTCAGTCAGACTCTAGTAGTAGCTATACAGGGCAGGGCTTAAGCCCCTGTATGAGCTTGTGTTACAGCAGGGTCAGTCAGACTCTAGTAGTAGCTATACAGGGCAGGACTTAAGCCCCTGTATGAGCTTGTGTTACAGCAGGGTCGGTCAGACTCTATTAGTAGCTATACAGGGCAGGGCTTAAGCCCCTGTATGAGCTTGTGTTACAGCAGGGTCGGTCACACTCTAGTAGTAGCTATACAGGGCAGGACTTAAGCCCCTGTATGAGCTTGTGTTACAGCAGGGTCAGTCAGACTCTAGTAGTAGCTATACAGGGCAGGGCTTAAGCCCCTGTATGAGCTTGTGTTACAGCAGGGTCTGTCAGACTCTAGTAGTAGCTATACAGGGCAGGACTTAAGTCCCTGTATGAGCTTGTGTTACAGCAGGGTCAGTCAGACTCTAGTAGTAGCTATACAGGGCAGGACTTAAGCCCCTGTATGAGCTTGTGTTACAGCAGGGTCGGTCACACTCTAGTAGTAGCTATACAGGGCAGGACTTAAGCCCCTGTATGAGCTTGTGTTACAGCAGGGTCGGTCAGACTCTATTAGTAGCTATACAGGGCAGGGCTTAAGCCCCTGTATGAGCTTGTGTTACAGCAGGGTCAGTCAGACTCTAGTAGTAGCTATACAGGGCAGGGCTTAAGCCCCTGTATGAGCTTGTGTTACAGCAGGGTCTGTCAGACTCTAGTAGTAGCTATACAGGGCAGGACTTAAGTCCCTGTATGAGCTTGTGTTACAGCAGGGTCAGTCAGACTCTAGTAGTAGCTATACAGGGCAGGGC
This sequence comes from Cryptosula pallasiana, assembly GCA_945261195.1. NCBI lineage: Eukaryota > Metazoa > Bryozoa > Gymnolaemata > Cheilostomatida > Cryptosulidae > Cryptosula > Cryptosula pallasiana. The sequence continues at coordinate 5,281,660 of OX183134.1, read as the reverse complement.
TTAAGCCCCTGTATGAGCTTGTGTTACAGCAGGGTCAGTCAGACTCTAGTAGTAGCTATACAGGGCAGGACTTAAGCCCCTCTATGAGCTTGTGTTACAGCAGGGTCGGTCAGACTCTAGTAGTAGCTATACAGGGCAGGACTTAAGCCCCTGTATGAGCTTGTGTTTCAGCAGGGTCTGCTGTACAAAAGGTGCCAGCAGACGGACTCAGTGCCTGTCGCCACGATAAGAAGCAAAGTAGGGAGGCAAATTGCACAAGCCTGGATAAAACAACAGTTGTGTCCAAGTAGTAACGGGCAATTCTACTACAGTCCTATGTTGGTTCGTGTCATCCATAGTGGTAATGCATTCTTTGTTGATGATGAACTCACAAACCAAAACACCTTATGACGAGTGTCTCCAAATGAGTTTGAGAAAAATGAGGACAACTTCACCTTGAATTGACTTTGGCATACACCTTGATTGTGTCATCTCTATTCTTGAAAAATAAATTGGCTATTTAAAATCGATCTGTTGATTCATTCGGCTGTCATGTCTTTCACCGTGGTAGCAAAAAAAATTACACTCTACACAACCTTGATGGCTCTTTTTTGATAAACTTTCAAAGGAGGTCATGATGTCTGGGTTAAAATATTTGATAATGGGCTCGATAGACTGCACAAGAGGCTATCATACATAGTAAAGTCAAGTTGATACTAGCCAGCTGACATTGTTATGAGGGAATGCTAATAGCACGCTTCCACTGGTTGACCAAATGCCAACCTAGGAGACTATTGAACAAGCAGCACTTAGCACCATAATAAAGAGTTCTATGCGTTAGAGAAACCAATGGATAAAGTACCTGTCTTGTTGTGCAGTGGTACACATGTGTACTTGTAGGTAAAACCACTAAAACTTCTGGTGCAGTCAACATACAAAATTTCAGTCGCACTGCAACATACATTTGCAAAGTCAGCAGTTTAAATGATTGTGGAGGTTCTTGTGATCAAAAATCAGACTTTACCCATTCTGCACCGTTTAAATCAACATTCTATTATACAATTCCAACAACCCAACTCCCAGCAACCCAACTCCCAGCACCCCAACTCCCAGCAACCCAACTCCCAACAACCCAACTTCAAACCTACACTTCACCAGTGACACCAAGGCTGCAATCCACAACAGAAGGTGAGTCCTATATAACGTAAAAAGTTATTTTAACTTCCCTTTGTAATGTTTGTGTCAAGTGGCAGAATAGTTGCTTGTTTAAAGCTAATGATAACAATGTCTTTGTGAGCTTTTGTCGCACTTCTAATACAATCAAAGGTTCCAAAGGTTCTTTTAAAATAAAGTTATCGTATAAGATAAGGTTTCAAGTTGTTTGGTTTATTACGTGCAACTAAAGCAGGAAAAAGCCATTGATTAAATTGGCAAATCAAGTTTGTTTCTAGAAATAACCTGTCTCTAACACATAAACTTGCATGTAATGAGATTTTACTCCAGGTCTCAAATTCTACAGAAACTACGAGTACGACAAATGTATGGATCACAGATATTTCTCCGAACAGTGAAAGCTTCCAGTATACTGTTTTAATGAAGAGAACAACAATAATAGTGGATATCTCCAGCCATGGTGAGTTAAAACAGTTCATTCATCCGCAACAGTTAGGTTTGAGTTTTTGCTATATGTACAAGAGTGTGAAAACTAACAATTACCTAAAACATGTTTTTTTTTCTGTCATTTTGTGGATAAATTAAATGCACTCACTAGCATTACACCTACAGCCTCACCTTTTTGAACCTACACCCCACCTCCCGACCCCTTGGATATCCCCCATCTCCCTCACACCCTTTATCCATATGTGGTGGATTTTACTGACTACATACAGTGACCACTACTGTGCAGAGGTCCCCCTGTTGGTGGCTACCACAGGCATCCTTCCCTTGATTATAACAGACAAAGACCAGTATCTGTTACAGCAATTATATTGCTCTTATAAGCAATTATTATTACTTCGGCACTAAGTATTCACTATACCGACCCTGGGTTGCTATCCCGGGTCGGGAACAAGATGGCCGCCATGACCAGGATGATGAAATCTAGCCTAAGAGTTTCCAGATGCCATCTCCCAAAGCTAACCACCTTTGGATGTAGGAGAAAGTGGACCCAAGGCCGTGTAACGCCCAAGAACTATACCAACCAATCACTGGCCAAGTTGCCTATCGACTCCGCCCCTTACTTATGGGCGCCAGTGCTCTTTAACTTGTCTAGTTTATCTTATTGGACAATATCATTTACTATGTATTCTATTGTTGCTATATATCCTGTGCATGGCTGGTATTTTTACACAACTCTGCCTATAAAAGGCAGAGGTTTGCCCATACTCATTGCACTTACTGATATGGCAAGAGTGTGTTCTCTTGTCCTGTATTGCCAGCATTACCCGTTATTCTGTGATGAATAAATGGTTTGTTTACACATTACTATGCTGTGTATGTCTGAGCCGAGGGCTCCTTGCTACCGTTGCTAAAGTCAGCCACTCGCTTTACAACACTGTGTTTGTACCGATTCGGTACAGGGTCACCTCTGGGTTGAGGTAGACTATTACTTGTCAGGCCTGAAGAGGCTGACTGCCTTGTTGTGGCTGCACAGACGGTGCGTCTGCCAGCCCAACCCCCTAGCGGAAGGTAGTGGACATAAAAATCCGCTACACATACACCTTATTAGTAGTAATATATGAGCAGATCTCCCTACCAAGTGTTTTTTTGTGGATCTGATCTTGGAGTTGAGACAATGGGTTACGGCGTTGGATGAATTCGCCGAGTTTATATTGTATTTTACTTGAGGGGTACTTGAGTGGCATTTGAGTGGCATTTGAGTGGCATTTGAGTTTTGATTAGTTTTTTACTTAATTTGAACTTATATGGCATATAGATTTTGAATGTATGGCATTCAAGTTTTGATAACTTTTTTACATAACTCGAACTCATATGCTATCTTGAGAGAGAGGGGAGAGGAGAGAGGAGAGAGGAGAGATGGGAGATGAGAGAGGAGAGAGAGGAGAGAGATTTTTTAGTTTTCTATACATTCATGTATATATGGTTAGTTATGTACATATTTATGGTTATATTTATATCTACATAGAGAGAGGAGATATATCTACATTGAACAAATATATTGATCAAAAATGAAAATTATATGTTTATATACCTGATTACATAATGAGGGGTACTTGAGTGGTATTTGAGTTTTGATTATTTTTTTACTTAATTTGAACTTATGGCATATACATTTTGAATGCATGACATTCAAGTTTTGATAATTTTTTTACATAACTCGAACTCATATGATATTTTGAGAGAAGAGAAGAATGAGGAGACTACATTGAATCAATATATGATTATATACATTTATTACATAATAAGAAGCAAAATATTCTTGTATAATATACTTTTCTATGAATTATTATATGATTATATAGACTTATTGTATAATAAGTAGGGAAAATCTTTCCATATAATATAGTTAGAGTCGGTAAATAGTAAGTAATACAAAACAGTACAACTTGTAATGTCAATGAATACACAGGCTTTTTTTTATTCATTCATTATCCGCTTGAGACTACCAGTTGTCAGCATTTGATATTGAGTTTACATACCATCAACACTAAGTGGTTCATCAAAATCTTGCAATTCGTTTTCTAGGAATTCCTTAAGAACTTCATCCTCATTATTCGTTTTTGTTAGCACCTCATTGGAGCTTGTTTGTGTGCAATATTGCTCCCAATCACTAGCGTTGGTTGAAGAAATGAAGACAACATTGTGGTATGGAATAGGATTTCCATTCTTACTCTGTTTTTTTCCTTTGTAAATCATCACACCAGGTGCACATCTTTTAGCTTCCTCGTTATATCTGATTGGTAGTAAAAGCGTTCTCGTCTCTCTTTTTCCATTCTTTTCAGTGACATAGCGAATGCAATTTACAATGGATTCTTCTCCATTGAATCGGAAAGGAATGAATCTTTCTACAACTTCGATGTAAGCAAAAATGGAACAATCTTTGAAATTACTGAGATAATCGATGTCGTAAGCGAGTTTGAGTTCTTCTTCACTCATTTTTCTCAGTTTTTCAGCTTCAGCAGTAGCTTCCATTGTGGTTAATCGTTTTGTACTGATACGTTTGACATTGTAGTAAGTAGTCTCCGGTTTTTTTGAGTTTTCCATCTCACCCAAGTACAAAATGTTGAAAGGTAATGGGTAGTTATCCACATTGAAGCTTTCAACTACTCTACTTGGACAAACGACTTTCTGAAAATTCGCTCCAGTTGAATTATCAAGATAAGTGAGAATGTAGTAGTTTCCGTATGCACCAGTACTCTGCTCAATAGAAACGATTTGCAAAACTGATGGAACAGGAAGTGATGCTAGTGTAAGAAACCCTCCAATCTTTTTCAAATCACATGCCTTCCATTTTTGGAGAGATTTGGCCATCTGGAGAGCTCTGTCAGCATCAGTGAGCAATTCTTTTTGTTCCATATTGTTTGATGTTGTGGGTAAAACCAGTTTTGGAAGAGCTCGTTTCTTTATCGCTGCTTCTTTTGTGACAGAGTTAGAGTTTTTTCTTTTGGGTGTTTTGAACGTTTTTTGTTTGTTTTCGATTGGCTTTAAATCCGTGTAAGAAGCAGAAAAATCCTCCATAGTGTTCTAAAAAAGAAAGAAATAACATATAATTCAGCTTTTCATGTGGAACTAAAAGATTATTTATTTCATACTTTACATTATAGCTAAACTAATTTTGATCTTTGTTAGGTAGGGAATAATAAGTTTTAAATTTTACCTTTTATAAAGAGAAAGTTTCTAGTAGTTGCAATGGAAAGTGTAGTAGATGTTGCTCCTCTGATCACTGTTGTAGAACTGGATGCTTTCTGTGTGAAAACAGTGGCTCTTAAATAGCTAAAGTTGCACTGGTTGAACTCTATGAATACCAACCTTCTTTATAATATAACTATGATTCAGAATTTTGTCCACGCGAAAACCAATGCTTTCGCGGGAATAAATAATTTATTTTCACGCGAATAGAAACTGTTGCTTTCGCGGGAATACAAATTTTATTTTCACGCGGATACAAACCAATGCTTTCGCGGGAATAAAAACTTTATTTTCACGCGAATGGAAACAGTTGTTTTCGCGGGAATAAATATTTTATTTTCACACGAATGGAAATAGTTGTTTTCGCGGGAATAAATAATTTATTTTCACGCGAATAGAAACTGTTGCTTTCGCGGGAATACAAATTTTATTTTCACGCGGATACAAACCAATGCTTTCGCGGGAATAAAAACTTTATTTTCACGTGAATGGAAACAGTTGTTTTCGCGGGAATAAATATTTTATTTTCACACGAATGGAAATAGTTGTTTTCGCGGGAATAAATAATTTATTTTCACGCGAATAGAAACTGTTGCTTTCGCGGGAATACAAATTTTATTTTCACGCGGATACAAACCAATGCTTTCGCGGGAATAAAAACTTTATTTTCACGCGAATGGAAACAGTTGTTTTCGCGGGAATAAATATTTTATTTTCACACGAATGGAAATAGTTGTTTTCGCGGGAATAAATAATTTATTTTCACGCGAATAGAAACTGTTGCTTTCGCGGGAATACAAATTTTATTTTCACGCGGATACAAACCAATGCTTTCGCGGGAATAAATACTTTATTTTCACGCGAATGGAAACGGTTGTTTTCGCGGGAATAAATAATTTATTTTCACGCGAATACAAACTGTTGCTTTCGCGGGAATACAAATTTTATTTTCACGCGGATACAAACCAATGCTTTCGCGGGAATAAATAATTTATTTTCACACGAATACAAACTGTTGCTTTCGCGGGAATGAAAATAAAATTTGCATTCCCGCGAAAGCAACGATTTCCATTCGCGTGAAAATAAAGTATTTACTCCCGCGAAAGCATTGGTTTGTATCCGCGTGAAAATAAAATGTGCATTCCCGCGAAAGCAACAGTTTGTATTCGCGTGAAAATAAATTATTTATTCCCGCGAAAACAACGTTTTCCATTCGCGTGAAAATAAAGTATTTATTCCCGCGAAAGCATTGGTTTGTATCCGCGTGAAAATAAAATTTGTATTCCCGCGAAAGCAACAGTTTCTATTCGCGTGAAAATAAATTATTTATTCCCGCGAAAACAACTATTTCCATTCGCGTGAAAATAAAGTCTTTATTCCCGCGAAAACAACTGTTTCCATTCGCGTGAAAATAAAGTTTTTATTCCCGCGAAAGCATTGGTTTGTATCCGCGTGAAAATAAAATTTGTATTCCCGCGAAAGCAACAGTTTCTATTCGCGTGAAAATAAATTATTTATTCCCGCGAAAGCATTGGTTTGTATCCGCGTGAAAATAAAATTTGTACTCCCGCGAAAGCAACAGTTTCCATTCGCGTGAAAATAAAGTATTTATTCCCGCGAAAACAACAGTTTCCATTCGCGTGAAAATAAAGTTTTTATTCCCGCGAAAGCATTGGTTTGTATCCGCGTGAAAATAAAATTTATATTCCCGCGAAAGCAACAGTTTCTATTCGCGTGAAAATAAATTATTTATTCCCGCGAAAGCATTGGTTTTCGCGTGAAAAAGATTCTGATTCATAGTTATATTATAAAGAAGGTTGGTATTCATAGAGTTCAACCAGTGCAACTTTACCTATTTAAGAGCCACTGTTTTCACACAGAAAGCATCCAGTTCTACAACAGTGATCGGAGGAGCAACATCTACTACTACATCCAACGACTATTAAAAGTTTTTCTGTGTGAATTTGAAAATTTTCATTGAAGCTAAGACTTAATTATCCGCCTTAATTATCTCACTTAAGTTTTTGTCTACTTAAAAAGTAATGCTTTCACATAATAAATCACTCGTTCTAACAACAGTAACTGAAGCCTCAACATCTACTATATAATATACCAACCGACTACTAGGAGTTTTATTCACAAGGTAAAATATATTAGCTGAGACATTTAACTTACCTTTTTATGTGCTATTGTCACTTCTATTAAAAAGTAATGATTTTATTGTTATTATAGTGCTATGGAAACAGAAGAGGATGATACTGATGTAGACATACATAAGGAATGGGAATGGCTCATGAAAAATCAAAATGATATCGGTTTTTCAAACGCTGATAATGAATACATGAATGATGAAAGCAATACTAGTAGTAATATATGAGCAGATCTCCCTACCAAGTGTTTTTTTGTGGATTAGACCTTGGAGGTTATGCAATGGGTTACGACGTTGGATGAATTCGCCGAGTTTATATTGTATTTCATTTGAGGGGTACTTGAGTGGCATTTGAGTGGCATTTAAGTGGCATTTGAGTTTTTGATTATTTTTTTTACTTATTTTGAACTTATATGGCATATAGATTTTGCATGTATGGCATTTGATTTTTTTGATAGTTTTAACATTGTATATAAATGAAAACGTGATAAGATTGTATGGTTATTGGAAGTTAAGATGTCGACAGAGGATGATGTTGAGATGAGACCGATGAATGAAGTTGATACTATTGATGGTACTGAACGTGATATGATAGATGTTTTACCGAGTATGAAGCGTAAAGCGTTGATAATTATGATAATTTTGGTATTTGTCGTAGGGCTTTCCACTTTTGGAGGTGTTACTGAGTTTAGTATGTATGAAGAAGCTATGGAAAAAATACAAAAAGCGAGAAACTCTCCTGTTGGAACCATAAATGAAACTACTGTTGATTGATGAACATCTTTTTATGATGAATGGGAAACCTGAAGATTATGACCCGAGGATGCGATCTCCTTTTACAGCAATGATTGCAGGACCAACAGGATCGGGAAAGACGCAAGCGATTTTTCGAATGATTGAAGCTAGTCAGACTATAGCACACCCTCCACCAACAGAGATTCACTACTGTTATGGAGCCTACCAAAAAGCCTTTGATGATGTATCAGGAGTGATTTTTCATGAAGGCATGATAGATATAACAGTGAGTTTTCCCAGAGATGGTAAAAATCGATGGCTGATAATTGATGATCTCATGGATGAAGTTTCTGGTAAAGCTGATGCTAATGCTTTGTATACAAAACATAGTCATCATTTGAACATAAGTGTGTTTTTTATTGTTCAGAATCTGTTTTTAAAAGGAAATCGTACAATTTCCTTGAATAGTCATTATTTTTTTCTTTTTAAAAACCCTAGAGATGCTTCTTCTATTTCCTATTTGGCTCGACAATGTTTTCCATCAAAAATAAAATATGTACAAGAGGCTTTTGAAGACGCGACAAAGAAACCATACTCTTATTTACGAATAGATACGACTCAACAAACGAATGATCAACATAGACTATTGGGAAATTTTACATCAGTTCTCCCTATGATATTATATGTACCCAAGTAAAAGGATATAAATACAATTACTATTCACTTCACCTCAATCATATTTTGTTATTCAACGACGCAACACGAAAGCATTATAATGTCTAAAGCTTTGGAGAAAAAATTAACAAAAAATGCAGCTGTGTTGTTATCGCTCAACAATACAACCTTTGCTATTCAAAAGTCTGTTATAGCCAAAGCCAAAAAGGAGTTTATTATGACTCTAATGGAATGTGCTAAAGCTATTATAAATGGAACGATACCATTGACATCATCTCAGTATAATGAGTTGCAGCGAAACGTGAAGGATATTAGCGCTTTAGTAAGAAAATCAACGTTAGATGATAAGAAAGCTGTATTGCAAAAAGGAGGATTTTTAGGCGCTCTACTAGGACCTATCATCAGCAATATAGTTCCAGGGTTACTTAAAAGTGTGCTAGGTGGAGGGAGAAGATAAAGATGAAACTCTCAACACGAATGATGCGAAATAGAATGGCGATTTTAGCTCTGGATGATCTGAGTAAGAAAGGGAAAATCGCTATAGTCGAAAAGGCTAACTCAGATTTGTTTCAATCATTGATAGAAAGTGTTAAAAATATTATATTAGGTAATGTTCCTCTTGATTCTGAGCAGTTTATTGAGTTGCAGCGTTACAAGAAGGAGCTACATAAACTTAGTGGTAGAGGGAGAGTTGATGATAAGCGTAAAATTTTGATTCAGAGTGGTAGAGGGAATCTTTTGGATGCTATTATAACACCTATTGTATCTGTTTTATCATCAATAAAAAGATGAATCGACAGCCTTTAACATTCTCCAGACGTAATTTTATACTCACTGAAGATGAATACTATAGATTAACAGAAAGAAAGGATGATAAAACAGTAGTAAAGGAAGAGAAAGCCAGACCTCCATTGTATTATAATCCTATGGAAGCTATAACAGTGAGAAATATGAAGCGAAAGCGAAATGATCTACTGGAAACGGCTTATGATTCTGACTTATCCTCATACGAAAAGTTAGATGAAAATGTTGAAAACCTACGTAGGTATTTGTCTGATGTCAAAAAGATTAAAAATAACCAAAACCAGACACAAAAGGATAGTTGGAATCTCATTAAGAAAAAAAAGACAGAGTCTACTTTTCCTTTGGCCAATAGCACAATTATTGATAATAAACCTAATGTCTTTTCACCAAATGTTGATAAAGACAATGAGTTAGAATCAGTGAAAATGGTTGATGATGATGATGATATTGGGACGGAATTAATAAAAGGAAGGTTGTTTGATACTGAAGACACAACCTTACTAGGAAGTACATTTCTTACTGATGGAGAAGATGAGCACGATAGTGAAAGCGAAAATTTAAAAGATTTTGAAAAAAAAGCAGCTGATTTAACAAAAAAAAAGAGTGATCAAACGATCGCTGTCAAAATGTTGAATAATCTGAGTAAAATTGGTAGATTCGACTCGGAGAAGGACAGACTGAAAATTGGAGAACGTTGGTTGAATCCTAGGACTTCCAAAACTTTACTACGAGACGTTCTAACCGAAGGAGGTAAAATACAATCGGGAAATACCAATTACAGTAGATTTAAAAGCCTGCTAACTGATGAAGGAATCACAACTGTCAGAAAATCCCCGCATCGAACACGTACTCAGAAGAAAAAGTTGGTCGTTCCCGGTACTAATTTATGGACATCGACACGCTAAAAGAGTTGTATTACAATCCTGCATTACATACATCTCTACGAGGAGCTAGAGCTTTACTGAAAGCTCGTAGAAAACGAGAGGGAGAAAAAAGAATCCGTGAATGGTTGAGTGGTGAGGATGCCTACACGTTACATAAAAAAGTTGTAACCAAGTTTAAGCGTCGTCCTACAATTGTAGCTGGAATAGGGGAGCAGCTACAGGTAGATTTGATGGATGTTCGATCTCGAAGAGATGAAAATAATAATACAGCATTTTTACTAACTGCTATTGATTCTTTATCTAGAAAAGGTTGGGCTGTGCCGCTCATCAACAAATCAGGACCGGTAGTAGCAAGAGGATTGAGAAGAATACTAGAAGGGGAAAATTATAAAGCTTTACAATCTGATAAAGGTAAAGAGTTTGACAACGTCAATGTCAAGACTCTGCTAGCGGAAAAAAAGATCAAGCGCTTTACAACCGAAAATGAAACGATAAAGGCATCAATGGTGGAGCGTTTTAACAGAACTTTAAAAGAGAAGATATATAGATATTTGACATATAAAGATGATGATAGATACATTGATGCTTTACCAGAAATGGTTAATGCATACAACAACACAATTCATGGTGCTATAGGTATGAGACCAAATGATGTGAATTTTCAAAATCAAGAACTCGTATGGAATCGTGTGTATGAAGGAGGTGAACATAGTTTAACTCAAGAAGCAAAACTAAAGGTTGGGGATTATGTGAGAATAAGTAAGGCAAGAGGAGCGTTTGAAAGAGGATACACTCCGAATTGGACGATTGAGATTTTTATAATCACTGATGTACTTATTGATGAAAAACCTGTTGTATATAGGGTAAAAGATTTAGCTGAGGAGATGATTGATGGCACCTTTTACGAAAAAGAGTTGCAAAAAGTAAAAAAACCCACGATTTTCAGAATTGAAAAGATATTGGGAAGAAGAATGAAAAGAGGTAAAAGACAGATTCTGGTTAAGTGGTTAGGATACGGAGAAAAGTTCAACGAGTGGGTAGATGAATAGTTTATAAGGAAAGAACGCTTGATATAATCATCATACGTTGGGAAAATGTCGATGCTGATAACTTTACCCTCAAACTCTAGTGGTGAAGAGTTTCCTGATAATAACAATTCCGAATTTACAGTGAGACTGTATAAATATTTGGTTATCAATGGTGGTAAATGGGAGGTAGCTCTGCTAGATATGACTTATTCTAATAATTGGAAAAATGTTACCGAAGGGAAAATATATCTAGAAAAGACTAATGTCTCCGGTAAAAGCGAAAAGTCCTTCATCCTAATCGGTAATGGAAGATATGATAGTATAGAGGAGTTGGAGGAGATTATACGAAAGAGAATGAATGAAATGGATTTAGACAAGAAATTCGCCATCTCCTACAACAAGATCACCAACACTGCTTTACTAACTAACAGTGATCCTGATACTGCCATAAGCTTTTCCAAAGATATAGCATATATTTTTGGATTTGAATCACAAACTACATACCCTCGTGGTAGATACAATAATATCACACCTCCTGATATAAATTCCGGTTTAACATCCCTGTATGTTTATTCCAACATTGTTGATAATAGAATGGTAGGAGATACGAATGTACCTTTATTGAGAGTAGTTCCAGTTCAAGGAAAGAAGAATAGTGTTGTGTATCAAGAATTTAAAAATCCTCACTATGTTGACGCTTCATCACTAAATAGTGATATGATTAAAGTACTTATAACGAGTGACGACGGTCAACGAATACCATTTGATGGTGGAAAGGTTGTGTTGACGGTTCACTATAGAGAGAAAGAATTATAATGAGTTTGGTACGATACACCCCTGAGGATTCAAAAGATTTTTTTGATGAGTACTACAAGATGCAAGCTGGAAATGGAATTGGAGTGTATAGCGGACGACGAGTGATGCCTAATATGAGAGGAAATGGACTTGGTAGTATTTTTTCAAGTTTACTTAAATCTGCAGCACCAATGCTGAAAAGAGGAGCAATTAGTTTGGGGAAAAGAGCATTGTCTGTAGGTGGAAATGTAGCGCGTGATGTCATCGATGGTCAAAGTTTTGCAGCGTCAGCAAAGAAGAGGGGATTGGCAGAGTTGAATGATCTGGGGGGAGATGTGCTCAATGCAGTCCGTCCAGATAGAATGAAAAGGAGAAAAACAAGAGGTGGAAAGAAGAGGAGAGGTGTTGGTAATCGTGGTATATTTTAATAGCAGTAGAATCCGGTATAAAGACAGCTGAGCTTGATATCTATATTCATTAAGCGGTAACGCTTCAAGCATTCATCACTCGCAAAAGATGGCTAGCCTAAATGGAACAACAGGTAATAAGTTGGAAGGTTCTTCCTACAACATAAATCCAACGTTGGATGTATTTGCTACGGAACCAACAAACATATCGGTAGAAAGATCGGAATATGTTGTCATCAGACCTGATAGGTTAGATCCTTATGGTAGTATTGAGTTAACCTTGTCAGGGAGCACTGAACATTACACAGATCTTTACAACTCGTTTCTGCAAGTTGAAGCCACGGTTGTTCAAGATGATGGAACCAATATTTCAGGTAATGATGATGATGCAGTTGTGTGGATGGGGGATTCAATGCATGCATTATTCAGTGAGTTGAAAATGTCGATAGAAGGAACCACCGTTGAATACGCTAACAACTACGGTTTACGCTCCTACTTTTCACAACTACTCGAAAACAGTGCAGAAAGAAAGAAATATCAAGGTAAGATGGAAGGATGGTTGTATGATGATTCAACTAGCAAAGACGCTACTGATCACAAAACCGCTGATAAGAAAAAGAGGAGAGCTCTAATCATAGGTGGAAAGACAATAGAATTAACTGGAAAACCTCATCTCGCATTATTTCAGCAGAAAAAACTAATAATACCAGGTCCTACTATGCAGCTGGAGTTTGAGCGTGCCTCTGGCAAACTAGCTTTGTTTGCTGCGAATGAGACGCCTGCAGGAGGGGCAAAGATTAGAATTGATAAATTTGAACTTCATCTTTGTAAAGTTAAGGTGAATCCTACAATACAAAACTCCCAACTCAGCTTGGCATTGGAAGGTCACAACTACATTTATCCTGTTGATCGAAAACGGATAAAACTATATGGAATTCGTGCTGGTGTTGCGCAGATCGACATCACTTTGGAAGAAAACAAACAAAAACCTAAACAAATTTATTTAGGTTTAGTTAATCACAACGCAATGAACGGACGTTTCGCCTTGAATCCATATAGAATGCAGCATGCTAGTGTTGATAGTATTGTATTGAGAGTTGGTGATTGTCCAATTGGAAGGAGATTTGAACCAAATTATGCTAGAGGAGTTTTTGGAAGAGAATATCATCAGTTTCTACACGCTACCGGAACTTTGCTTGAAGGTGATAGTCTCGGTATTACGAAAGAACAATACCTTGATGGTACTACACTTTATGGATTTGATTTGACTGGTGATTTTCTTAAAGAAGGTTTTCACTCTATGAAAAATGTCACAACAAGTGTGGAAATTCGTTTTAGCGCTAACACGACGGATGGATTATCCCTGGTAGCATACTTTGTAAAAGACGGTGTGTTGGAGATGGATAGCATTCTTCAATTAACTATCGGAGGTGACGCAGTGCTTTAAACAGAAAGTTACAGATGAATACCATACAAATTCGTTCGATCTTATCTTCAGACGTTTTATGTCAAAGCGCAGGGTTTCATGTTGGAGCTAGAGAACAGTTTTGGAAGCAAATTTGCAATTTTCCAACAGGATGTTTCGTATTCAACACCCATTATTCTCATCAACCCGGAGAGCATTGGTTGGCTGTGTACGCTAATGATTCAGAGGTGGATTTTTTTGACTCGTTTGGACGTTCTGTTTCCTTTTATCCGGATGTAAATGAAATACTAAGTATTCATGGAGGATATGAAACAATACGAAGTAATGAAACACAACTACAAAATTTTTTGTCAACTGTATGTGGCGACTATTGTGTATACTTTTGTTTACTGAGAAGTAGAGGATGGAGTATGGATGAAATTGTTAGAAGTTTACGAGACATAGGAGATAGTGAGATGAGAGATCACTCAATACGGAGATTTATCATACAGACCTATCCTAACTTCGAGTTCATAGAAGATAATACAGTAGAAGGAATAGATGGTGTACATATACAAGGAACTAATTTACTAAGTAAATTGTTAAAATAAATTATTATAATTGATTTTTATTTGATATAACAAATATAATGAATAAAATACAACTTATCTCATTATTTGTGCTAAACACTACAGAACCTATAAAAACTATTATTTTGTAATGTTTCAAGCAAGAAGTAAATAAGATCTTCTCATTTTCTTCCTCAGGAACGCTCTTTAGTTATATCTAAAAGACATAGTAACTAATGACTCTATCATACATAGTTATATGAATTAATTTTACAAAAATACTTCAGATCTTTCTTTAAATAGATATGAAACTTACCATCATAGAAGACGAGTCACATCCTTTGTGTTATCGATTAAGACTCTGATATGCTGTTCTGGACAATTCTCTTTTTCATTTTCATCAAAGTAGGAGAGACAGGTGTGCTGCAGCGAAGTATCAAACAGTTCTGAGACTTGAATGAAAGCTTGAAGAGCTGAGAGTAGAATGATGTCGTAGGAAATCATGTTGTTCGTATTTTGTTTCAGTCCTCTGAATACGATTACACCACTTTTTTCCGCCACCACAGATGAAGCTATTTGAGCAGGGATGCTAAGATCTCCAATCAATAGCTCTCCTTTCACCATACATCTGTAATTAGCCACTATAACATCAGCAGTCTTGTTCCAACGAGTATCACATTTTCTTAGCATTCCAGGATTCTCATAAGCTATAACACTTCCTGTCGGAAAATCGTGTAGGTGAGCAACACTGAAATAAGCCTGTATTTGTCTCAAACTCTTGCCATACAATGAGTTGAATGGATCGTTGATCTTTCGATTACATCCATGAGATTCAGCAGTACGAAAAATCGCATCTCCTGTCTTTCCTTCTCCCATATAAATTAAAACAATTGGACGTGTTTGCTTAGCTTTATTAACAAGCAGTCCTATTTCGGTTGAAACATCACTCTTCACCCGAGTTATCTTCTTATTCTTTCGGTAGTTGTAAATCATGGTGCACTTTGATTCATCACGAAATTCAACAGACAACACCTCCATAACTGTTGGTACTGGTAGTTCTCGGATTTCCATGGATTCTTCAAGTTTTTCTAGACTATCTGGAGAGAGAGAGTTTATTAACCCAGCGCTCTTGTAGGTGAGAGTGGTTAGTTCATTACTTCCAGCATCTTGAAAGGGTATTCTGGTGTGACGAAAAAGCGTTTCATCTCCAACATCCGTCAAAACTAGTTTTTTGCACTTCGAGCCAGTTTCATTCTCATCTTTTGTCAAATCAATAAAAGATCGTTTCCTCATCGATGTTCTTTTTGAAGACAGCTTGTTAGTAGGAGATGTGAATGAAGTAAAATCTTGTTGGGATTCTGGTTCATCAACCACCAATTGACTTTCTGCCATATCAAAGATAGGAGAAGGTGATGGGGAAAGGGTTTGCTGGGATCCTGCTTCTTCATTCATCGGTTGACTTCCTTCGTCTTGAGTATTCATTCTAAAAAAAACAAAACATTTTGTTTAATTTTTCGTAATTAATTTTAAAAGATCATAAAGGTCATAAACCTAGTAGCGTTAGCTAACAAAAAATAAATATTTTTACTCTTACCTTTATAAAGAAGATGAGCTCCTAGTTGTTGCAATGAAAGATTTAGTAGATGTTGCTTCTCCGCTAGTCGTTGTAGAACTGGATGCTTTCTGTGTGAAAACAGTGGCTCTTAAATAGGTAAAGTTGCACTGATTAAATCCTATGAATCAACATTTTTTCACGCGAATACAACCCAATGCTTTCGCGGGAATAAATATTTTATTTTCACGCGAATACAAACCAATGCTTTCGCGGGAATAAACATTTAATTTTCACGCGAATGGAAACTGTTGCTTTCGCGGGAATGAATACTTTATTTTCACGCGAATACAAACCGTTGCTTTCGCGGGAATAAATATTTTATTTTCACGCGAATACAAACCAATGCTTTCGCGGGAATAAACATTTAATTTTCACACGAATGGAAACTGTTGCTTTCGCGGGAATGAATACTTTATTTTCACGCGAATACAAACCGTTGCTTTCGCGGGAATAAATATTTTATTTTCACGCGAATACAAACCAATGTTTTCGCGGGAATAAATAATTTATTTTCACGCGAATGGAAACCGTTGCTTTCGCGGGAATAAACATTTTATTTTCACGCGAATAGAAACCAATGTTTTCGCGGGAATAAATAATTTATTTTCACGCGAATGGAAACCGTTGCTTTCGCGGGAATAAACATTTTATTTTCACACGAATAGAAACCAATGTTTTCGCGGGAATAAACATTTTATTTTCACGCGAATACAAACCAATGTTTTCGCGGGAATAAATAAATTATTTTCACACCAATGGAAACCGTTGCTTTCGCGGGAACAAACATTTTATTTTCACGCGAGTATAAACCAATGTTTTCGCGGGAATAAATAATTTATTTTCACGCGAATACAAACCAATGTTTTCGCGGGAATAAATAATTTATTTTCACGCGAATACAAACCAATGCTTTCGCGGGAATAAACATTTCATTTTCACGCGAATACAAACCAATGTTTTCGCGGGAATAAATAATTTATTTTCACGCGAATACAAACCAATGCTTTCGCGGGAATAAACATTTTATTTTCACGCGAATACAAACCAATGTTTTCGCGGGAATAAATAATTTTATTTTCACGCGAATGGAAACCATTGCTTTCGCGGGAATAAAAATTTTATTTTCACGCGAATACAAACCAATGCTTTCGCGGGAATATATACTTCATTTTCACGCGAATGGAAACCGTTGCTTTCGCGGGAATGAAATTTTTTATTTTCACGCGAATAAAACAGGGATATTTCACGCGAATAACACTATTCTGATAGAGTTTTCGCGTGAGTGTTTTTAATGGCTATAAGCTAAATGAGTAGGAGTGGCTTATACTATATAAGAACAGCTCTCTCTGCATAGAAATCATTCTCTCCAGCAATAAAACATCGACTACTACAGCTGATTTCATCAACTACTACAACTGATTCATCAACTGCTACAACTGATTTCATCAACTACTACAGCTGATTTCTTGGTGATAAGGTAAGAATTAATAGAAAAATTACTTAATAAAAGTTAAAATGTAATTATTTTACAACACTGTTTAATCATCATATACTAATACTTAACATTTTATTTTAGTTCATTATGAGTTCAAAAAGATACACAATCAAAGACTACCTTCCAAAGATATATCATAGCTATATTAAAGAAAATGTTGAAGTACAGGAAAAGATTGGATATCGCTTGACATTACAAGCTATATTATTATGTATGACACAGCATTTGCTAACTGTAGCTTCTTTACATGGAGAACTTTCACCGATACAATACCGACCATACACTACACATAAATACGTTGACAATTCAGTAGAAATATTTAAGCTTATGACTAAAAACAATTTTCAAACAGTTGTAAAAATGTCAAAAACTGTCAGTATTAATGATTACTTAAAGAAAATTCAAAGAAAAGTGTGGAATAAAGAGCTCACTCAAAAATTGATTTCAATACAATGGACTACTGAATTATTATATCATTTTCAATCAGATATATGTAGATACATACAAACGGATGAAAATCTCTCATCATCCATTTTTTCATTTGAAATGATATTGGAACTATTTCAAGCTTACAATATTTAATATGTTCTCTTTATGTATCCCTACTTATTATACAATAAATGTATATATTCACATATTGTTTCATTTTTAATCAATGTATTTATTCAATGTAGATGTATCTCCTCTCTCCTCTTTTCCTCTCTCCTTTCTCTCAAGATGCCATATGAGTTCGAGTTATCAAAACTTAAATGCCATACATTCAAAATCTAGTTGCCATATGAGTTCAAATCAAGTAAAAAAATAATCAAAACTCGAATGCCACTTAAATGCCATTCAAATGCCACTCAAGTACCCCTCAAGTAAAATACAATATAAACTCGGCGAATTCATCCAACGCCGTAACCCATTGCCTAAACTCCAAGATCTAATCCACAAAAAAACACTTGGTAGGGAGATCTGCTCATATATTACTACTAATACTGAATATGAAAATGAAATGGAGATGGAACTTGAAAATGCTTTTCAAGACAAACCTTCGACTTTTCAAGTTTCAGCAACTACTGAAAATACAATAGCCTTTGATAAGCAGTAAGTTTTTAAAATCATAAATTAATAACATTAGTAGAGTAATTTTTTTGCTTTTTTCTTATACCCATCTCATGAATCAGCAAAAATAATGCGTTATCTTTTTATTGTAGACAGGACTCAGAATATCAGAGAATTAATGTAAAAGAGGGAGTTAGGAATTCATGTCATAGTACACAGTAAGTTTTTAAAAACTTAACTAATAATAATGTTTGAGTCTTTTTTCCTAATTCCATTTTAAAAATTAATTGATAATAGTGTTTAAGTCATTTTTTTCTTCTGTTACATTTTATGTAAAATGTATGTGAATGTTTTATAGAACAACTATTATGTGTTAACATTTCTATTGTAGACAAAGTTTAAATTATCAGGAGGAGAATGTAGAAGAAAAAAACCCTGAAATTTCCCCCAATTGGAAATGGTTAGAAGAAAATCTCATTTGTTTTCGTTTACCCGATGAAACAATCAATCAAATAGGCTTTGGTGCTGAGCCTTCACCACCAAAGACTAGCATAATAGCTCAAGATATAGAGCCGGTTGTGGAGGAGATAGTTGAAGAAAATGAGAATGATCCAATGATAGAAAATGAAGAAGAAGAAGAAGAAGAAGATGAAGAAGCCCAAGAGGAAGAACAAGAAGAAGAAATGGAAGATTTAAATATTGAAAGACCTACCCGAGCATCAACCCTAGGTATTGTTGATGATAGCACAGCTCCAACTTTTCAAGATGAAGAATGGGATGATTTGATAGCTAGATATTGGGGAGCTATGAAAACGAAACATAGAGCTGGAAAAGTCATAGAGCTTTTAAATGTAAGACTTTGGGATGGGATTCCAAGAGACCAAGCTGATACCTACCAAAATGACTATCATGATTCAAGAGTGTTAGAATTGCTAAAAAAAGTTTGGAGACAATTGAGCTCGAGAGCAAAAGTCAACTGTAGCGTAGGTTGTATACTAGAAAATAAAAATGATGGTGAACTCCGATACTTTCACTCATCATCAAACAATGCTACTGTATATCCAAAAGCTAAACTGATTGAAACTGAAGGAGATCTTGATGACTTCTTTGTTGATGTTATGGAGACTGATCATCGTACAAATAGCTTGAGACGGAGACCAAATACGACTTGGAGATTGATGTTGATCACAAACATTTCGTTTTATTTCTACAAACTACTCGGAATGGGAAAAGTTGGATCACCACCAGAGCATTTACCCTCTCACCTCCTTAACAACAGACACATACGAACCATGTTAAAAAACACAAAAGGAAAACGAATTACCGACAATCTTTGTTTTTTTAGATGTCTAGCATTACACAAAGAACTACAAAAAAACGGTGGAATTGCAAAAGATCCGATAATTAAGGAGGTGAAGGAGTACCAACAACAATATCATAGTTTCATCTATGGTGATAGTGGTAAAAGGTGTGATGGGAAAGGAGTGACAGAAGCTGATTTATTGCTTTTGGAGCGAGCATTTCAACTGAAGATAACAGTGTTTTCTTTAAATGATGATATGACTTCAACAGTTATTTGGAATTCAAACTCCAGTTATAAGGAGAATCTATATTTGGATCTTTATATCAATCACTTCAGTCTTATTACAAACTTGGAAGGATATGTCAAAGCCTACAGATGTCCAACCTGTTCTACTTGTTATGATAGATTGGGGAATCTGAAAAGACACAGATGTTCAATCTCAGAGGCAACAACTATGCAGTTTTCTGGAGGGCAATACAGTCCTACTGCTACAATATTCGACAAACTGAAGGTTCAATTCGGGATAGATATCGGGTCAGATGATTCCTTGAGATACTATCCGTTTTTTGCAACATTTGACATAGAGTGTTTGTTACCTAATTGCGAAAAAGATCGAGATACAGACACAACCATTTACACGAATGAGCATAAACTTTTAAGTATTTCAATTTGTTCAAACGTACCGGGCTTCAACAACCCGCGTTGTATTGTCAATAATGGGGATGATGATGAATGCGTTGGAAAGTTCATTGAATACTTGGATGATATTAGTGAAGAATCATATAGCCGATTGGAAAAACAGTTTTCGCGAATCATAAAACAGATAGAAGGTGAATTAGAACGACTGGAAGAAGCTGAAGAAAAGTTTCGTAGTGATTTTGAAAAAAATCGTTTCAGACGTAGAACAGGAGCTGAAAAAGTTCTGGATGATTTGTACAGCTATATGAAAAAACTCCCTATTCTAGGTTTCAATTCACAGACTTATGATGTCAATGTGATGAAAGGAAAACTGCTTCAAAAATTGAAAGATGTCTCCGACACAGATTTTGATTTTGTTATAAAAAAAGGAACCAAGATGCCCGTTATCGGAATAGGATCTTTTTTGTTTTTAGATTGCACAAACTTCATTGCTCCTGGATATAGCTATGAAATGTATCTCAAAGCATACAAATGTGAAGCCGGAAAAGGATTTTTTCCTTATGAATGGATGAAAGACTTGGAACAACTTAATCAAGAACATCTACCTCCAAGAGAAGCTTTTTACAGTTCTTTAAAACAAAAGAATATCAGTGAAGAAGAGTACATAATTTGTCAAGAAGCATGGAAAAATAACGACATGAAGACAATGAGGGATTTTTTAAAATGGTACAACAACTTGGATGTAAAACCATTTGTTCAAGCGTTGGAAAGACAAAGATCAATCTACAGAGAGCATGGGATTGATATGTTAAAAGATGGTATATCTTTACCAGGATTAGCGATTCGATGGATGTTTAACAAAGCACCTCAACCACCCCCTCCATACCTCTCTACATACTTGAATTTTGATGAACTTGGTAACTCGTTTCGTCAGACTCTCCCAATTTGTCTGCTTGACAACTGCAATGCAGAACTTTATCCTCTAATAAAGAAAAATATAGTTGGTGGACCAAGTCTAGTGATGCATAGATATCACGAAAAAGGTATAACTAAAATTAGAGAACATTGGTTGGGAAAAGAAGCAAAGATTTGTGATAGAATCTATGGAGTTGATGCAAATGCGCTCTATTTATGGTGTATGATGCAATCAATGCCTACTGGCTATCCTCGAAGAAGAAAAATCGAAAACTCCTTTGTCGCTGAACCAGTAAAATTTAGCAAGATAGCTCATAGCTGGTTACAGTTCCAAATGTTCTCAAAAAAAATCAATATCAGACATCAGCTCAATGGAGGAGAAGTTACTCTCGGACAGCGAGGATTACCAGTTGATGGTTTCTGTGTTGAAAATCGTCATGTCTTTCAATTCCACGGATGTTTTTGGCATGGACACGACT
This sequence comes from Cryptosula pallasiana, assembly GCA_945261195.1. Classification (NCBI taxonomy): domain Eukaryota; kingdom Metazoa; phylum Bryozoa; class Gymnolaemata; order Cheilostomatida; family Cryptosulidae; genus Cryptosula; species Cryptosula pallasiana. The sequence continues at coordinate 5,259,868 of OX183134.1, read as the reverse complement.
GCTCTTATAACAACGCTAAAGAACAAGAGCTTCAAGCTACTGGAAGAAAATCAAAAGCAAATCTGTTTAAAACTACGATGGAAAATGAAGAATATCTTCGAGCATTAGGTTACACTGTAATCTCGATTTGGGAGTGTGACTGGATGAAGCGTGTAAAAACTCATACAAATTTACAAAAATTTGTCAACACGTTTTACAATTCTTTCTACCCTAAAATACTTGAAAAAAAGCTGAATCAAGAAGAAGTGTTGGAGAGAGTTCAATCAGAAGAATTCTTCGGATTTGTTGAATGTGACATCGAAGTTCCTGAGGAAGAGGAAGAAAAGTTCTCCGAAATGCCTCCGATTTTTAAAAATACGATGTTAACCAGAGAACACTTGAGCGATGAAATGAAAGTCTTTGCTGAAGCCGAAGGGTTTTTAAAGACTCCTCAACGCTCATTAGTTGGAAGTATGTACGGAGATAAGATATTGCTAATGAGTCCTTTGTTGAAATGGTACTTGAAACAAGGATTGAAAGTCACCAAAGTTTATCAGCTAATAGAATATATTCCTAGAAAAGCTTTTGAAGCTTTTGGAACATCGGTTTCAGACGCTAGGAGAATGGGAGATGCAGACCCTAGTCAAGAATTACTCGCTACTACTAGCAAGTTGGTAGGAAATGCTGCTTATGGAAAAACAATCACTGATAAAGAAAAACATACCACCATCAAGTTCATCGAAGGCGCCAGAAAAGCTTCATTTCGTATCAGAGGAAACAAATTTATCGCCATGGAAGAGATAGCAGATGATTTTTATGAAATCGTAACCTGTAAAAAGCTAGTAAGTTTTAAAACAATTATTTTGCAATTCAAAATTTATATTCCACAAGTTTACTTTGCTAATCAGTATCACCATCATTTCAGCTAACTATGAATGTTCCAGTACACTTGGGTTTCTCCGTGCTACAGTATGCTAAACTGAGAATGCTACAGTTTTACTACGACTTTATGGATAAGTAAGTGAAACCTAATTCCCTACCATTATTATGTGTAAGTAAGTAAAACTTCCAAATAATTGAAATCGAAACAAACTTTTTATTTATAGATATATTGACAGAAGTGATTTCCAATATGTTGAAATGGATACAGATAGCGCATACATGGCGTTGAGCGGAACATTAGAAACACTGGTAAAACCAAGTATGAAAAAAGAGTTTTACAATGGATATGGTGATTGGTTTCCACGCCCATACTGTGACAAACATAGGGATGAGTTTTTAAGAATCAAAACAATGGGTTTAGAATGGAGCATGCAAGACTGTTGTGAAAAAGTACTAAAACACGGAAAAAGAACACCTGGGCTGTTTAAAGAGGAATTTACCGGAGATGGAATTGTTGCACTTAACTCTAAATCCTATTACTGCTGGGGAGAAAAAGGAAACAAGTTTAGCTCAAAAGGTTTGAACAAACGAATTAATCAATTGAACAAAGACAGTTATCTAAATGTATTGAACACAAAAAAGTCGTTTATGGGTAAAAATCGAGGATTTGTAGTAAAGGATCAAAAAATGTTGACATACAACCAAATAAAACGAGGACTCACATATTTTTATGCTAAAAGACGAGTGTGTTCTGATGGAGTATCTACCGAGCCTACTTTGGCTTAAATAAAAACCTTCATAATAGACTTCTTTTACCACAGTTACTATAACTATATATGTATATAAAATACAAAAAATCTTTCATCATCCTTATAAATATCGATAAAGAATAGATGAATATTTAACTTTATCATCTGATATATTTTATAGCATTCAATGTATATATGAGTTCGAATTATGTATCTAGCTATATTATATGAGGAGATTTTACCCCTACTTATTATGTAATAAATGTATATAGCCATACATTGATTCGCTTTTAATCAATGAATTTATTCAAGGTAGATGTATCTCCTCTCTCCTCTGTCTCAAGATGCTATATGAGTTCGAGTTATGTAAAAAAATTATCAAAACTTAAATGCCATACATTCAAAATCTAGTTGCCATATGAGTTCAAATCAAGTAAAAAAATAATCAAAACTCAAATGCCACTTAAATGCCATTCAAATGCCACTCAAGTACCCCTCAAGTAAAATACAATATAAACTCGGCGAATTCATCCAACGCCGTAACCCATCGCATCACCCCAGATTATGACCCCACAAAAAAACACTTGGTAGGGAGATCTGCTCATATATTACTACTCTTATTTTCTATAACTCCTGGTGCCCTTTTTATTTCTATTCAAGAGCTAATTTCCTGTTCCTGCATTAATGAAGAGTTGCCCAGTGCAGCTAAAAACTAGGGGTCCAAAAAAACAGCTCTCCCCCTTCTCCACTCTCTTATCTCTGTCAAAATAACCCGCCTTAAGATGAAGGTATGATAAAAAGTACCTAACTCCCCTAAGATTATACACTTCTGGACCCCCTGACAGTCATATATCTGCCTTAATTAGCTACTCCGAGCTATCCTGAGCTCCCTCCAGTTACCCCAAGCTACAACAAGCTGTGTACTGCTTATCTCGAGCTGCACTGAGCCTTATTGCATCGCCATATGGCTTACAAACAGGATGGAGTAGCTACCTGAAAGGCTAAGGGACAAGACTAATGAATATCGGGGATGTATAATGACACAAGGGGATGAATGAAGAGGAGCAACCAAGGCCATGGCGAAAAGATGAAATAATGAGGGTGCAACCCATACCACAGAGGCGGAGTTAAAAAACCAAAATAGCAGATAGATTATTTGTTAAATAGCCTTGTGCTAATATTTGTAAATATTTAGTGTTAGATTGATTGGTTTTGTATCATGTTATTGTTGATTGTGATTGGTTATATCCTACTTTAGTCATATAAGCCAAACTTTAGTCATATAAGCCAAACTTTAGTTGTATAAGCCAAACTTCAGTTATATAAGCCAAACTTTAGTTATATAAGCCAAACTTTAGTTATATAAGCCAAACTTTAGTTATATAAGCCAAACTTTAGTTATATAAGCCAAACTTTAGTTATATAAGCCAAACTTTAGTTATATAACCCAAACTTTAGTCATATAAGCCAAACTTTAGTTATATAAGCCAAACTTTAGTTATATAAGCCAAACTTTAGTTATATAAGCCAAACTTTAGTTATGTAAGCCAAACTTTAGTTGTATAAGCCAATCTTTAGTTATATAAGCCAAACTTTAGTTATATAAGCCAAACTTTAGTTATATAGGCCAAACTTTAGTTATATAAGCCAAACTTTAGTTATATAAGCCAAACTTTAGTCATATAAGCCAAACTTTAGTTATATAAGCCAAACTTTAGTTATATAAGCCAAACTTTAGTCATATAAGCCAAACTTTAGTCATATAAGCCAAACTTTAGTCATATAAGCCAAACTTTAGTTATATAAGCCAAACTTTAGTTGTATAGGCCAAACTTTAGTTGTATAAGCCAAACTTTAGTTATATAAGCCAAACTTTAGTCATATAAGCCAAACTTTAGTTATATAAGCCAAACTTTAGTTATATAAGCCAAACCATCTTGTAGGGTGTGGTAAAGCACCTTTAAGTCTTAGTTAAGAATTGGATTCTTGTACTGTATCTTTCGACGAATAAATCATTTATGGCTACAAGCTCTACCTAATCTTTTGAGCCTGTTGGTTAAAACTAGGAAGAGGATTGTGTCGTGAGGTAGATAGGAAGAAAAACTTAGTCCGCTGAGAATTCAGTGGAAGACTCTGGAACAGCACGGAACTGTGAGTTTAAGAGAAGTTGTAGAGTTCTATTAAAACTCGATTGGTAAAGCCTGTGGATTAGCTCAGGTCATTGTGTAAATGTTTCCGCCATCCCTAACAGTTAATCAGGCTTCACTTAACAGTACTAGAGAGAGTTGACCGTGTGTAGCGTTCTAACAGCTTTCTGGGTTGTTCTGTCACTCACACACTGATATGTGCCGTGTAGCCATAACCGTAGTACAGGGTCGGGAGCGCTACCGACGTGGTAGTATATTGGCTTCTGACTCTCTGCTCTGGTTTATGGTTTATGTATAGCCTACACGCCACGATCCACTGACACGACGGAACAACTAACCAGTAGACAACCGGCCAGACTTGATACACAGAGGTAAAGTTTTTAAACATTGTATTGGGTAAATATCACAAAAGCTTGCAGGAGCTAACTCTCTGCCAAGCGAGCGAACAGGTCGGCCCTCTCGGGCGAAAAGATTATCTATTTATAGGATCACGCACAGTTGAAAAACCAGTTGAAATTGGATACATATGATTGGCTAATACCAAGCTGGCACAAAATAATAATTGTGAGAAAATTACAAGCACAGGCTGGCACAAAAGAAACTAGTTAACCGCTAAAGTTTAAAACACAATGACCTCATGGAAAATTACCAACTCCAATACCAATCCTCAAGAGTACACGCAACCTTGGCTCATCTGTAGGCGTACAGGCTTGACTCATCGACTTCCGCTGCTACCTAGTGCTATCAACCACGCAAGCCCATGCGTGTCTTAGCTAGCACTTCCCAGGATGCACTGTGTGCGCACAACATACTAATGCTCAGCTAAATCTGTTTGCTATAATGATTTGAATGTAATGGCCAACTGTTGGAAACTGTTTTTCAATTGTTGCCTATTAACACTGTTAGATTTGTTCGGGCAGGTGAGCAACATACTTGCTATACATATTACTTAGAAAAATAAAATCAGCGTTGAAGCGACCTAAATTCTTCAACTTTCAACTTCAAAGATCTGCATGATGTAAATTGTTGCTGAGATGGACTGTACCTGTGTAATGGCTACATACAGTGACCATTACTGGCTGTCATGTCAGGCCCAATTGGCAACGCCTGCATGCATCTCAAATTCGTTTCCCCACTAGATATCGAACCTCTGACCCTCCTGCGGCACCGATTCACCTAGCGGCATGAGGCAGAGAGCTAGACCTCTCGCCCATCTCAGCAACCCTAAAAAGGGTGCTTTGATGACTGATCAGTTGCTAGCCTCTGCCCTCATCCTCACGGAGTCCTATCTCATTACTATACACTACATCCCCCTTCTCTATTCTCTTTTTTCCTCAAGTGCTACCTCTAGCACCAGCGCTACCTCTGGCACTAACTCATTGCCCATTTCCACTCATCATCCCACTTCTGACACCATGTCATGTCAGGCGCAATGGACAACACCTGAATGCCTCTAAAATGCGTTCCACCACCGGGTATTGAACCTCTGACCCTCCTGCGGCACGAATTGCCCAGAGACATGAGGCAGAGAGCTAGACCTCTCCGCCATCTCAGCAACCCTAAAATTGGTGCTTTGATGACCTGTCAGTTGCTAGCCTCTGCCATCATCCACACGGAGTCCTATCTAATCACTATACACTACAGCGGCTACCACAAGCATGCCTCCATTGATTTTAACAGACAAAGACCGTAATTTGTTACAGCAATTGTATTGCTCTCTTAAGTGATTATCGGTGATAATTAATCATTTCGGCACTGGATATAACTACCTCGACCCCGGGTATTTACTATTCCGACCCTGGGTAGCTACCCCGGATTGGTAACAAGATGGCCACCGATAGCCAGAGAAACGAAACTTAGCCCAAGTGCCTCCGGACATCACCTACCGGAGCTATCTACCCTCAGATGTGCAGAAACATGAACAAAAGGCTAATAAAGGCCAAGGAGCTCTCTATTATTATAATAACCTATCAGTGGCTAAGATACCATAGACTCCGCCCCTTACTTCTGGGCGCCAGTGTTTTTTAATCTAGTTATCATTATCTTACTGGAAATTACTGTTTGTTATATACTGTATCACTTCCTGCCGTGCTTCCCGTGCATAGCTGAAAACTTTCCACTGTAACTCTGCCTATAAAAGGTAGAGATTTTACCATACTCATTGCACTTACTGATATGACCTGAGTGTGTTATCATGTCTTGATTTGCCTCCTTACATTCTGCTATGAATAAAGGATATAATTGTACACTACTTAAACACAGTTTATGTCTGAGCCGAGGGCTCGCAGCCGTTGTTAAAGTTGTTAGTTATTATTTTAAATTCTCTAAAATACTAACCAGATTTTGATTTGTGTTTGCGAGCAAAAACAAGAGTATTTTAGGGAATAAAAATTAAAAGATGACACTGAATGGACTTGAACACCTGTAATGGTTGTGGTGATTCTTGCACGACACCAACTACACAACTACAAAATCAACCTCTGACTGAAACAGCACATTTTTGACACCCTCAATATTCCTAAACATCATACTTAGCAGTAAAGTTGTACTTGCAAAGACTTTTTACACAAAAAAATTTCCGCCACTGGGAATGTAACCTGGACCCCAGAAAACAGTAGGCGATTGAACCATGGGAATTACCGAGAAATTGAACTCATACTGGCAGGACGTTGCTAAGGATAAAAAGGTCCACACTTTTAAACTCAACTTCGCATCATGGAACATGAGAACAATGCTACACCGGCAGGGTGCAGAAAGATCTGAGAGAAGAAGTGCAATCATTTCAAATGAACTACAGAAGGATGACATGGACATTGCAGCCCTGAGTGAAGTCAGATTCCGAGACACAGGTAACATCAGAGAAGAAACAGGCTACACCATCTACTGGAGTGGAAAGACTGCAAGTGAACGCAGTGAATCCAGTGTGGCTCTCGCTGTCAATAATGCACTGGTTTCAAAATTTTTAGATCAGCCTAAGGCAATAAGCAACAGGCTGATCTCACACAGGGTACCTCTGTCCGATGAGCGGTGGTGTACCGTATAATAGCCGTCTATGCTCCCACAATGATGAACAGCCAAGATAACTTCAACCATTTTTACCACCAGCTGAACCAGACTCTGAGATCAATCCCTGCACCTGTTAAGATCATGCTCATGGGTGATTTCAATGCCAGAGTTGGACAAGATCATGCAACCTGGCCCGGTGTGATAGGCAAGTATGGTTGTGGGAAGCTAAATTCCAATGGAGAGCTTCTCCTCTCAGTCTGCAGTGAACACCAGCTCTGCATGACCAATACCTTATTAAGCACAAACCAGCTCACAAGTACTCATGGATGCATCCGAAAAGTAAGAACTGGCACATCATTGATTTTGTCATCACACGAAAACATGATCTCCCAGACATCTGGCATACAAGGGCCATGAGAGGGGCAAACTGTAATAGCGAACACATTACGATAAGAACTAAAGTCAAGCTCAAAGTGAGAAGAAAGCTCAGAAAAAGATGAACACTGTGTCGGAGACTGGATGTCTCTCGACTCAAGAGAGATAAAGTGCAACAGGGACTAGAGACTGCCCTCACTGAGAAACTAGACTGTACTACCCCGGAGGGTGTGGAAAACAAATGGAAAATTTCCAAAGACAGTGTTCTTGGTGCATCGAAGGAACACCTCGGCACTGTCAGTAGAAAGCAAGAAGACTGGTTTGATGAGAAAAATGCTGAACTACAAAAACTCATTGAGAACAGAAACCAGGCAAGGGCAGTTGTGCTCTCCAGAAATACCCGTTCCAGCAAATCGACATACCGAGTGGCCAGCAGAAAGCTTACAGGCAGATGTTGGGAACTCAAGAACGAATGGTGGCTGCAAAAGCTGCTGAACTACTACTGTTTGCTGACACCAATGATATGAAAGCATTCCATTAAAATATGAGAACCATCTGGGGCCCATGCGTGAGCCATCCTGACCAGGTGTTGGCCAGTCACAGTGTAACGCTCTTGACAGAAAAATAAGATCTGCTAGCAAGAAGGACGAGCACGTCAGCAAGCTACAGAATGAGACACCAGAGATTAAGAAAAACGTTATTGAAGATCTGAGACAAGCCCCAATCCAAAACTGGATGGATAAATGCCCTGAAATAGATGAGATCAGTGAGGCAATTGAGATGCTAAGTAAAGGGAAATCACCTGGCTCTGATGGCATCCACCCTGAAGTTATCAAACAAAGAGTGCCCAAACTACTAATTGCTCTTCATGAGAGAATGAAGCATGGACAACTGCTGTAGTCCCTCAGGATTGGAAAGATGCCCAGCTTGTAACCACCATCAAAGAAGGTGATGGCGAAGTGTGTGGCAACTACAGAGGAATTGCGTTGCTATCTATACCTGGTAAAGTTTACGCACGCATCCTCGATAGATTGACATCATATGCAGACAGTTTCTTGCCTGAGACTCGATGTGGATTCCATAGCTGAAAGGGAACAGCAGACACGATATTTTCACTGAAGCAAATCCAAGAAGAGTGCATCGAACAAAACATGCCTCTGTATATGCTCTTTATCAACTTCACCAAAACGTTCAATTCTGTCAACCGACCAGTTCTCTGGAAGATCCTACAGAAACTTGGTTTTTCCGCTCACTTTACCAACCTCATTAGTGCTCTCCACACTGGCATCAAAGCCTCAATTAAGATGAAGGGCGAACTATCGAAACCATTCTGGGTCAACCACGGTGTAAAACAGGGTTGTGTGCTGGCTCCGATTCTTTTTTCCATTTATCTCGCAGTAGTTCTTCAACATGCTTATGAACACTGTGACAAAGGAGTCTGAATACAAAGTAGGCCTGGAGCTGATCTGTTCAATGTTAATCAATTCAAGTCTGCAACAAGAACATGGAAGGTCCTGGTTAGAGAACTCATGTTTGCTGATGACACTACCTTTGTACGAACACAGCCATGAGGATGCACGGGAAATAGCCAGCAAATTTTCTGGATCTGCCAAAGCCTTCGGGCTGAAGATTGACATCAAAAAGACAGAAATGTTGTACCAGCCCACCCCTGGAGTACATGATATAGGCTAGAGTATTCATACCAACAATGAAGAACTGGCCAGTGTCACAAAGTTCAAATATCTTGGATCGACAGTTATGAGTAACAAAAAAATGGATGACGAGATAAAAACCAGGATGTCCAATGCTTCAATCTCATTTGGCCGACTCAAGTCAAAGGTGTGGTACAGTGTGGTTAACACGACAACTTTCTCATTTGTCCGGTTGATCACACAGGTATACCTCTCACTAGCAGTTGTCTGGTAAAGGCACGGCAAAATCTTTTACATTATTCATGTCTTACCAGAATAGTAGGGCAGCTGCAGTTTGATTTTTAAAAAACAAATAGCACTGTTTCATTTCTTTTCTACACCAATGCCCTCTTGTCACACCAGTGCATCTCTTGTTCTTTTTCTTTAGCTCACCACAGCTAGGCTTGAAATTGATGGCGAAACCTTCTCTGCAAATAGAACTTGTTGCCGCCATATTGACAAAGTCTTTATTCAACCAAATTTTAATAGCCAGATTTCGCCCTAAATCGGCTTACTTTTCAAGTCTAAACCCAAGCATTTACCTTCTATAGTATTTTTTATACATTTTCATAGAACATCTAGTGTGAAGTTGGCTGTGCAGTCAGCTCAAAGAATCATTACAATGAAAGTTTTGTTTTGTGAAGTAAATATTTTAGTAAATTTTAGTACGAGGAACATATTTTTTGCACCAAATCATCTAATTTGAAAAAAAACCATTGGCATAGTATTAATATGATCAACTGAAAAAAAAAATTTTTTAGCAGCGGAATACTATGGACATGGATGCTTTCAGACATGAAGTTATATGGATAGCTTGCTCTAAACTTTTCCTACATTTCTCAGCTTTGTTTTAGGTTCAGCTTTAATAGTTGCAATACTTACAGTGCTCACTACCATTATGATTTTGATAGCTCTTTACATCAGATTTGCCTACCAACAGAGGAAAACTACGGTAATACTATCCTATTACTTTATAAATTAACTTACGGAAATTAAAAATTTACTTTTTATCAATCAAAACAGAATAGTAATGGTTTCTTTTCACTGAGTAAATGATGTGCGATGATATATTAAAAGATGACTCATAGACAATTTTAAATGAGTAGCACAGATAGACAACATGATCAAAAGATTTCTGGTTAGAGTTTTGTTTGAATGATGTAGAATTAGCCATGTCCATTCAAGCAAATGACAATAACAGAGGAACAGCAATTTTGATCAATCAAAGTATGGTGAATAACTTGGTGGTCAAGGTCAACTATCTTTTCTTACTGAACTCTGAGCCAAGCAATCACACTAAAAAGAGGGTAGCCTATAGACTGTGGGAAACTTGTGATGCATAACTGAATAGTAACCCCCCCTTTCCTTCAACTCCTTGCCTCTTCCCCTTGCTCCCTCTCTTTAGCAGTCCTTAAACTTTGCATTATACCAGACCCGGTATATCCTACTTTAATATATATTACCTATACCGGCCTTGAATAGGTTGCTATACCGGGTCATACCGGATCAATGCTCAACCCTAGATCACCTCTAAATGATATAAAGGGCCTATCCCTAGCCAGTATTGTGACCTAGTTAGTTGGAGGACTTGTGAAGCGAAAGCCTGAGGCTTCAAGGATCCATAAGCTCAACCTATATGCCAAATAGAGTGTAAAAGACCGAATGTGGGACTCCACCTGAGTGTAGGGTATTTTACTGGACACCACCAGTGACCACAATTTTGCAGAGGTCCCCCTGATGGTGGTTACCAGAGGCACGCTTTCCTAAGATCCAATAGAACAAGACCGGGTTCTGTTGCAGTGAACATATGTTGCTTTGTTGAAGCAATAAGTATTAATAACTAATCATAGTGGCACAGGGTTTATCCTACTCCGACCCTGGGTAGCTATCCCTGGCTGGCATCAATATGGCTGCCTTAGCCTGAGGGAGTAAACATAGCTCGAAAACCTCCAGAGACCATATCCAGTAGCTGGCTAACCTCAAAAGTGGGAAAAGTTGAACCAATGGCTCGCAAAAGACCAATAACCGTAAATAGAGGAGACACCAAGTTATTACTGGGCAGATAGCTATAGACTCGGCCTCTCACTTCTGGGCGCCAGTTCTCTTTAATATCTTTATTCGTATCTAATTGGACATTGTTATTGTGTGTATTTGCATGGGCTAGCTATCATGCTTCCTGTGCATGATGGAAACGTGTCAGAGTACTTCCTGTGACTTCCTGTAACTCTGCCTATAAAATACAGAGCATTTTCATATCTCATTGCATTACCTAACAGCCTTGTATAGGATTGCCACCTTTGTATTCTGCAATGAATAAAGGTTACATATCATGCGAAATCACCGAGTATATATGTTTGAGCCGAGGGCTCACCACAGTTGGTAAAGAAGTTTATTCTTTTACCAAGCAGTTGTTTATGCCATCCCGGCATTGGGTCACCTCTGGGAAGAGTTTGATTGTTCGTTGTCAGGCCTAGAAAGACTGACTGTTAAGTTGTGGAGGTAGACAAGGAGTCTGTATAGTGACAACAGTATTACATCAGACGGTTTTATTGTTTTATTATATATTTTCTAACAATATGTTCCTATTCTATACTGTTTCCGTTGTTCATTCATTTCTCTCCTTTTTCTTCCTTGCTCTTCCAAACCCTCTAATCACACCTCTCTATTCTGGATGGTACGCCATTGCAATCTCCTTAATAAGATCACTGAATACTTAAGGTTAACACTACGCTATGAATAAAAAAAGCTTGTAGAAAGTTGTAGACAGCTCAAAGAACTTATGCAAATACGTTTGTAGCAAACCTATGTTAGAGTGAGAACCTTCGCTGCAAATAAAAGTGGTTGATAGCTATTTCTAAAATACAGGCACCAAAGATCTCTAGATAGAAACTAAAAAATGAAAAATTCTGCAAATGAGTTTTATCCAATGGATGTGAATAATTTGTACATTTTTTGGACACATGTTAGAATTGAAATGTAAAAGAAAGCACCAGGAAAACTTTCAGTTATAATTGTATAAAACAATTACTTTTTCCTTGAATGTTATAATTTTAGGGCAGTATTTATTGTCTAATGCTTATTGCTATGAAATTCTCTAAGGTTGGAGTCAAAACTAAAGCGAGTAAGAAGTCCGGGTTTTCTAAAAATAAACTTGAAGGTAATGATGAAGAGAATGCTCTGCAGGATGAGTTGTTGGACAGAGTGGTAATATTATTAATTGTTCCCTTGAATTGTGATGTTATATATTGAACGATTGTCATTGTTTTAATGCAATTTCAAAAAAAAATTAAAAAAAATGATGAATGCTTCGCTTGTGAAAAAACTCTGCTGTATCCAAAATTAAGGTTCTGCTTACTTTTACTAGTGGCGCGCCTACTCTATGGATGTTATGTCAAAGAGCAAAACTCTTCGAAGGGATACTTCATCTTTGGAAGTTGCTACTAGAAAGAAATACAGAAGAAAAACGAAAAAAATTGAGTCGTTCTCAGAATAGTCAGTCCATCAAAAACTGATCACTAACTACATAAAACTTACAGATCCATTGCCAGTATTACTCATTGTCGAAGCTAGATATATTTCTGCTCCGCATACATAATTGTTGTTTTACTTCTCAATAAAATAATTCTATAAGAAAATGTTTGTAAAATTTTGTTAACTTTAAAAGACTTGAACTTTATCTTTGAAGTATTACACTTCTTACTTGTTACTCTACGGAATTTAGCCGTCTAATAGGTGAATTGCACCTAACAATTAGTATAATCTCTCATTGCACCTAACTATTAGTATAATCTCTCATTGCACCTAACTATTAGTATAATCTCTCATTGCACCTAACTATTAGTATAATCTCTCATTGCACCTAACTATTAGTATAATCTCTCATTGCACCTAACTGTTAGTATAATCTCTCATTGCACCTAACTATTAGTATAATCTCTCATTGCACCTAACTATTAGTATAATCTCTCTTTGCACCTAACTATTAGTATAATCTCTCATTGCACCTAACAATTAGTATAATCTCTCATTGCACCTAACTATTAGTATAATCTCTCATTGCACCTAACTATTAGTATAATCTCTCATTGCACCTAACTATTAGTATAATCTCTCATTGCACCTAACTATTAGTATAATATCTCATTGCGCCTAACTGTTAGTATAATCTCTCATTGCACCTAACTATTAATATAATCTCTCATTGCACCTAACTATTAGTATAACCTCTCATTGCACCTAACTATTAGTATAATCTCTCATTGCACCTAACTATTAGTATAATCTCTCATTGCACCTAACTATTAGTATAATCTCTCATTGCGCCTAACTGTTAGTATAATCTCTCATTGCACCTAACTATTAGTATAATCTCTCATTGCACCTAGCTATTAGTATAATCTCTCATTGCACCTAACTATTAGTATAATCTCTCATTGCGCCTAACTGTTAGTATAATCTCTCATTGCACCTAACTATTAGTATAATCTCTCATTGCACCTAACTATTAGTATAACCTCTCATTGCACCTAACTATTAGTATAATCTCTCATTGCACCTAACTATTAGTATAATCTCTCATTGCACCTAACTATTAGTATAATCTCTCATTGCACCTAACTATTAGTATAATCTCTCATTGCGCCTAACTGTTAGTATAATCTCTCATTGCACCTAACTATTAGTATAATCTCTCATTGCACCTAACTATTAGTATAATCTCTCATTGCACCTAACTATTAATATAATCTCTCATTGCACCTAACTATTAGTATAACCTCTCATTGCACCTAACTATTAGTATAATCTCTCATTGCACCTAACTATTAGTATAATCTCTCATTGCACCTAACTATTAGTATAATCTCTCATTGCGCCTAACTGTTAGTATAATCTCTCATTGCACCTAACTATTAGTATAATCTCTCATTGCACCTAGCTATTAGTATAATCTCTCATTGCACCTAACTATTAGTATAATCTCTCATTGCGCCTAACTGTTAGTATAATCTCTCATTGCACCTAACTATTAGTATAATCTCTCATTGCACCTAACTATTAGTATAACCTCTCATTGCACCTAACTATTAGTATAATCTCTCATTGCACCTAACTATTAGTATAATCTCTCATTGCACCTAACTATTAGTATAATCTCTCATTGCACCTAACTATTAGTATAATCTCTCATTGCGCCTAACTGTTAGTATAATCTCTCATTGCACCTAACTATTAGTATAATCTCTCATTGCACCTAACTATTAGTATAATCTCTCATTGCACCTAACTATTAGTATAATCTCTCATTGCACCTAACTATTAGTATAATCTCTCATTGCACCTAACTATTAGTATAATCTCTCATTGCACCTAACTATTAGTATAATCTCTCATTGCACCTAACTATTAGTATAATCTCTCATTGCATCTAACTATTAGTATAATCTCTCATTGCACCTAACTATTAGTATAATCTCTCATTGCACCTAACTATTAGTATAATCTCTCATTGCACCTAACTATTAGTATAATCTCTCATTGCACCTAACTATTAGTATAACCTCTCATTGCACCTAACTATTAGTATAATATCTCATTGCACCTAACTATTAGTATAATCTCTCATTGCACCTAACTATTAGTATAATCTCTCATTGCACCTAACCATTAGTATAATCTCTCATTGCACCTAATTATTAGAATAATCTCTCATTGCACCTAACTGTTAGTATAATCTCTCATTGCACCTAACTATTAGTATAATCTCTCATTGCACCTAACTATTAGTATAATCTCTCATTCGCCTAACTATTAGTATAATCTCTCATTGCACCTAACTATTAGTATAATCTCTCATTGCACCTAACTATTAGTATAATCTCTCATTGCATCTAACTATTAGTATAATCTCTCATTGCATCTAACTATTAGTATATTCTCTCATTGCACCTAACTATTTGTATAGTCTCTCATTGCATCTAACTATTAGTATAATCTCTCATTGCATCTAACTATTAGTATAATCTCTCATTGCATCTAACTATTAGTATAATCTCTCATTGCATCTAACTATTAGTATAATCTCTCATTGCATCTAACTATTAGTATAATCTCTCATTGCACCTAACTGTTAGTATAATCTCTCATTGCACCTAACTATTAGTATAATCTCTCATTCGCCTAACTATTAGTATAATCTCTCATTGCACCTAACTATTAGTATAATCTCTCATTGCACCTAACTATTAGTATAATCTCTCGGTGGTTTAAATGTTTACAAAGTCGTGTGACTGATATGATAAAGGTAAAATAAAAATACAAGAAGAAGAACTCTTTCATTTGCTCTTGTACAAATGATTGCTATTTGACATTGTGTCAGCAAGCTTGAAGAGACATGATGCATTAATTAATTATCTTTTCCCTGATGCCTATACGTGTAACTCTTAGCCAAGCACATACTGGGCTGTTAGCAAGATGGCTGCCTTAGCCTGAGAAGCCAAAATAGGTTAACAAATCTCAGACATCAAGTTCCACCAAGACTTCATTCACAGATTCGATGGAAGCTGGATCCAAGGCTGGTAAAGAATAAATGACATACCGCAGATAGCTGTAGGATACCTAGACTCTCATGTGTGGCTATTTAGCCTGTGACTCTGACCTCTACTTAGGGGTACTTTATACCCTCAACTCTCCATTTTTAAATACTTCTTCTGAAGAAAAAAGTTGTTTTTATTTATTTGAAAAAGATTATATATTGTGGTGGATGTTAGCAGCAGACATACCCTGTACACTTATGTTGTTCTGGAGGTGACTCAGTCAGACGGACCTCCCAAAGTGATGATTCTGAGAGCCATCACTTCAGAAGAAGAAAATGATACCTTTCTGGCCCTGTGGATATTATACCACCCCTGTAGTCCCTATACCGGCCCTGTAGCCCTTACCGGTCCTTCAGGGACGCTTACCAACACAGGAGTGACCTCTACCGGCCCTGCAGTGACATACCTGGCCAGCAACAAAATAGCCTCTGTAGCTGAAGTGCCGCAAGTAGCCCAAATCGCTTCAGAACGAAAAGTCCAGGAACTGCCTACCTTTGCATTACTTCTATAACGAACCTGAGGCTGTCAAAGCCTGAGAACTGTATTATAGCACTAATCCTTAGCCAGTTGGCACCACGTCTCTTTAATACTGTGCACCATTGTATGTATTATTCCTATTGGTCGGTTTACTTTGCGTCATGTTTTATTGGATAACTTGACACGATGCAATTCACTTCCTGCCACCAACCTATAAAAGTTGGTTCTTTGGATGCTCTATGCCACCTCTCTACTACTGTGATCGAATTCTTCGTTGCACTCTGCAGCACTTAGCGACCCTAGGTTACCTCTTGGAAAGAGGTGTTGCTTTGCTGTTTCACAAGTTGCACGCTTTGGAAAGCGAATTGTTAGTGGGCGGTAGCGGGAGCCACTACAATATTAAAAAATTTAAAAAAATTTGGTTACAAGATGTTTTTTGTCACAAATGAATTGGTAACTCTATTTATCTTAAGCAGCTGTCGATGACCCAAAGGTCCCGCTAAATTGTGACGTATATGCCACTGATTGATGAAAGTTGTCCCCACTTACATTCAATGCACTTTCCACAACTAACCAAATGGGTAATAAACCTTAATACAAAGTGTTTAATAATTTAGATTAGGAAAGGCTTTATGACAGAAATACTTCTGACCTAATTCAATTCTAATGTTCTATATCTGGATGCATAATCGATGTAGTCACAGAGGGAAGTAAACGTTTTCTGTGCAACTTTTAAAAAAACTCAAGCCGTAAAATTTTAGTTGATCCGCTTAATCAAATCAGCTCACAATACAGAGCACAAAACAATAATAGCATAACTTCTCTTTTGCTATATGTATGCTTTTGATTCGTTCCTCACAAATATTACATCAAATCAAAAACCTGGAAGTAGCTATTCACATGGCAGACATTGCTGGGTTATGAATGTCACCACAAGAGGGACTTGTAATGGATAAGTATAATTGGTAGCCAGTAAAGCGTTGTAATGGGCGCGCACTTTATTACTTGTTACTAATTATTGCTAATGTTACAATAATATTACCTAACCTGATGAAAATGGAGCAACAAAGTAATCAACGAAAGCGAAAGCAATATATTATTGATGATAAGAACTCCCAAAAAAGTCTCAGTCAGGGGTAGAGCCAACTCTAAACCAAAAACTTGATTTCATTTAGTTGTATCTTCAGTTTTGGCAAAGTCACTGATTATTTTTTGATTGTTCTGATGAAAATTATCAATTTTAAACATTGCAGATAATGGTAGCCATTTTAACCACCATCTAATACATGCAGACATATGAAAAGATTCCTTTTCCATATCATCTTCTCTGGAGCACTCAATAACAATGGTATCCAGATACAAAAAAATTGCTTCTCCTCACCAAAGGGGGTGAGGGGTTCAGTGCATTTATAGGGGAAAACTTTTTAATAAAACGCAGTAATGAGTGTGGGAAATGCTTAAAACAAAACATTTTTTATTGTTCACTGCATCATTGAACAAACTGCGTCGGTAAAACAGAAGGTTTACGCACCAGTAACCACAGTATTGTTATTTAGGTTATATATTTTTCTACAAGATAGAGTGGATATGGTGTAGTGTTTTATCTCTTTGCACCACTGACACAACGGCATCCATTTGCTTGACTTTAACAACTAATTCGGGTCCGCGCCCAAGACAAGCTATACAGAGTTTACACTAATAGCAACTTATTGTCTATAGGTACTAAGGTACTAGCATTAAGGGTGCTAGTATTTGAGGTATTATTACTGGAGGTACTAATACTGGAGGTACTATGACTGGAGGTACTATTACTGGAGGTACTAGTACTCCGGTAGTACTGGCGGTTGCTGCTACTTAAGGTACTAGTTGTATATTACAGTAAATAACAAGATATGGTTACTTTACAGCTCTAATTGTTGAGATGCCTTTCATACCACTTGATTTCACAATTAGATTGTGTGACTGCGTGACTTGAGGAATTCAGCTGGTTAGCTGTGTGGGTGGTCAATCGCCATTGACTGGAGTGTGGAGAGGTCTTTCGCCTATACTATTAGGTGATGGTTTATATTTTTGATCCTGAAACGGGATAAAACAGTTGACGAACTATTCCTGAGAGAACATTCTGCACAACAAACAAGGTAAAATTGTTCCTTCATGAACTGTATGGCCTTGCCTAGTTGCTGTACATGATTTGGTCTATATGTTGATCAACTGTATTAACTCTGGTTCATTAGACAAGAGTTGCATAGAGAAGGTATTGTCTCCATTAGTTTGTTACTCAATGTCTGCCCCTGAGTGAAGTTATAAAAGTGAGGCTAACTGCCTTAGTCATGTGAGCCTCTGGAGCCAAATGCTTCAGTGACTACACCATAGAAGTATTTCTATGGACTACACCTTAACTTGTAGAAAATAGGCTCATTTCCAACAGGTAATAACTCAGCAAATTGACATAATAAAGCTTTAAACAATGATTCATCTGAAAGCTCAGAATAATTCCTAGCTCTCTGAGAAATTCATACAAAAACTTTTAATTTGAAGAAGAATGATAAATAATAACACGAGTATTCCCGAAAATAATAATTTTTTTAAGTACCAATGAAGTCAATAATTATTTAAAATGAGCTTATTATTTTATTGAAATTATTCATATACTTCACTTCAGAGTGACCTTTTGCGCGTTTCTGCTATTCAGTCAGCTGTTTATGTCGAAAGGAAAATACTAATAAACAGTATGTAAAAAAAATAACAAAGTAGATTGGCTTTTTTTTCAAATTAAAGAAGAATTATGCCGATTCTCTAACAGGACCGAAATCGAGCTCACTTAGTAGTCTGCGAATGGACCAAAAACAGGCCCCAATTGATAGTCTGTGGGTGGAGCGATAACAGGCTCGGTAGATAGTTGAAGCACCGAAAACAGGGCCAGTTGATAGACGAAACTCGTATTATGATATAACTTGCCGTGTAAGTAATCACCACCTCTAGTAGCAGTAAGATAGGCGGAGGTTTACTTAACCACGAACTAATAGTCACTGTTAATTTGTAGTGTCAATAGACTTGCCCAGCTAAACTAGTGTCTATGCAGTGACTACTATGAGACGTAGGTTTTATAACTGCCACGTAGTAGAGTGGGTGCAGAGGCTTACATGTAGACTTGACAGATGCAGAATTGTTTAAAATATGAGCACAACTTTATTCACCGCCAACTCTGACACAAATAACAGTATTTCAAGCTTATATAGTAGTAGTAGTATTCAAAATTATATCCCTGATTGGACTAGATTTTAATAGGTCAACTACATCCGGTTTTACACAATATCTCACTGTAAATATTTGCACCAAAACTGATTAAACAATACTTATAATAATTCCACAACAAAAATTCCTAACGTATAGTAATAAAAAATAAAATATTATTATTTAATAGAAAATAATTACAATGGAACAAAATACAACAACATAAGGATTTGATTACATTAAACAGAGTTTACACAGCGATAGCGGTTGATGACTTATTTTACCAGTCCGTTCACTTTGAGGCTATAAAACTGAGGACACACATTAGCAGCATCAGTGCTGCGCGGCTACCACTGGCACCAACATATTCCTTTGCTACAGGTGCAGCTTTCGTTCAGGGGCCATCAGGAGTTGGCAAAGCATGAGCGAGTTCACCGAAGGAGCAATCGTTGTGTAGCCTGCGTGGTTTACTTCACTTCTAAGAGAGGGAGGCTGAGCATAAACGCCTCTTTCATGCTTGACTCATCTCTACGCAGACAGATTCGCCAAAGGAACCAAAGCCACTGAAATGAACAAGCCCGCAGGCACGTCAGCCCTAATCTGACAATAGGGATTGCTATCGGCCTTCCATAAGGCAATGGGTGCGACCACCTCACCCCTCCCCCCCCCCCCCAGTCGTGGCACCACAATTTTCACGAGCCAATCCTGCCTCAACAGTGTCATCGAAGATTTTGTACGCGGCTCTCCAGATGGCGACATTGATCTGAACAACACTTGCGACATCTCCTTCTGAAAGGGCTGCTCGCTCCCACAAAGGCTCTTTTCAGGGCCACTAACCATAACTAAAGAGTTGAATTGTTCTTGTCCTTGAATATATCAACAGCAGGTTTACTTCAAGTAGATGTAGTGGTGTTGGTAATAGAGGACACAAATCTATTACATAGGAGCATCCAAGTTTTTCATAAGGGCTTTGATCTTTCCCACAGTGATTTCTGACAGAGGCTGTTGAGCAATATTTGGCGCCTCATTCATATCTCTCTGCTTACCTACGTCGACAAAATACCTACCCAGTATACCAACAAGCTCTTTTGTGCTAACCTACTTTTGGTCAATAAGATGGTAATCATCGATGCTGTTGGTCGTCTTCCCTTGTATTTGTTTGATGAAATTCTATCAAACACAGGGGGAATATAGCAGGGCTTTACACCAAACATAGGGGGAATATAGCAGGGCTTACACCATACATAGGGGGATATAGCAGTGCTTTACACCAAACATAAGGGGAATATAGAAGGCCTTTACACCTAAAATAGGGGGAATATAGCAGGGGTTTACACCAAAAATAAGTGAATATAGCAGGGCTTTACACCAAACATAGGGGGATATAGCAGGGCTTTACACCAAACATAGGGGGAATATAGCAGGGCTTGCACCAAGCATAGGTGGAGTGTAGCCGGGATTAAACCAACTAAAAGCCAATCACCTTCGTTGTTATGTCAAAATAAAATTTAAACTTGTTCTGTTGGGAGTTTTGATCTGGTTTCCCCTGAACACCACTGTCCTCAAGTATACTACCTCTCTCCAGAGGTGGCATTGTGCTGGTATGGACACTGTCAACTGGTTAGTTGCTACCAAATCTCATGGTATACACAGAGCCCTTGGCTCAGACAAGCTAGGTAGAGCATTCTTTTATTATTAACACTTACTGGCATTACTTTATCTTGAGAGAGACGTAGGCTCAGGAAGAGGCATTGGCTCAGTAGAAGGCGTTTGACCAGAAAAAGGCGTTGGCACAGAGGGAGGCATTGACCCAGGGGAAGCATTGGCCCAGAGGGAGGCATTGGTCCAGAAGGGGGCATTGGCCTAGAGGGAGGCATTGGTCCAGAGGGAGGCTAGGCTCAGAGGGAGCCATTGGTCCAGAGGGAGGGATTAGCCCAGAGGGAGACATTGGTCCAGAGGGAGGCATTCATCCAGAGGGAAACATTGGTCCACAGGTTGACATTGGCCAAGAGGGAGGCATTGGTCCAGAAGAAGGCGTTAGTCCAGAAGGAGGCATTGCTCCAGAGGGAGGCATTGGTCCAGAGGAAGGCATTGGTGTGGAGGAAGACATTGGTCCAGAGGGAGTCATTGGTTCAAAGGAAGGCATTGGTCCAGGGGGAAGCTTTGACCCATAATGAGGCATTGGCACAGAGGAAAGCATTGGTCCAGAGGGAGGCATTGGTCCAGAAGGAGGCATTTGCCCAGAGGGAAGAATTAGCCGAGAGGGAAGCATTGGCCTAAAGGGAGGCATTGGCCCAGAGGGAGGCAATGGCCCAAAGGGAGGCTTCGGTCCCAAAGAGGGCATTGGCCCAGAGGGAGGCTTTGGTCAAGAGGGAGGCATTAGCCATAAGGGAGGCATTGGCCCTGAGGGAAGCATTGGTCCAGAGGGGGGCATTGGCCTAGAGGGAGGCACTGGTCCAGAAGGAGTCATTAGTCCAGAGGGAGGCATTGGTCCAGAGGGAGGCATTGGTCCAGAGCGAGGCATTGGCCCAGAGGAAGGCAATGGTCTGGAGGAAGGCATTGGTCCAGAGGGAGTCGTTGGTCCAGAGGAAGGCATTGGTCCAAGGGGAAGCATTGGCCTAGAGTGAGGCATTGGCACAGAGGAAAGCATTGGTCAAGAGGGAGGCATTGGCCCAGAGGGAAGAATTGGCCCAGAAGGAGGCAATGGCCCGAAGGGAGGAATCGGTCCAAAGAAGGCATTGGCCCAGATGGAGGCTTTAGTCAAGAGAGAGGCATTGGTCCAGAGGAAGACATTGGCTCAGAGGGACACATTGGCCCAAAGGGAAGCATTGGTCAAGAAGTAGACATTGGCCCAGAGGGAGGTATTGGCCTAGAGGAAGGCATTGGTCCAGAGGGAGGCATCGGTCCAGAGGAAGGCATTGGCCCAGAGGGAGACATCGGCCCAGAGGGAGGCATTGGTTCAGCGGGAGGCATTGGTCCATAGGGAGACATCGGTCCAGAGGGAGGCATTGGTCAAGAAAGAGGCATTGGCCTTGAAGGAGGCATTGGCCCAGAGGGAGGCATT
This sequence comes from Cryptosula pallasiana, assembly GCA_945261195.1. Classification (NCBI taxonomy): domain Eukaryota; kingdom Metazoa; phylum Bryozoa; class Gymnolaemata; order Cheilostomatida; family Cryptosulidae; genus Cryptosula; species Cryptosula pallasiana. The sequence continues at coordinate 5,237,671 of OX183134.1, read as the reverse complement.
GGTCCAGAGGGAGGCATTGGTCCAGAGGGAGGCTTTAGTCCAAAGGGAGGCATTGGTCAAGAGGGAGGCGTTGATCCAAAGGGAGGCATTGGTTCAGATGGAGACATTGGCCCAGAGGGAGGCATTGGCCCAAAGGGAAGCATTGGTTCAGAGGGAGGCATTGGCCCAGAAGGAGACATTGGCCCAGAGGGAGGCATTGATCCAGAGGGAGGTACTGGCCAAGAGAAAGTCTATGGTCCAGAGGGAGGCATCGGCTTAGAAAGAAACATTGGTCCAGAGGGAGACATCGGTCCAGAGGGAGGCATTAGTACAGAGGGAGGCATCGGCCCAGACTCAGGTGAGTTAAGCAATTCATGCTGTCATTGTCTTCTCCTGTTTATTGTTTTTGTTCGAGGAGTTATGCTCTCGTATTTCTTTGCACTTGGGCGCACTCTCTTTGTTAATTGGGCAATACTAGTCATACAATGCTTACAGGCACCTTTCACAGCTCATTTGGTCAATGCTGCTTAGGAGAGACACCACTTATCTATCCAGCTCAAACTTCCTAAGGTAAATATTCTGGCTGCTCAAAAAAAGTTAATTTTCTGTAATCTTACATGTTTGGTATAACTTCAGTTACACGAGAAGAATCAGCATCATTCCTGTTGGTAAAATTCTTTAAACATCAACTCTCACTAGCTTTTGTTTTATTTGTAACTATGATTTTTTCTATTGGCTTTTTTGTCCTACAATGATTTCAAAATTGTATCATTTACATTTTTGAGACAGCATTTTGGCACCTCTACATTTCCCACTACAACATACTTCGAACTTTGACACGAATAACTTTTGACAACCCTTAAATTTACTTTTTTATCTGTGGTGTTTCAGTCACTGTTTTTTGCTCAGTGCTCTTCAAAAACTTCTGCTGCGTCATGATCAGCCTACCGTCATAACGCAGACAGTGTTCGGTTGCATTTTTTTTTTACTTTTTCTTAGCATACCTTCCTTTTGTCGGTGGCTTGGCTAAGTGAGCATTGCAACAAAATTTGCAATTTCTCAATGGGCATTTTCAACATGCTTTTGTGCATGATTTGTGTGTAGTCAAAAAATGCAGTCTATGATGTCTCCTGTAGTTTTCTCAGCACATATAAATCCTAGTTTGTGGTAGGTTTAAACAATGAGCTTTTTATTAGTTCCAAGAAACCACTGCATCTTAATTTACAATCCACTTTTTTGTTGTTGTTTTTGACAGTTTCTTGTCAGATTGTGTATTATTCTCACTAAATCCTAATGTTTTGTGTCGACTTGGTAAATTTATTGTTCTTATTTATCTGGAAACTTGTTTGGTTTTCTTGATTTGCGTTTAATTTTTTTGCCAACTTGCTTCGAAATAGCTGAGTGAGGAGTCCTCCTGTTGCATATTCTTGCATTGCCCTCACTTGGTATACAGGAAGACCTGCTAACGTTTAATAAACATTAGTTGATTTGTGTGTGAATGCATAACTAGCTATCTACTGCAAAGTATGCTAACTGGTTTTAACTGAAGTGTGCTACTTCCAATATTTTGGTCAGTGAAAACTTGTATGTTCATCATATATATGCATAGGGTGATAGGTATTATGTAATCATGTCTTACATCACAGCAACTAATTACTGGTTGTTATAATTATAGGTGGTGGTAACAAAGAAGAGTGACTAGTGCCAGCACTACTGATGGTTCCTACAAGTAACAAAGCAAGTGACACTATTGCTCTCCAAGTTCATTGCGAAAATTTAAAAAAAACTGGAACCAAGTTTTGGCAAATCTTCCATTTCAAATCTGTCTTTTTCATCTGAGTATGTGCCAGCACTGATTACTATATTAGATTATAAATATGTTTTAGCAGTGCTAATCAAAATCAGGTTTTATGGCTCAAATTTTATGCCAACTCTCTGCAAAAAGTTGGAGTTTCATAACAGTTCATGGGAAAAAAACTGTCCAATTTTTACATTAGTGCTCATAAATCTTCCAGCATGCGCTGTGAGGGTACATCAGGAAATAAACTTATTTCAGTTGCGCAAAACGCCCCTGTCTACAAAAACGCAATTAAGATGGTGGTCTAGTGAAAATTGCTACTGTAGTGACAAAGATTTAGCAAATTATGACGAAGTGTTTCTAGCATACCTCTATTAGTAACTCCTTTTGTCAAAATTGTAAGTATTTTGCTAGAACAGTGAAGCTGGGGTTGTGGTTTTTTGTAAATTGTTATCACTCACTGCTAATACAGAGTTGAAAACGATACTAAAGAAAATCTAGTGACCGTTCAAGCATTCTTATTTGTTTTTATTCATTGTCTGTTAGTACTGTTTTTATTCCTTTGATATCTGGTCCAATGTTTTTGGTTTTTTTGCAATCTCTCAGCTTGTTCTCAAGATAAGGCAACAATACATATCATAGCTGGAGGTGCCCAAATTTTTGCGTTTGACAAACAGATGAACCCTAGGGTTACATTTGGCACTGAGCCCTGCTACTAAATGATGAAACAGATTGACTAATGCATAGATGCATAGTGGGCTTTGTCAACTGTCTAGTGTGTGAAATCTGTTAAAGCTTTTCTTGTTAACAACGATCTTTTGTTCACTTGAAATGTGTAAAGTTATTAGCAAGTAGGAGATGAAAAGCCTTATGTAATCATATCTTGCAGCCCAGCAACTAAGTAGCGTATTGTTTAATTATAGAAGGCAGTCAATATTGCCTACTGTCAGTCATTCTACAAGTGAACAAGCTTGTGATACCAAGTTGATGTTGAACTAATCTACATGCAGATAGATTGTACAGGTATTTGGGTCTGTCCATAAATAAAGAACCTTTTAAGAAAAATTTAAAACTCATTCAGCCAACTCAAAATTTTAAGAGCTAATAATACACATATATGAAAATGATAAAATTTAAGAGGATTTTTTCACTCATGTGAATATTACTTGTAATATCAGAGCTAGAAGTTGGTCTAATGAACTCTAACTTTTTAAACATTTTTTTACATGTTTTTTGAACATAGATTTCACCTAAACTATATTACACTAGTGAATGGGCAGCAAATAAATTTCACTCTTGAAGCTGTTTGATATCATTATCTCAAACAACAAGTGAGAATATATCTTTTGTATTAAACATATCCCAATTTTCTCAACTAGCCCCCAATTGTCCCATCAGTAGTCAAATAGGTAGAATAATTTATCCTACCACTATAATTTTTGTTCAAGTAAAAAAAACTTATGGATGCAAAGTAAGTTACTTGTTGGCCATGTCTGTACCAAAAATCAGGTCTCCAAACCTAGTAGTGTCTGAGATATTAATCTACTGATGGGACAAGGTAACTGATGGGACAGCCATAGCCTCAATCGAAACAATGAATTTACTCACTCTAATCCCTTAATTATGTGTCTTGGTGCATCGCCAATTCACCTACACCTATAATTAAATGTTTGTTAGTGTTCTTTGAAGTATTGCAGACAATTTAAAGGAATTTATTGGTATTTACTCAAGACGGTGGTGGTGAGAGTCATCCTATTGGTAGAACCAAGTTTTGTCAACTGAGACCAGCTCATGTACTCCCTATAAACGATATGTCTCAAAATGTATGCGTTTGTGCAATTCATGAAAACGTGCTGTTATGTGTTTCTGTTCTTTCTAAATGTGCTCCCGAACTCCCTGTGTCTGATAGAGAGCTCATCAATGCCACCATTTGTGATAGAAAGAACCAGGTGTGCATGAACATGTCTAATTCTAAGTGCTCTGAATGCAAATCTGTTGCTGAGTTTTATCTATCTGCCATTCCAGAGCAAGGCAAGCAAGTAGTTTGGTTTCAGTGACAAACTGTAGAAAAGCGAGTGCAGAAAGTACGATATGAGGGAATGGTAACTGAGCTAATTGATAGATTGGTTAATCAGTGGAGTCAGTTTTTGACACACTGCTATACAAAAGATGCTCAAGCATCTTACTTTGAGAGTTGCAAATCGGCGCTTTCTGAAAAGGACGCGGTGATCCAAGTTGATTTCAGTGAAAATTACCAGACTTTGCACCAAGATGAAATACAGTCTGCTCACTGGGCATACACAGTCAAGTAACTCTTTTCACATGTTGTTTCTGGACCATCAAAGGTGTCCGCAGTGTATGCGTGCTCAGTGACCATTTATCACATGAAAAGTATGCTGTTCACGAATATCTTTGTCGGCTGCTGAAATTGATAAAAAATGAGTACAACTTGGTTACCAAAATCAAAGTGTTTACTGCTGGATCCGCTGCCCAGTTTAAAAACCGATTTCTTTTTGCGAACTTGTGGTGGTACCAAACAGCCTATGATCTAGACCATTTTGAATGGAATTTCTTTGCTACGTCGCACGGCAAAGGATTGGTTGATGGCCTTGGTGGTGCTTTAAAAAGAACTGTGAGAAATTCGGTTTTGAGCAAAAAAGCTATTGTGGAAAATGCTGATGACTTTGCACTAACATGAAAAGCCTCTAAAACTTCTGTCACTATTATAGTTGTAAAGCCTGGGGAGATAATTGGTAACAAACAGTTTCTTGATAAAAAATGGGATAATGTTTCATCGCTGAAAGGAACACAAAATGTGCACCACTTGGTACCCTGCAGCGCAGTTCAAATAAAACATAGCCGGGTCAGCACAGGTCTGATAGTCGAAACTCATAGTTTTGCCAAAGATCCTGTACTTGATCAAATCAACAACACGGTCAGCAAAGAAGCTGAGACTGACGTTAGTGGTACTGCCAACGCTACCGGGTCTGCAATTAATGCAGAAACTCTACCCGGTAACCTTGTATTGGTTGATTTACCAGTAGCAAAAAAGAACAATCGTTCGTATGTGGCTGTAGTCAAAACTGTTGACGAGGAGGAAATTGAACTTCAATTCTTGAAACGGGTAGCCTCCACTGAAATTACATTTGTTCTGAAGCCAAACGACATTTCTTGGGTAGAATCGAGCCGCATAGTCAAACTACTTGCTTGCCCATCCCTCAACAAGAGAGAGAATTATTGTTTTAAAGAAAACCTTCATTTTGTAGATTAAAAACTTTTGTCTATTTAGGAAGTGCAATTGTTTTGAGTTGTGCTATTTCACTTTATTAGTACAGGCCATCATCTTTGGCATTCATATTACTATTTTACTCGTTGTGCTAACTTGATCTAAATCTGAGTTTAATCACTATTCTATTGTATTTTTTGTGCAAAACAAAGTCTAGGTACACATTATGCTTTTTTATAAATAAAATCTGAAATGTACACCTTGTATTGCAGTTCGTTATTGAATATCTTTCAGAAGTGTCCCATCAGTAGTAAAAAGTCGTCCCATCAGTAGTAGCTTCAATTGAATACCAGATGCCCTGATGTGGACCTAAAGCTTAAAAACTTAGCTATTTGGAAAGCTTAACATCTGTCAAGCATAATGTACCCTGCATACTTTCAAATCTCAAGTCAAATCACAAGATTTTCACATATAGTATAGGTATACTGAAATTCAACATTTTCTGACGTCCCATCAGTTACCACTTGGAATACATTTTGTTCGCGGTCTGTTAACGCTAAATGATTTTTCTTTGCTTCATTAGAAAGCTGACGAAATTCTGTATTTAGAACACTAAAATATGCAAGTATTGGTCGCTATATGAAGGCTTAAGACTTGAAAAACTTCTCCAAATGTCCCATCAGTATTTATGGACACACCCATTTATAACATATCTGCAATTCGGTATACCACACCTCGTATAATGTACATGTATGTATATTGTACATGTGGTTATATCGTACATGTATGCATATTCTTCAGGTATTTATATTGTTTGCGTATGTATACTGTAACGTTTGTATGCTGTTCACATATGTATAGTATATACATATGTATATTGTACAACCACGTATACTTTACAGATGTGTATACTTTACACATAGGTAAAGTGAACATGCATTTATATTGTATTCATATGCTTATTGTACACTTATGTATATTTCACATGTGTGTATATTGTACATAAATGTTTATTGCGCTTGTATTTGTATTGTGAATACGCGTCAAGTGTGAAGGTTAGAATGTTTTTTTGGTGATTTGATTTTACTTCTGTGAATATTTTACATGTGGATGCATTCTTCAGTATATTTACCTGTACAGTATATCTACTTGTACCATATATATCTACATGTAGGAGTACTCTAAAAGTAGATGTATTGCACATAGATGTATAATCCACATGTGCATTTCTTTTCATAGAAGTATAGTGTACGTGCAGGCAAACGTCATGTGTGGTTGCGTTGTATATATAAGTATAGTGTGCATATAGGTATACTTTCTATATAGATATACTTGACATACAGATAACTTGCGCAAGTATGTATACTTTGCACTCAGGTATGTTTTGAATGTAGCTATATTACACGAGTGTGTATACTTTACATATAGGCACACTTAACATTTAGTTGTGCTGCATATGTAAGTGCACTGTATGTGTTGGAGTATTTCGAAAGTAATATTCTTCACATATAGAATTATTGTGCAAGTATGTATACTGTAAGTACAGGAATACTATTTATGTAGACAAGTTGTACAGTATGTTTATTGAACAAGTAGGTGTCCTTTACATGTATGTGTATGGTACATATTGTACATTTCTTAGTTGTGTGTAGATGCATAGTACGCTTTGTGAACTGCCTGGTGTGTGAAATCTGTTCAAGTTATTATTGCTATTAACAATCTTTTGTTCGCTTGAAATGTGTAAATTCTTTAAAAAGTATAAGATGAAAAGCAATATGTAATCATATCTTACAGATCAACAACTAATTAATGTATTGTTTAATTGCAGATTACAGTGGTAACCAAGATTGACTACTGTCAGAAACTCGGATGTCTTCAACAAAGGGGAAAGCTCGTAGTACTTTTACCCTGAAGGTTTGTATCAAAAAATAGAAATTCTAGTAAGCAACTTTTGGTGATAATCTTTCGCTCACTTTGAATGAGGTGTACACATGTAGGTACTTTGTAAATTAATGTTTAATTAACATGTGGGTATATTGAACATGTAGGTGTGCTTTAATATAGTTAAACTTTACATGCAAGCATACTGTCCATGAAGGCACTCGATATGTTGGTATAATATACGTGTAGATTTACAGTACAAATATGTACACTGTACACGTATACATACACTACATGTAGTCAGATTGTACAACTATGTACACTCTACATTTATGTATATTCTACATGTAAATATAATTTATGACAATATTTTGTACATGTATGAATACTGTTCATGTAAACATACTGTAATGCGTATATATTTGTACTTTTATGCATATTTTACATGTAAGTATACCGTACATATAAGTAAATTGTACATATATGTGTATTGTACGCTTATATATGCTGCACTTGCATGTATATTGTACACACACATATTGTACACACACGTATATCATACACATACGTAACTTACATTATTATGTATAATGTACATATATGTATACTGCGTATGAATGTATATTGTGCACATATGGGTATTGTGTATGTGTGTACGCTATTCATGTACGTATATTGTCCATACATGTATCTTGTGTATGTATCTATGTTGTGCTTGTAGTTAAAATGAAAACGTAAATGTATTTTTCAGGTAGTTAGATTGGACTTTGAGGAATATTTTACATGTAGATGCATTCTTCAGTATATTTACTTCTACGATATATCTACATGTAGGTGAATTGTGAAGGTAAATGTATCGCACATATATGTATAATCCACATGTATAGTTTTGTTCATGTAGGTATAATGTACGTGCAGGTACACTGCATGTGTGGTTACGTTGTACATATAGGTATATTGTGTGTATAGGTATACTTTTCATATAAGTATATTCAGCATGTAGATAGATTAGTATATTTAGCACACAGGTATGTTTTTGATGTAGCTATATTATACAAGTGTGTATACTTTACATATAGGCACATTTTACATTTAATTCTGCTGCATATGAAGGTTCACTGTATGTGTTGGAGTATTTTGAATTTAATATTCTTCACATATAGAATCATTGTGCAAGTATGTATACTGTAAGTACAGGAATACTATTTATGTAGATACATTGTACAGTAAGTTTATTGAAAATATAGGTCTCCTGTACAGGGATGTGTACGGTACATATTGTACATATTTAAAACTCTTTGAATTTCAACCGCTTTGACCAATAAATTACCTCAGGATTCGACCGCTTTTTTGCAAAAAAAGTTCGATTTCAAAATTTTTTTAAAATTCATCTATACATGATATGGTAACAAATTTATGCTCATGAGAATCAGCATTCTCTTTTCTCTTAGTAGAATAAATAGCAGATTGATTTCACCTGTCTAAACTACTTTTATTATTTTTTTAGTTCGGAGACCATTTTTTAGTAATGCTCTCAACAGATCAACCAGTTACAAAAAAAAATAACACACTAGACAAGAAACTGATAGCACAGCTGAAAAGAGGACAAAATTCTGATAAGACTAGCAAAATTTGAAACAAAAATATGCAAGAATAGTGTTAGAACACTGCAACAACATTTGGACACTTGTTGCACAAATGACCGAAAATTTCGGAAAATTTTTTTTCTGAAAATAATTATTATTTTTATTACAGGCAAAAATTAAGCCCTCATTGGTGCACCAATGAACTAGAAACATTTAGAGCTACATTTTGATGTAAACAACAACATCAGTCAACAACTTTACAAAAATAATAAAAAAATAATAAAATTAATTATTTATTATCAACGCCGTATCTAAATAATTAATTACTAGCTTACTAACCTTCAATTCCAGTGTCAGAGGGCTCAAACAAGCTAAGATATTAATAAACTAACTAAATTAGAAGAAGAAAACAATGTGCTTGCTCCTTAGCAAAAAAATTTTGCCCATGATTATCAAAAAAAATCCGAAATTTAAAACAGGAAGTGATGGGTTAAGGATATTTGGAACTGTTTCCGTTTAGAACGTCGTACAGTCTTCAATCAAAGACCAGAAAATAGGCAATTGTCTGCTCTACACGATAATATAAAAATTATTCTTATCAGTCTATACAAACTTCTGCAATCAGTTCCGAAAACCGGACGTGAAAGAACTTTTGGTCACATGATACGAATCACGTTCATTGGACGTGATTGAACTTTTAAGAGTTTTAAAGAAACAAAACTGAAGTGTGTAGACGAGTACTTAGCTTTGTCAACTATTTAGTGTACCAAGTCTGTTCAACTTATTCTTGCCAATTACCATTTTTTGTTCACTTCAATTAATAAGATATATAGGGAGTACAAAATTAATTGCGTTAAGTAACCATACCTTACAGGTTATCAAATAATTATTGTTTTGTATAATTGCAGATGGCAGTGATGGACAACATTTAATACTCTCAGCCACTCTAGTGCCTTTCACAAGTGATCAAGCCTATGACACTACCCTGTAGGTTCTTATAAAAAGTAAGCATTTCAACGAATAACTTTTGCTAGTCAATTTTGTATCATTTCGAATGTGTTGTTAATATGTAGATACATTGCAAATACAGGTATCTTTTACAATTAAATATATAGTACATGTAGTTGTAAATTACATATGTGTTTAGCTTACAAGTATATATAATGTATGTATGAATATGCCGTATGTTTAGGTATACTTAGTGTGGGGGCCTAGCCGGTTTGTGGGACTTTGTGGAGCTCCACTATCAAACCCCCACCAGCTTCTAGGAGAAACCTTAAAATACTGAGAGTTGTCCTCTTCTTTTAACAACAACGGGTAGGAACCCAGAAGAAATTTGAACAATTTCATCACTTTTTAATAGGTTTTCCCTGGTGATTATGTAGATACAGTGTTTCTTGCTGAAAAAAGTTCTGTCGGAGCAAATATTTATACAAAAAAACAACAGTTAAACTTTGAAACTTGGAAGTTAACCACTTTGCAAACTTTATGACGCAGTATGATTGTCTCATAGACCACTGCCTCGCATAGTATCTATCTCAAATGTTGCTGGTATAAATTTGCTTCTTATATTACTCATTATAAAGCAACTTTGATAAAGAAAAATTGCTCTTTTGCGAATTTTTGTAAAAATAAAAGAAGACAACTCTCCAAAAACTCAGTTTTTTCCTAGACGCTGATGGGTGTTGGATAGTGGAGTGCCACAAAATCCCACGAGCCATATTGACCCTTCAACTACAGTAGTCCATATATATATCTAAAGGCATATATGCACAATTAAATATACTCTACGAGCAGACTTACATGTACTTATAAAATAAATGTAAGTAAGCTGTACATCTAGATACATTGTATAGGTATGGAAACTGTAGACACATTGAATATGTTGATCCAGTGTGATGTAGGCTTATTTTACATGCAGGTATACTGGACACATAGGTACACTACATATGCAGGTATAAATTTTATATATGTATACCTTTCATACAGAAATACACCACATTGCGAGATTTTGTCCAGATATTTGTAATATACCAGTAAGAATAGACATAGATGCACTGTAGGTAGGCTGTACATGTATGTATAATGTATATGGAGGTATACTGTACAAGTGGGTATACTGCATATGTATGTACACTGTGTACGTAGGTATACTGTACATGTAGGTATACAGTACATGTAGGTATACTGTATATGTAGGTATGCTGTACATGTAGGTATACCGCATATGTATGTACACTGTATATGGAGGTATACTGTACATGTAGGTATACTGTACATGTAGGTATACTGTATATGTATGTACACTGTATATGTAGGTATACTGGTTATGTGGGTATACTGTATATGTATGTATACTGCGTATGTAGGTATACAGTACATGTAGGTATACAGTACATGTAGGTATACAGTACATGTAGGTATACTGTACATGTAGGTATACAGTACATGTAGGTATACTGTACATGTAGGTATACAGTACATGTAGGTATACAGTACATGTAGGTATACTGTACATGTAGGTATACAGTACATGTAGGTATACAGTACATGTAGGTATACTGTACATGTAGGTATACTGTATATGTAGGTATGCTGTATATGTAGGTATGCTGTACATGTAGGTACACTGTACGTGTAGGTATACTGTACGTGTAGGTATACTGTATAGGTAGGTATACTGTATAGGTAGGTATACTGTATATGTAGGTATACTGTATATGTATGTACACTGTATATGCAGGTACACTGTATATGTATGTACACAGTGTATATAGGTACACTGTACATGTAAGTATACTGTATATGTATGTATGTATGATGTATGTGTAAGTATACAGTATGTGTATTTACATTGTGTATGTAGGTATACTGTATATGTAGGTTTACTGTATAGTTAGGTCTAATGTACATGTAGGTACGCTGTATATGTAGGTATACTGTACATGTAGGTATACTGTACATGTAGGTATACTGTACATGTAGGTATACTGTACATGTGGGTATACTGTACATGTAGGTATACTGTACATGTGGGTATACTGTACATGTAGATATACTGTACATGTGGGTATACTGTACATGTGGGTATACTGTACATTTGGGTATACTGTACATTTGGGTATACTGTATATGTAGGTATAGTGCATATGTATTTACAATATATATATATATATATATATATGTTGGTACACTGTATATGTAGGTGTATTGTAAATGTAAGTGACCTGGATATATTCTTTTACTGCTTATATAAATATAATCTAGATGTAAATAAATTACACAGGTGTGTTTCATGTACAGGTAGGTATGCTGTGCATTCATATACAGTGTACAGGTATGTATACCATACATTTAGTTATACAATATATACAGGTATATGGCTCACATATATACACTATACCCAAAGGTATATTCTACATGTAAGTTTGTGGTACATCTAAGTAAAGTGTACATGTAGCTATATGTTACATGCAAGCATATTGTGCATATCGGTATATTGTATATGTTGGTATGTGGCGCATGCAGATACACGGTACATGTGGGTATATCGTACATGCAGGTCTACTGTACTTGTATGTATATTGTGTAAGTGGTGTCATTGCAAATGTAAAATATTGTACATTTGATATTTTGTACGTATGGGTATCTTTAGATATGATATACATGTATGTACAGTGAACATTTATGTATACTGTGCATATAGATATACTGTATATGTAGATATACTGTACATGTTGGTATGATGTAGATGTATGTATATTTTACATGCATGTATACTATCCATCCAAGTAAATTGTTCCTGTTGTCATATCAATATTTCGCGGAAATAACTGGTTTTAAAATTTCCAATAATATTTTTCCTAGCTTTATTTCTGTTGATTTTACTACCAGTCCTAACTGCAATTTTAATTTTCGTAACTGAAAGAAACTTTATGCCAACACCCAAACTGCAATAGAAACATATATATCTGCCACATTCAATCAACTGCCTACTTCTCTGAAAATCACACAATCCCTGTCTGTTTTCAAATTAAATTTATTTACGGATCTTTTAAACACCAATGGAAAATTATTTTAAACAAACTGTACTTTAGTAGACTTATTTTTTTCTGTGTTCATTTTACATTTTCGTTATATTTTTGATTTTTGTTGTTCTTTTTCTTCTAGCTATGGCACTTTATGAAAAACGTTTTTATAAAATGATATTGATGCCAATAAAGTATTATATGTATATAAATGTTGTACTTGTAGCTATATATCACATGTAAATTTATTATCAATCTATGCATGCTGTACATGAAAATATATTATATTTGCGTGCATGTATATCAGTAGTAATATATGAGCAGATCTCCCTACCAAGTGTTTTTTTGTGGATTAGACCTTGGGGTGAAAACAATGGGTTACGGCGTTGGATGGATTCGCCGAGTTTATATTGTATTTCATTTGAGGGGTACTTGAGTGGCATTTGAGTGGCATTTAAGTGGCATTTGAGTTTTGATTATTTTTTTTACTTGATTTGAACTTATATGACATATAGATTTTGAATGTATGGCATTCAAGTTTTGATAATTTTTTTACATAATTATATACATACTTGAGAGAAAGAAAGAGATAGAGGAGAGAGAGGGAGGAGAGAGGGAGAGAGAGAGGAGAGAGAGATTTTTTAGTTTTCTATACATTCATGTATATATGGTTTATTATGGATGTATTTATGGGTATATTTATATCTACATAGAGAGAGGAGATATATCTACATTGAACAAATATATTGATCAAAAATGAAAACTATATGATTATATACCTGATTACATAATAAGTAGGGAAAATCTTCCTATATAATATAGCTATCCTATATAATATAGCTAGAGTCAGTAAATACTAAGTAATACAAAGCACTACAACCTGTAACGAAAATCAATACATACATACATACATATGGTATCTTGAGAGAAAGAAAGAGATAGAGGAGAGAGGGAGAGAGAGGAGAGAGAGGAGAGGGAGATTCTTTAGTTTTCTGTACATTCCTATATATATATATATATGGTTAATTATGTACATATTTATGGATATATTTATATCTACATAGAGAGAGAGGAGATATATCTACATTGAATAAATATATTGATCAAAAATGAAACATTATCTGATTATATACCTGATTACATAATAAGTAGGGAAAATCTTCCTATATAACATAGCTAGAGTCAGTAAATACTAAGTAATACAAAGCACCACAACTCGTAATGACAATCAATGCATACATACATACATATGGTATCATGAGAGAAAGAAAGAGAGAGAGGAGAGAGAGAGGAGAGAGATTTTTTAGTTTTCTATACATTCATGTATATATGGTTGATTATGTACATATTTATGAGTATATTTATATCTACATAGAGAGATGAGAGAGGAGATATATCTAAATTGAATAAATATATTGATCGAATATGAATCATTGTATGATTATATACATTTATTACATAATAAGTAGGGAAAATCTTCCTATATAATATAGCTAGAGTCAGTAAATACGCACATGTCCATATTCATGTACATGTGCATAAATGGACATGAATAGGTACATGTCCATATTCATGTCCATATTCATGTCCATATTCATGTCCATATTCATGTCCATATTCATGTCCATATTCATGTCCATATTCATGTCCATATTCATGTCCATTTATGTACATGTCCATATTCATGTCCATTTATGTACATACCTATGTCCATATTCATGTCCATATTCATGTCCATATTCATGTCCATATTCATGTCCATTTATGTACATGTCCATATTCATGTCCATTTATGTACATACCTATGTCCATATTTATGTACATGCGCATGTCCAAATTCATGTCCATATTAACATTTTATAGCTATGTACAGAGGAGAGAGAAGAGAGGAGAGAGAGAGAGATTTTTTAGTTTTTTATACAACCATGTATATATGGATAATTATGTACATATTTACGGATATATTTATATCTAGAATGAATAATATACATCTATGACATAATAACTATATCGGATATATTTATATCTAGATTGAATAATATACATCTATGACATAATAACTATATTGAATGCTATAAAATATGTTGGAAAATCACCAAATTAGTCCTCTAGATGGTTAAAATTTACAGTATTTGGGAAATAACTGCAGGAGAGGAGAGAGGAGTATTTGGTAGAGGAGAGAGGAGGCTTCAAAAAAGAGCTACAAAAAACTAATCAGTACACAACTCAGTTTATTAGGTAGTAGCGCTTCAAGGAGGTACAAACACTGATTGCTGACAAACAACAAATTTTAATGCAGATTGGGAGAGGTAGCTTTTTTTAGACCCTATAATCATCCTGATTGCACAGGTTTTAATATCAATACAAAATGAATCTTCCTCCTTTAAAATATGATGAATGTTATTTTGTTATACCAGAAGAGGAGTATCATAGTTTGATGGAAAAGAACAGTGGGGCTAAATCAACAGACCAAGACAAGTTTGCGTCATCATTGTATGACAACTCGACAAAAGACAAAATGGTGAGAGATATCACTTGAGTGGCATTTGAGTGGCATTTAAGTGGCATTTGAGTTTTGATTATTTTTTTACTTAATTTGAACTTATATGGCATATAGATTTTGAATGTATGGCATTCAAGTTTTGATAATTTTTTTACATAACTCGAACTCATATGGTGTCTTGAGAGAGAGGGGAGAGGAGAGAGGAGAGATGGGAGATGAGAGAGGAGAGAGAGAGAGGAGAGAAAGGAGAGAGAGGAGAGAGATTTTTTAGTTTTCTATACATTCATGTATATATGGTTAATTATGTACATATTTATGGCTATATTTATATCTACATAGAGAGAGAGGATATATAACTACATTGAATAAATATATTGATCAAAAATGAAACAATTTATGGTTATATAGCTGATTACATAATAAGTAGGGAAAATCTTCCCATATAATATAGCTAGAGTCAGTAAATACTAAATAATACAAAGCACTACAACTTGTAATGACAATCAATGCATTCATACACACATACATATGGTATCTTGAAAGAGAGAAAGAGAGAGAGGAGAGAGAGATCTTTTAGTTCTCTATACATTAATGTATATATGGTCAATTATGTACATAGTTATGGGTATATTTATATCTACATAGAGAGAGGAGAGAGGAGATATATCTAAATTGAATAATAACATTGATTAAAAATGAATCATTGTATGATTATATACATTTATTACATAATGAGTAAGGAAAATCTCCCCATATAATATAGCTAGAGTCAGTAAATACTAAGTAATACAAAGCACTACAACTTGTAATAAATACAAAGTAATAACAGTTAATGCATAGTTTGTTCCTTTACAATGTTGTCTTTGATGTACTGATGCTATATCTTAGGAAGGAAGACTTCTGTTCTATGTGCTTTTAATTTCGTAATGAACTAAAATAAAAAAGTTATGTATTAGTATAGAATGATTAAGCAAAAATTTAAAATAATTACATGAATTTGAATTATAGTTCTAGTCACATTGGATAGTTTACATTATTAGAAAAGGGAAATAACTCACCAAGTTACATTGTTCAACTTGTTTTTTCTTGAGCATTATTTTCACCAAGTGCTTTTGATTCTCTTTCATCTATCTAAAACAAAACAAAAAATACTTGTTTTATAAATATGTTGTAAAAAATACACTAATTAACCAAAAAAGTGCTTGTTTTTTTACCTGGAAAAATGTATATATTCAACATTTTGTTGTAAAAAATACATTATTTACACCAAAACAGTCCTTTTTTCACCTGGAAAATGTATATATTCAGCATTTTGTTGTAAAAAAATACACTAATTACATCAAAAAAGTCCTTTTTTCACCTAGAAAATGCATATATTAAGCATTTTGTTGTAAAAAAATACATTATTTACACCAAAAAAGTCCTTTTTTCACCTGGAAAAATGTATATATTCAGCATTTTGTTGTAAAAAATACACTAATTACATCAAAAAAGTCCCTTTTTCACCTGGAAAATGTATATATTCAGCATTTTGTTGTAAAAAAACACACTAATTACATCAAAAAAGTCCTTTTTTCACCTGGAAAATGTATGTATTCAGCATTTTGTTGTAAAAAATGACATTATTTACACCAAAACCGTCCTTTTTTCACATGGAAAATGTATATATTCAGCATTTTGTTGTAAAAAATACACTAATTTCACCAAAAAAGTCTGTTTTTCACTTGGAAAATGTATAGATTCAGCATTTTGTTTAATTTATGGTAAAAATTAGTAAAACTCACCTATAGTGATATGATTGTCTTGAGTTATAGATTAGCTTCTTGAGCTCTTGTTCTGGACAGTTTTTTCAGCATCATCGAAGTATAATCCATGTAGTTTGAGTCTTCATTGGTTTGGTATCATCTAAGTCGGAGAGAAAGTAATGTTGTGTAACATTGACTCTTCATTGGTTTGGTATCATCTTGTCTTCAAAATCCATGTAGTTTGAGTCTTCATTGGTTTGGAATCATCTAAGTAGGTGGTAGATCTTGAAAGGAATTCTTGCAGTGTTGGAGAAATATGCTGTCTTCAAAATCCATGTAGTTTGAGTCTTCATTGGTTTGGTATCATCTAAGTAGGTGGTAGATCTTGAAATGAATTCTTGCTGTGTTGGAGAAGTGTGCTGTCTTCAAAATTCATGTAGTTTGAGTATTCATTGGTTTGGCATCATCTAAGTAGGTGGTAGATCTTGAAAGGAATTCTTGCTGTGTTTTAGAAGTGTGCGGTCTTCAAAATCCATGTAGTTTGAGTCTTCATTGATTTGGTATCATCTAAGTAGGTGGTAGATCTTAAAAGGAATTCTTGCTGCGTTGGAGAAGTGTGCTGTCTTCAAAATCCACGTAGTTTGAGTCTTCATTGGTTTTTATCATCTAAGTAGGTGGTAGATCTTGAAATGAATTCTTGCTGTGTTGGAGAAGTATGCTGTCTTCAAAATCCATGTAGTTTGAGTCTTCATTGGTTTGGTATCATCTAAGTAGGTGGTAGATCCTGAAAGGAATTCTTGCTATGTTGGAGAAGTGTGCTGTCTTCAAAATCCATGTAGTTTGAGTCTTCATTGGTTTGGTATCATCTAAGTAGGTGGTAGATCTTGAAAGGAATTCTTGCTGTGTTGGGAAAGGAATTCTTGCTGTGTTGGAGAAGTGTGCTGTCTTCAAAATCTATGTAGTTTGAGTCTTCATTGATTTGGTATCATCTAAGTAGGTGGTAGATCTTGAAAGGAATTCTTCAAAATCCATGTGGTTTGAGTCTTTATTGGTTTGGTATCATCTAAGTAGGAGGTAGATCTTGAAATGAATTCTTGCTGTGTTGGAGAAGTATGCTGTCTTCAAAATCCATGTAGTTTGAGTCTTCATTGGATTGGTATCATCTAAGTAGGTGGTGGATCTTGAAAGGAATTCTTGCTGTGTTGGAGAAGTGTGATGTCTTCAAAATTCATGTAGTTTGAGTCTTCATTGGTTTGGTATTATCTAAGTATGTGGTAGATCTTGAAATGAATTCTTGCTGTGTTGGAGAAGTATGCTGTCTTCAAAATCCATGTAGTTTGAGTCTTCATTGGTTTGGTATTGTCTAAGTAGGTGGTAGATCTTGAAAGGAATTCTTGCTGCGTTGGGAAAGGAATTCTTGCTGTGTTGAAGAAGTGTGCTGTCTTCAAAATCTATGTAGTTTGAGTCTTCATTGAGTTGGTATCATCTAAGTAGGTGGTAGATCTTGAAAGGAATTCTTTCTGTGTTGGAGAAGTGTGTTGTCTTCAAAATCCATGTGAAGTATGTTGTCTTCAAAATCCATGTAGTTTGAGTCTTCATTTGTTTGGTATCATCTAAGTAGGTGGTAGATCTTGAAAGGAATTCTTGCTATGTTGGAGAAGTGTGCTGTCTTCAGAATCCATGTAGTTTGAGTCTTCATTGGTTTGGTATCATCTAAGTAGGTGGTAGATCTTGAAAGGAATTCTTGCTATGTTGGAGAAGTGTGCTGTCTTCAGAATCCATGTAGTTTGAGTCTTCATTGGTTTGGTATCATCTAAGTAGGTGGTAGATCTTGAAAGGAATTCTTGCTATGTTGGAGAAGTGTGCTGTCTTCAGAATCCATGTAGTTTGAGTCTTCATTGGTTTGGTATCATCTAAGTAGGTGGTAGATCTTGAAATGAATTTTGCTGTGTTGGAGAAGTATGCTGTCTTCAAAATTCATGTAGTTTGAGTCTTCATTGGTTTGGTATCATCTAAGTAAGTGGTAGATCTTGAAAGGAATTCTTGCTGTGTTGGAGAAGTGTGCTGTCTTCAAAATCCATGTAGTTTGAGTCTTCATTGGTTTGGTATCATCTAAGCAGGTGGTAGATCTTGAAAGAAATTCTTACTGTGTTGGAGAAGTGTGCTGTCTTCAAAATCCATGTAGTTTGAGTCTTCATTGATTTGGTATCATCTAAGTAGGTGGTAGATCTTGAAAGGAATTCTTCAAAATCCATGTGGTTTGAGTCTTTATTGGTTTGGTATCATCTAAGTAGGAGGTAGATCTTGAAAGGAATTCTTGCTGTGTTGGAGAAGTGTGCTGTCTTCAAAATCCATGTAGTTTGAGTCTTCATTGGTTTGGTATCATATAAGTAGGAGAAAAGGTCATGTTGTGTTAGATCTATCATTGGTGTTGGTAGATCTTGACCAGATGTTTTATAGTCTTTGCTGCTACTGCGTTTTGTCTCAAACAAGAGTCCAAAGTAGGCATTGTGTCTACAAAATACAAAAGATTGATTGTTACAATTGATTCATTTATTTTCATCGGCTTTATCTACATAAAGTAGCGAAGAAAAAGTTTGTGTGAGTATGAAGCTATCTAGTAGAGATAACTTTATATCTAGGTTCAACTAGCATTAAATAATTATTTTGGTAATAACAAATAATTAGAGTCGGTTACTTTACTAGTGCTCGGGCAAACACACAATTTTGGTAATGTCAAAGTCTGTGATGTTACAAAGAAATAGCTTAGATGTTATTAGCATAAAATTTAAAAATAAATAATTAGAGTTTTCTACTAGTGTTAAATAATTATTGATATTGATTATTTTTTACCTTATCACCACTTAGAGCCAGATGATTTAATTAACTAAAGACAAATAATTATTTTAGCATTTCTTACCTTGATGGTCTCCTAGTAGCTGTAGTAGATGATGCTTCTCCGCTTGCTGTTGAAGAACTGGATGCTTTCTGTGTGAAAACAGTGGCTCTTAAATAGCTAAAGTTGCACTGATAAAACCCTATGAATCAGCATTTTTTCCAATGCTTTCGCGGGAATAAATATTTTATTTTCACGCGAATACAAACCAATGCTTTCGCGGGAATAAACATTTAATTTTCACGCGAATAGAAACTGTTGCTTTCGCGGGAATAAATAATTTATTTTCACGCGAATACAAACCGTTGCTTTCGCGGGAATAAATAATTTATTTTCACGCGAATAGAAACTGTTGCTTTCGCGGGAATAAATATTTTATTTTCAGGCGAATAGAAACTGTTGCTTTCGCGGGAATAAATAATTTATTTTCATGCGAATAGAAACTGTTGCTTTCGCGGGAATAAGCAATTTATTTTCCCGCGAATGGAACCTGTTGCTTTCGCAGGAATAAAAATTTTATTTTCCCGCGAATACAAACCAATGTTTTCGCGGGAATAAAAATTTTATTTTCCCGCGAATACAAACCAATGCTTTCGCGGGAATAAATAATTTATTTTCCCGCGAATGGAACTTGTTGCTTTCGCGGGAATAAAAATTTTATTTTCCTGCGAATACAAACCAATGCTTTCGCGGGAATAAATAATTTATTTTCACGCGAATGGAAACCGTTGCTTTCGCGGGAATAAACATTTTATTTTCACGCGAATACAAACCAATGTTTTCGCGGGAATAAATAAATTATTTTCACACGAATGGAAACCGTTGCTTTCGCGGGAACAAACATTTTATTTTCACGCGAGTATAAACCAATGTTTTCGCGGGAATAAATAATTTATTTTCACGCGAATACAAACCAATGTTTTCGCGGGAATAAATAATTTATTTTCACGCGAATACAAACCAATGCTTTCGCAGGAATAAAAATTTTATTTTCCCGCGAATACAAACCAATGTTTTCGCGGGAATAAAAATTTTATTTTCCCGCGAATACAAACCAATGCTTTCGCGGGAATAAATAATTTATTTTCCCGCGAATGGAACTTGTTGCTTTCGCGGGAATAAAAATTTTATTTTCCTGCGAATACAAACCAATGCTTTCGCGGGAATAAATAATTTATTTTCACGCGAATGGAAACCGTTGCTTTCGCGGGAATAAAAATTTTATTTTCACGCGAATACAAACCAATGTTTTCGCGGGAATAAATAATTTTATTTTCACGCGAATGGAAACCATTGCTTTCGCGGGAATAAAAATTTTATTTTCCCGCGAATACAAACCAATGTTTTCGCAGGAATAAAAAGTTTATTTTCCCGCGAATACAAACCAATGCTTTCGCGGGAATAAATAATTTATTTTCCCGCGAATGGAACTTGTTGCTTTCGCGGGAATAAAAATTTTATTTTCCTGCGAATACAAACCAATGCTTTCGCGGGAATAAATAATTTATTTTCCCGCGAATGGAACCTGTTGCTTTCGCGGGAATAAACAGTTTTTATTCCCGCGAAAGCATTGGAAAAAATGCTGATTCATAGGGTTTAATCAGTGCAACTTTAGCTATTTAAGAGCCACTGTTTTCACATAGAAAGCATCCAGTTCTTCAACAGCAAGCGGAGAAGCATCATCTACTACAGCTACTAGGAGAGCATCAAGGTAAGAAACGCTAAAATAATTATTTGTCTTTAGTTAATTAAATCATCTGGCTCTAAGTGGTGATAAGGTAAAAAATAATCAATTATCATTTAACACTAGTAGAAAGCTCTAATTATTTATTTTTATGACTATTTTCCAAGATATTTTATAGTATTCAATATACTTATTATGTAAATAACTAAAAGAAATATTTACGCTCAAGCCTCCTCTCTCCTCTCTCCTCTCTCCTCTCTCCTCTACCAAATACTCCTCTCTTGCAGTTATTTCCCAAATACTGTAAATTTTAACCATCTAGACGACTAATTTGGTGATTTTCCAACATATTTTGTAGCATTCAATATAGTTATTATGTCATAAATGTATATTATTCAATCTAGATATAAATATAATCATAAATATGTACATAATTATCCATATATACATGGTTGTATAAAAAACTGTTCTATTTTATCACATTCTCCTTTTTTGTAAATTTGTACAATTAGATAAAATTTAACCATTTAGAGAATGATTTCTTTTTGCAAAAAATTAATGAAAATTGAATGAAATGAAAAAATATTTCACCAAATACCTCTTTTTTGTCAAAATGTAACTATTTTACAACACTGTTTGATCATCCTATACTAACACATAGCTTTTTAACTGTTTACATGTAATCATTCTATACTAATACATAATATTTTATTTTAGTTCATTATGAGTTCAAAAAGATATACAATAAAAGACTACCTCCCGAAGATATACCATAGATATATTAAAGAAAATGTTGAAGTACAGGAAAAGGCGAAATATTCATTGACAATACAAGCTGTGGCATTCTGTATAACACAGCATTTACTAACTTTAGCATCATTATATGGAGAGCTATCGCCAATACAATACCGACCACGTACATTACACCGGAATGATGTCAATCAAGAAACATTATTACGTCTAACAATTCAAAACAATTTTGAGACAGTTTTGAAAATGTCTAAAATCGTGAAAATAAACAATTTTTTAAAAAAAATTAAAAAAAAAGCATGGGATCAAGATCTCACCCAAAGTTTAATTAAAACTGAATGGACTCAAGAACTACTATGTGAGTTTAAGACCAATATTTTACGTTATATTCAAACAGATGAATGTATCACTTCATCCATTTTTTCATTTGAGTCTATGTTAGAGCTTTATCAAGTATATAATCTTTAATATACACTCCTTATATAATAAATATACACAATCATACAATGTTTCATTTCTATTCAATGTAGACATGAATGTATTCATAAGTATATATATTTATATATAGCTATCAAAAAATTATCAAAACTTAAATGCCATACATTCAAAATCTATAAGTTCAAATTAAGTAAAAAATAATCAAAACTCAAATGCCACTTAAATGCCACTCAAATGCCACTCAAGTACCCCTCAAATGAAATACCATATAAACTCGGCGAATTCATCCAACGTCGTAACCCATTGCCTAAACTCCAAGATCTAATCCACAAAAAAACACTTGGTAGGGAGATCTGCTCATATATTACTACTGTCGATGCTGATAACTTTACCCTCAAACTCTAGTGGTGAAGAGTTTCCTGATAATAACAATTCCGAATTTATAGTGAGACTGTATAAATATTTGGTTATCAATGGCGGTAAATGGGAGGTAGCTCTGCTAGATATGACTTATTCTAATAATTGGAAAAATGTTACCGAAGGGAAAATATATCTAGAAAAGACTAATGTCTCTGGTAAAAGCGAAAAGTCCTTCATCCTAATTGGTAATGGAAGATATGATAGTATAGAGGAGTTGGAGGAGATTATACGAAAGAGAATGAATGAAATGGATTTAGACAAGAAATTCGCCATCTCCTACAACAAGATCACCAACACCGCTTTACTAACTAACAGTGATCCTGATACTGCCATAAGCTTTTCCAAAGATATAGCATATATTTTTGGATTTGAATCAAAAACTACATACCCTCGTGGTAGATACAATAATATCACACCCCCTGATATAAATTCCGGTTTAACATCCCTGTATGTTTATTCCAACATTGTTGATAATAGAATGGTAGGAGATACGAATGTACCTTTATTGAGAGTAGTTCCAGTTCAAGGAAAGAAGAATAGTGTTGTGTATCAAGAATTTAAAAATCCTCACTATGTTGACGCTTCATCACTAAATAGTGATATGATTAAAGTACTTATAACGAGTGACGACGGTCAACGAATACCATTTGATGGTGGAAAGGTTGTGTTGACGGTTCACTATAGAGAGAAA